>CAUJNA010003603.1:135000-494719 GCA_963377175.1 Effrenium voratum | reverse complement strand
ACACATACACATACACATACACCGCATACCTATTACTCCATACCCATACCCATACCCCATACACCAGTTAATTGTATTACGCATTAATGCTATTACGCATACGCATATGATACTATATATTTATTATCAAAGATACGCATACGTACACGTACATTTATTACGCAGATATCGTATATCGTTATTCGTGATATCGTGATATCGTGATATTTATGATATCGATACGATAATGCGATATTATCGCAATACACGAGAACATACATTAATGCATACCTACATACACATACGATATTACATACACACATACACACATACACACACACACTCATACCTCCATACCCACAATACGCACACACGCACACACACACACACACACACACACACACACACACACACACACACACACACACACACACACACACACAACGCCACACGCGTTTCTACATTAAGGTTACGTTTCTTGCTGGGCTTCAAGCCATGGGCGCACGGCACGCGGCACGGCACGGCACGGCACGGCAACTCACGGCAACGCACGCACCCACGCACCCACGCACCCACGCACCCACCCCCCGACACTCCCACACACCCACACACCCACACACCCAACACATGCAAGGATATGGAAATGTTCGAGTACCTGGACCCTCGCCTCACACTCTCCCAAAAAGAATCGGATGGAGTAGTTTGGGCGTTCACTCAACTTGGTGGCTTCCGGCCATCCCCTTAGCCATTTAGCTTTTTAGTGTTTAATGGCAGCAGCTAACCCACAAAAAGTTAAATTTTAAGCGGGGGGATCTGAGGGCAGCCCAGTCAACAGGTTGTTTGGGTTGTCGATGTCCTTGGCGCAGACGGAGTTGCCCTGGTGCTCCTCGCTCTTCGTGGCCACCAGAGACGCAGCGCAAGCCAAGGCGAGGGGGCGCTTGTGGGTGGGGTGGGTGGGGTGGGGCGGGGTGGGGTCGGGTGGGGCGGGGTGGGGCGGGGGTGGGTGGGGTGAGTGGGGTGGGGCGGGGTGGGTGGGGCGGGGGTGGGGTGGGGGTCGGAGCGGGGTGTGTTCAGGAGTTGTTTTTCCGGGCAAGTCCAAGAGCTTTTGTAACTACAAAGGGTTGTTGAGCTTTTTCCTCTCCTTGCCCCCGTGTATCAACCATGTCGAATCCTGCTCGGAAAACCAGCGACTGGCGCGACAGCGGCTCGCGACAGCGAATCGCTTCCGTTTTTTTTGTGTGGTTTTTTGAGGGGAAACGGGAGAGAAAGAACAATAAAGGGCGTTGAGGGCTCGCGCCTTGTACTCGCGCTGGCGTGTGGGGTCTGGAAGTAAATGGTTGCTTTCGCGCGGCTCGCGTCGGCAACCGTCGGCTCAATGTTGTTTAAAAAAACAAGTGTGTGTTTTGGAGGGGGGCTTCAATAAAACACGCAAAACCCCTTTGTCGCCGCAGGAGACGGAGCCGACGCGCAAGCGGAAGCTCGACGTTATAAACAACGTCCCATACCTGCCTAAAGGGCCGGTTATGTTTGGAGCCCCGAACTTAGATGCATGTCCTGCGATACCGGCAATGCCCGGTCCAGTAATTGCCATGAACGATTCACTGTACCCCGCAGCTCCCTCTGAGGCCGACGCGCCTGACGAGGGGGGTGAAGTTGTTGAAATCAAACATCCTGAGGGCTACAGGACTGAGGCCCAGTTACGTGCTGAAGCTAAAACGCTTCAACACATGATGTCACATTTGCCAAAGAATCCTTTTTGCCCACACTGCCAACGCGCAAAGATGGAGAACGTGCGTTTGCACCGCCGGGGCGGTGCCGACGCACATGAATGCACGAAATTCGGTGATATTGTCACTGTTGACACGATGGTGTTGCACGGTTTAAAGGACCGTGGTGTGAATGGTGAAACAGACGCAGTCGTGTTTTACGATCTTGCGACCAAGTACATAGATGTACTCCCTGTCTTTAGTCGCTCTGTACCTAATACGGTAGAAGCCTTTCACAAGTTTATGGGTCCCGAACCCAAGATTGGTCTGTTATACTCGGACCAAGCCAGAGAGTTTCTTGCGGCTACTCGCCGAATGGCTTGGGTGCATCACATGTCCACACCCGGAATGCCAAAGACGTATGGCATCATTGAAAACAAAGTGAAGCTAGTTCTGCATGGAGCAAGAGTACTCCTCAGACAAGCCGGCTTATCGCCCAAATGGTGGCCATTTGCCGTTCGCGCATTTTGCGCGGCCAGAAATCTTGAAAATCGAGGTGAAGGAACCGCATGGGGAAAGAGAAACGATGACAGGGTTTTTCCCGGTCAACTCATCCCATTCGGATGTCTTGTTGATTTCAAGCCAATCGCGCCCAAACCGCGTAGGCTCGAAAAGGGGGGGCTCAAAAACGCCTCCGAACGAGACGACCATCACAAAGCTGATGAAGTTCCTACAAAAGATCACTGGATCTTCGATGAAGAATCTGGCAAACTCGTCAGAGTGCACGTTGAACCAAGGACTAAGCTATTCAAAGCTGACAGCGTTGATGCTCCAATCGAGCATATTCGTCTCACCGCTGACCGTGATACATGGGTTCAGTATGATGAGGAAAATGGAGAAATGATGCACTCCGTATGTGATCGGGATATTCCTGACCCCAGCAAAATTGGGGAATGTAAGATATGCATGAAAAAGGCATGTGAGATTTGCATTCCGAAGGCTACTCGCCTTTGTCCTGTATGTGCACTGTCAATCAGTAGTTCTCAGGTTCCACAGCATCTTTTCGGAACTGGTGGCGGCGGATACAGTAGCCACCATGATCCGAACTGTACAGCTGCGACTAAGTGCAGTCCCATAGACCTCCCGCCAGAGCCCGACGCGGCTGGGCTGAGGGTATGGATAGCCAATATGAAGGAAGCTGTTAGCAATGCCTACAGCTATGATGGACTTTACGTCATCAATTGGCTAACTGAAGTCGAGAAGGCAAAGACCTTTGATGAACTGGATGGGGACTGTAAATACCACATCCTTGAAGCCAGGTTCAATGCAGCCATTCGGAAGTGCATCAAGACTGTTGCAATTATCGATAAGATTAATCGTCTCACCGAAGCCGCTCAACGCTCCAACAATCGCACCAAGAGTAGGCAGATCCTGTGGCTCTTATACGACCACCTAAGGACTGCGAATATCGGAGAGCAATCGTTCAGGATAATCGAGCTCTCGAACTTGCGACGCAGTGTGTCATCTTTCTATACTGAGGAGGAGCGACTTGAAAGGTTCATCGCGAAGTGGGATCACATCCTTGCGGGTCTCGATGAACCGCTGACCGAACAGGTAAAGCGGTCGCTATTCAGTGAGAAGGTTAGACACCTCAATTGTTTGGCTCATGATATCAGGGAATGGGATAGGAACATATCCAACCCTGATGTTTGTAGCTATGAATGGCTTCGTGCTCGTTGCAAGAACGAAATTGACCGCTGGAGGGTTCGTAAGAATCAGGTCAATATGCACAAAGACTTTTACGAACGATCTCAGTCCAGGGACAGGGCCCAGAAACCTGGTGCTCCTGGTCCTCCTGTTAGGAGACGATCTCCATTTGGAGATTCCCATAGGCCTAATCGGCCTCCTAGCGATCCAAGGAAGAGGACCGGTAATACCCCAAGTCCTCATCGAAGGGACAGGTACTCTCCCAGGAATCGGGAGCAGGACAAGCGGCGTACGCCTAGCCCTAGGGGCGAGCCTCCGAGGAGGCCCAGGTCTACGTCGCCCGGTGCTCCTGCGATTGATGCGTGCAGGGACTTCGCGCGTGGATACTGTTCGCGCGGACAAGAGTGCAAATTCGCACACACAAGAACTGGGAGTTCCGACGCGAAACGCAAGGAGCGTCCTCCCCTGATTCCAGGGTATTGCGCCCAATGGGTTTCCTATGGAAAGTGCATGAGGGATAAGTGTGATTACAAGCATGCAAAGCCACCTGAGCATTTGATGAAAGAAGCGAAGCAACACACTGCGGCCCCAGCGACCGAGTCTGCCGATGCGCAACCCGAGTCTGCTGAACCTACTACCACTGCTGACGACAGGACATATAGTCCTGCCCCTGATTTGTCAGCGGGTTTTTGAGAGGGGCGGGCCGTCACCCTCAGGCTATAGGGCTTGTTGCCTGCCCTGCTCATCCCATAGCCAAGGCATTTGAAGAGTATAGAGCTCGGTTTCAACGCCCTGAAGGGACAATGGAGTGGTCAGTGACCACTATTGGCGCTCGTACACTGCAAGGTACGTGTCCGGGCGGCCCGAATATCAGAGCTGTAATTCGCAGACGAACGATTCGTCTCTCGGACAACGCTCTGATTGATGATGTCGATTTGAGTGTACCGACTCGTAAATCCGTTTTATTCAGACGGATTCCTGGGCCAATTGACATTAGGACGGATTTCTATTACCTGCCCGGTAAGTGCGGCCAGTATAACTCTGAGCTCGCGAAGGCAGTGAGGATTAAGCTCACTGCTCGCAGGCTGAGTTTCAATGACAATGCTGAAATTCAGCAAGTTGAGAATATAAGGACACGTGACGAGCCTAGGCGATCATGAATCGGCGGTCGCATTCTCACCCCATTCACCCGGATAGGTTGCGCCAACCTCCCGAGGTGATTGCGATGTCCGAGGAAAATGCTAGAATCCTAGCTGCCACTACTAGACAGATTGTACAGTTGCACTTAGGTGAGTATGTGCCTGATAATAGGTGGGCTCGTCGCCCTCGAATGATCAGGGAAAATGTTCCTGATCAGATGCCTGCTATGCCTGGCCCACAAATCGAAATCCGGTGGCTTGCTGACACTGGGTGTCCTTTCGACTTGGTTGGGATGCACGACATTCCCGCGCAGGATCATCGCCACATCAAGAATGGGCGAATCCAACATTCCTTGCAAACCGCAAATGGTGTTGCTGGGACTCAAGGTAGAGTTGATGCAACTGTTGAGTCACTTGACGAGGATATTGAAGCCTTCGTCATGGGTAATACACCCTCGATTGTATCGGTAGGACGTAGGTGCGTGGATTTTGGATACAGTTTCCGGTGGGATGCTTTTGAGATGCCTGTTCTCATCTGCCGCGCGAAGCCGTCAAAGCTGCAAAGTCGGCTCTGCGGGCGGCGGAGAAGCGGCACTGGCGGGCGGCGAAGGCCAACGAGCTCTTGCGGCGCGCGGGGTGAAAGGGGGAAGGCCTCGAGGTCACCGAGGTGCTGACTCGAGGATGCTTAGGCAGGGTTCACCGTGCTCCCCATAAGTTGAAAACATGGGAAGGTATTGAACAGTTCTTAACAGCGCCTTGTTGGCAGTGCGGCGACTGGGTGCAGGGCCGGGTTGCTGAGCCCCGCCCACCCCGTTCGCCCAAGTTGACTTGGACGCATGCGCGGATTTACAGCGATGCCCACATGCCTCCCGAACAATCGTTGTAAGAGGAAAGCTTATCTCACAATGAACTTATGAACTTGGCCCATGGTTTTAAGGAAAACCAATCGCGAACAAAACAACCGGCAGGCCTTTCGGGCCTCCCAACAAAGAGGCGCCTACCCCGATTTTTTTTTTGAAGTGTGCCACCCGAGAGCTGAGTCCAATGTTGTGCAGAAGTTCTGCGAGAGCCCCACGTGAGTCTCCCTCCTATATCTGCTGCCGTGACAAGGCGATCTTGGGTATTCCCTTCAGCGCTGACAGAACAAAACTTGACGGCCGTGACCCCCGAATGCACCCACTCCCCTTTTTTATACTCCCAGCAAGTCTCCCGCCCCACTTCTCAACTCGCTGCCCTGTCCAAATCCTAATCCCTCTTGGCCTGTTTAGAGCAGCCCAGCTTTTGCAAACGCTTCTGCAGCGCTCCTTACTTGAGGATGTTCACCCCCCCCCAAAAAAAAACAAACGCCTTTGTGCAAATCCAATTCTCTCGCACGCCAACCAAAAATACGACACCTCATCCATCAGTTGCAAGCCCCAGGCTAACAAAACAACCATGCAGTGCTTGCAGCGCCTCAAGCGGGTCTCACACACGGCAGACACCTTCAGAGAAGTAGCTGTCGCTTAAGTATATAACCCTTACGGGGTGCCCAGGATGGGTGAAGCAGTGGCGCTTGTGTAAGTTTAATTGGTTTTTCCAAGCCTGGCCTCCTCAAGCCCAACTGCACGTAGCAAGTACACTTGACTGCACCAACCAGGAAAACAAACTCTGCTGAGCATTGATGGCACCAAATTTGAAACATCGGACAGCAAGAACGCAAAAGAGAGTTGGCTTTCGCAAGCGATTTGGCGTAGCAGATTTGCGAGAGAAAGCCTCCGAACAACTGAAATTCTTCATGGCTGATGCTGAGCATGGTTATTTTAGCATGTCTCCCTCGCATATTGCTTCCGCAAAATAGCATTGGCGCAACCCCTTCTGCCAGCTCCAATTGGGCTACTGAATGAGCCAAAAGCAATTGCCAAGTCAAGCATCCCTCGTGGCAAAGTCCAGGGCGTTCTCAGAAAAAGGGGCCCCTTGTGGTTACGAAGAGAAGCCAAAACAAAAACCGGCCATGTATTCTTAGATGACCTTTCCTATTTTGAGAAACCCCTTCTGACAAGATTTGACAAGGTTGGCCGAAGGGCTTAAAGGATACAGGGAGTTGCGCACATACCTCGTGGACACCCACACAGTAGGCGGGAGCAAGGAGGCGTTGTTGGCTCGTCAAAGAAGGAAACGATAGCCCTGCCTACGCAACTTCTGGCACTGTGCCGAGGGGTCATAACAAGAAGTAAAGCGGTTCTCAGAATCATGGCAGCTGCTCGTGTCTTCAGCACGCGCCCATCTTGGCACTTGTCAAATAGAGGGAAACCCTGTTGGCTGGCGCAACCATAGGCCGGTGGGGTCTGCTACTACTGAAAAAATCAAACAACCTGTCCAGTCAAAGCAGCTACGCGCTTGGCTCTGATGGTCCCTTTGCACCCTGAAAGTTCAAGGACCAATCGCAAACCCCTTGAAGTTTCTGGAGCATGCGCTCAAAAATGTTCAATCCTTTGTCTTGGCAATTCTCTGGTTGATTGACAAGGAGTGCTTGGACACAAAGAATTGCATTCCGTTTGGGAAATCTTTGAAAACTCTTCTCAACTCTCTTTCTGAGCGGCAGGGGTTGCCTTTTACAAATGGTGTAGGACGAGCCCCATTTTGGGACTGCTAACGGTACCACTATAGTGGGGTTTCAATAGTATGGGGCAAAGACGTTTCCAACAACATTCCACACGCCGCGGCGGGCGAATGGCGGGAGCACGCGCGGGCCACGCAGGCCGGCGTGCCCCGCAAAGCGCGTGCTGGCAAAAAGATGATGGAGTCATTTCGTGACAGATTCACAAGGAGGGTCGCATGAAGGCCCCTTTTGCAGCCCCTGGTTTTCTAGTTGCGAACTTTGACCAGGCTTTTGAATGATTAGCTTTGCGGTCGTTTCACTCCACCGTCCACCATAGAGCAGGATGTTGCACTGAAGATGGCCCATTCCTTTTTTGGCATTGAATTCCAAATGGCTCTTGCTTGCTGTCGGTTGTTGCGTGGTTCGTCAGTATGGGGGGGGGTTGGCTTCTCAGCACCTGTAAACAAACAGTTTTCCCTTGAAACAGTGCTGGCAAAATACTTTTAACCCAAGACGCTGAAACACGTTCACCTGATGATGTTTCAGACCACCAGTTTCAGCCACCCTGGCTCGCATACTTCCAACCTCAAACCACCCACTTCGCCCATGACAATGTTGCACGTCTCTTTTGAACAAGGGTCCGTGATATCCCTGGCAGAAATCGTCATTGCGGGCGTGTTTTGCGATTCCTTGACAGGCTCGCCACCAGCAACCTATGGCGGGGAGTTGAGGCTGGCTTCCAGCCTTGTTGCGAAGGAGGTCCACCACTTTGAGAAACGCCCAAAGGCCGCAAGGCCGCAAGTTAGCTACCCGAAAAAAGCTTCCCTGCAACCGCTAACAGCTGGATGTTTCCTTTTTGAGATCTTGAATTTGGGATGGGGCTCGGGTATGGCGAAAAGCCTCAAGACACTCATCGGTTTATAGGGCCAACCTTCCGTGTCAGGGACTGGCAAAAGTTCGTGGCTGGGACTTGCAAGGTGGAGGTCGCTGTGAGAGGGCGTTTGAGGGATAGCTTTTGCTTATAGGGCAGTCATCCTAGTGGTTGCATGAGTGTCATGTTTCGAAGGGCCTGAGATGTTGAAGAAGACTCATCACCACTACGAGTCAACGGGTCAATGACTGCATGGTTTCGCCTGCAATCTGATTTGCTTGGATCCGGCAGTGGACTCAGTACTAGGGCGTGCAGCGCCTGTCATGCAAGCTCTGAGCGGCCACACACCTCCGCAATCACAAGCCTCTCAAGCCACTGTTCGTCATGGCTCGCCGCAACAAGCCCGAGTACGCCAGCGACAGACAGAGTGAAGAGGAGAGCTGCAAAGCAAAAGATTTATGAGAAAGCACGGAAACGGCCGAAAGCTGGGTCCCACTATGCGGAGGCCATCCCCGGCTTGCCCGCCAAAGGGCCTGAGAGGCGACGCCAGCTCAATAGGCACTACAAGAGCTCAGCAAAGAGCTGATCTGCCCGCGCGACCCTCTGCAAGGATCGGCGTGGTCAAGGAGCAACCTCTGCGGGGATCGCCGTGGTCGAGGTGCAAAAACTCGGTGTTTTTTTTGCGTTTTTGCGGCGCGCGGATGAACCCTCTGCGGGGATCGTGCGTGTCGGAAGCTGATCACACCCCACAAAGAGCAAACGCCCGCAGCCGGTTGGAAAGTATTTCCCGCCATTCGCTAGTTTGTGCAAGTCAGCAACTGCCCCGCCATGAGTCGAAAGGTCAGGCGGGCTGGATGCCGCGTGGATTCCCGCGCCTGTGTCAACCCTAGGGACCTCAAGGCCATAACACACGTGGCCTTGCCTCCAAGGCCTGAACCGGAGCCATTTTTTTACAAGACCTAAAATAGGCAGACTTGTAAGATATGTATCAAAACCGCACCAAGGCCGTTATATATTGGCTTTGGACCTTGGCCGGGGCACTCCCGCCAAAGCGGACATGTTGTTCAGCAGTTGGCTGGCCATGTGAGCTCAGGTGATATCCCCAACAGCACACGGTGCTCTTTTTAGTGCTCGCACAACCCTGCAGCCCTCACAGAGCCTCGTGGAACCCTCGTTGGAACGCTGGTGGAACCCTGGTCGAACCCTTGTGGGAAGGGTGGAACCTTGCCTCAAACCCGGACCACCCCGGAGCCTATCTGGGCTGAGACCCCAAAGCTTTCAGCTGTTAGGGGAAAAACGTTCGTTTTAATTTGCACGACGCAACTCCACAATTATTTGTTTATAGCACTCGAATTTCAGTTGTTTGCTTTGTTTGCTTTTTTGCGGCTTGAGCGCCTTTGAAATCCGCCACTCCGCGCCGCCGGGTCAAGCTGTGCAGACAAGCAGTTTGGATATGGGTTTGGCAGGCACTGCGCACAAGAGCATTTGGTGTCAAAGGATTACGAAACAGAAAAAACACACCGAAGCGTGGGCTGATCAAATGAGCCTGCATGAAACGGGCGCTGAAAACTCGCTCTGGGCCGGCTGGGAAGAAGCTTCGAGGTGCCTCCCCCCCGCCAGAGCTCTGTCGCGGTGTGCGTGTGCCGGGCTAACCAGTTCTGATTGGTTGCAGTAAAATTAAGTGCGGGGCCCTGCCTCATTGTTTGCTCACATTTCACATTCAGCTGCGAGCGCATGATTTTTTCCCTGAGCAGTCGGATTGCTTCGCGCGCAGCTGCCTCAGCATTTTTGCGAACCTGGGCGCACGTGTGCGCCATAATGGCTCTGGCGTCAGCAGCTGCATGCGCAGGGGGAACGCAAGCGGCAGCAGCTTGGTGTAATGGTGGTTTCCCCACGTTGCATCCAACAAACGATGTTCACTGTTTGCTCAAGACCGCTCGTGTTTGCCTCTTTGCCCAAACGCTCAAAGCCAATGACATTGAGCGGGCCAAAAAACTACGAAGTGCTTTGTGAATCTGGTAGAAAAACGATTGAGGACGCCATGGCCACATTCTTGGAAGAGACCTTCCGGCTCATGAACGTGGACTGGGAAGCAGTTCGTGAAGAGGAGGCTCGTAACGTGGTCGGTCATGTGAAGTTACACAGACAGTTTGCCGACTGGACCATTGCAATCCCAAACAAATTTGTCACCACACAACTCCTACAACTTTCCAAGCTCTTTCGAATGGGAAGGACAGGGGGCAGTCAACAGATCGAGCGCCGTTTAACACCAAAAAAGGCTGTCGCAACAGGAGGTTTCCTCTTTGCCCCAATCCCAGATGCACATATTAAAGTAAAGGGGCCCAACAAAGGGGCCAACTTGCGGAAAAGTCGTACCAATTGATTTGACCGCCCGCCAATCAAAGGTGCCTCTTTGCCACATCCCACCACAAACGCAGCCAGCAAGACTACTTGTCTCTTTTCAAGCCTTGGAACATAACAAGCAACCCTTTTTTTGCCCTTGCAAACACATTTCCGCACAAGTTGTTGTGGGGGGCGGGGCCTTACAGAGAGCCTCCAGATTTTGATTCTCTATGTTTTTGAAAGGGAAATTTGTTGGAAGTAAAGAGCGCCGCGATCGAAGCGGTTCTGAGATATCAAATGGATGTTACCATATTGGTATTCCTGTTTTGCCCGGAAAAAAATCCTGAATCCTGACCTCCAAGCTGGCGCAGGGCCACCCACTCGTGCGCGTAGAGGGCACGGAAATCTTCGAGCAGGACGCTCCTTGGTTCCCGTGAGACACGGGCTTGTGTCAAAATAGGGGGACCCCTAAAAGGTGGATGCTCCTAAGACCTTGGACGCACACACAGCACACACACACACACACACGCAGTGTGTTCTGAGTGCCCCCCCTTTATGGGTGGCTTTGAAAGCTTGACTTTGACTTTTCCAGGAGTCTCGATTATTTTGGGGCCTCAGAGTTGGTTGAGAAGAGGTCTCAAGAACCCTTGAAAGTCTCCACCAAAAGGTGCGGGAGAAACCAACCCCTTGAAACCAACCGCTGGAACACACACTGAGTGTGTGTGTGTGTGTGTGTTGTTTTAAGCCTGCTGCTGGGGTGAGTTTGAAGGGGACTGCTGACGTGCGATCCGACGCGTAACTCTGTGTGGGTGTTTGGTTTAAGGTCAAGAACAATTTCGACGTGGTGCTGCACTTGCTTTGCAAGTACGGTCTGCGCCTGCCCCCGGTGAAGGTCTTCTCTGAGACGTGGCATCAGTCATAGTTTTGGGAGGATCCTTTTTTGCTTACTTCTTTGTGTTACATATTTATGTATCACACAAACATGCACACAGTATCGGACTCGCTGTTTGACACCAAGACATTGCGCGAGCGTAACGAATTGAGCAGCTTCCGGCGATCGGGTGTGACCAAGCATGTTCCGGCGCTTTTCGGCACGGTGTCCACACGACCTTCATTGCAATCTTCTTGCGGCGTTTGCTCTTGACGTAGGCAACTGTGCGGAAACGTAGTGACTTCACGCTGATGTATTGCCACGCTGACGCGCGGACGTAGTGACTTACGTAAATGCATGAGCGCCGCGCCAAGATTTGCGCCCCAGCCCAGGATGCTTTCATCAAGGTGAATGAGACGCATGGTGTGCTTGCGGCTGATGCTGTGGGCACCAGGGCGAAGAAGCGCCTGGCCCGCGAATGGGCCAGCTGTCAGGGGGGCCGATGCAGAGCCCTGGTTCGGCACACGATCAGGTTGGCGTCAAGATCTCCGAACTCGCGCGACGAGCAGGTACAGGCATTGAAGGACCTCGTCACGAGCCTGCTGGGTGACGGCAGCGAGGTGGACACGGCGGACGAGGTCGAGGCCGCCCAAGCTCTCAGTGCCAGCGCATCTTGGAAATCGCAGGATTTTCTGCGCGTGTAGAAGCCACATACACATATATATATATATATATATATATATATATTTATTTACACATGTGTAAATGTATAAGTTTAAATGCGCATAGTCACACAGAACTACATACATTTTATACATATATTGTTCTATTCTGTCACGTCTGGCTTTTTCTTTTCGGGGGCGGGGAGCTGTGGACGGATCAACTCGTCCCCCATAAAGACTGGACATGTGGAAATGGGGAGCTCTGCGGGATTGAGGGCGCAGCCAAGTCTGAGTTGCACTACACCCGAAACCATTTGAAACCTTTCAGGGCCTAAGCTTATATATTATAGTGTCAGTTGGGCCCTAGGGTTGGCCCGCAACTGAAAGGAAGTTTGTGCAACGCGCAGGGGATTGCCGAACATGCTGCGCTAATGGGGGGAATCCCCCGTAGTTTTGTAAAGCCTGAAACGACGCCTTCCAACGAATCCGATGTCATTATGCAAAAAATGGAACCCACCACTGGTACGGGTTTATTTGCCTTCTTTTTGAGAACCCTGCGAACCAATTGGTGGTAGGGGGTGTGAGGGGACGTTTGTGAGGCATCGGACATGCACGACGTTCCCGGTGATGATGAGCCCATGCCCATCCAGGAGAAAAAGAGGGCCTCACCCTTCAGTAAAAGAGATCCCCAAAAATAAAGGGTCACATGCCACGACACCAATCCTGCAGGAGCTGGCCGCGCAGCCAAGCGGTGCCGACGAGACACCTGCAGGACCCAACGCTAGGGATGATTTGGTTGTTGCTGTATTGGTTTTGGTTTTGGTCCGGGCCGGGTTTGGCTCTCTTTGACTTTGGCTGGCTACTGTAAGTGGATGGTGGTGGGTTGGTTGATTGGTTGGTTGGCTTGTTGCTTGCTTGCTTGCTTGCTTGCTTGGTTGGTTGGTTGGTTGGTTGGTCGGTTGGTTGGTTGGTGGTTGGTTGGATTGTTTTCTGTCAGTGGCAGCATCTTCCCGGTCCCCAGAAAACAAAAAACAAGTGTCTTTCCTACACAGGATTGGACATTTGATATGATCAATGTCCTTTCAAATGAATAGCTTGAGCCCCTGCCCCAATTGCAGCCATGACACCAAATTGGTGAAACCAACACAAAGGACTTTGGGAGAACATGTGTAAGCCCCCATCTTCAAGCTTCTTACACTTTTGCTCTCTTTCTCTCTCTCTCTCTCTCTCTTTCCCCTTGTCTCTGCTTTCAAGGCTGTTCATCTAACATTCCAAGCTAGGTTGGAAAGATGTTGTTTAAAATGGTCGAAACAACGTTGCTGTTGTAAGGAGCGATGCTGGATTACTCTGGGGCGGCAATCCCTGCTGCAACCAGATCTGGCTAAGCGCCTCCATTCACAAGCGGTCGGAGCAGAATCCATGGGGGGATCGCAGGTTTAAGTGACGCTTGGCATCGCGCTTAACGTTGTTCCGACTCTAGTTTTGCATGTTTTTGGTTGGTGGTGAGCTTGAATCTTGAACACCGATCACTCGCTAAGGCGTACGTGACGCCAACGTCATCAACACCCGCTTCTGCATCCTGGCGTTCATCTGCTTGATATGCCTCCGTTTCGGTATGGTGATGGGGGCTGCCTTCCCCTCACAAAACAGGCGCCGGGCCTGGCAGCTCACGGTGCTCCAAAGGCGAAATCGGGCCTAGCGTGCTCCACTGGGCCAAGAACTTCAAAGTCTCCATGTTTGGGGCGGTCGTTTCTTGTTTTTGCGTCGCCATCAACAGGAGCAAGAAATTTGAGCTTGACCCCGCAGCGTCGGTTTTTTGAAGGGTGTTATAACCTTGACAAGGTGCAACATCCTTGATCCTTGGATCTGCTTTTTGATTGTGATATGTCTCACCTCTCCTTTGAAAAGGAACCGGCCACTGCTGGGAACAATTGTGCTGTTGTCAGTCAACTTTCGCTACAGAGAGTTGCAAAACTCGCTGTGGGAGCGCTGAAGACTTTGCTTGTTTTGCCGCATCCCCAAACGGAGCCCGAAGGCATTCCCGGCAGTCCGTGAGTTTAGAAAGAACTATATGTGACTCGTGGCCTCTTTGACCTAAAAGACTAGAGGACGATTGTCCCGAAAGCATTTTTCCCCAAGCGCTCTTCCAGCCGCGGAGACACCTTTTTACATCGATGCGGCGAGCGTGTTTGCACGCGGCGACGCTCAATGTGTATGGTTACATGAGAGCTCCATCTCATCGTCCTACAAGAGGAAGCATGGCAGTGTTTGCGCAAGCTGCATTTTTCCAACCCCACAAATTGCTCTCTGCAACTTCTGCACGCAAATGACTCGACATCTGTAGGGTGGGGTGGTGCGGGGTGTGGGGTGGGGTGTGGGGTGTGGGGTGGTGTGGGGTGTGGGGTGGGGTGGGGTGGGGTGGGGTGTGGGGTGGGGCGGGGTGGGGTGGGGTGGGGGTGGATGTGGTGTGGGGGAGGTTTGTTTGAGGTGGGGTCTGTTGAGGGGTTGCTGACGGAAGGAGTGCGGTGGTCGATTTTGTATTTTGTTTGTTTGGGGCACATCCCGAACTTGCTGGGGGAAGTCCAGGAACCTCAATTCCCACGACAAACGGGGGGGGAGTTGTGTTTGCGTTTTCTTTCCAGACCTATTCGTTTACCAACTCCCAAAAACGACATGTTCACATGCCCCTAAACCAGATCAAGCCATCTCAAAAGGGTACACTTGGTATTTCTCATAAAAGTCAGATGGTTATATGGCAACCACCCGAGGTTGAATGGTTATATAGTTGTGGGTCACAAATAGGGTAACGCCAAAATGAGTTGCCCCGATAAACGGAATTGTGGAATGGACTAAAACCTGCGGTCCACATCCTGGTGGTTGTGTTTTTGATCCATATAGTAACCATCCGGTTTTCCTGTTGGTCTCAATACCAACATGCTGTGGATGGTTGCGAAATCCATTTCGCACCACCTAATTCAAAAACCATGGAACGATTCAATTTTTGTGTAACTGCCAACAAACGTTCTGGCTTCAACCTTTTGTCTTACAGATGGTGCGAGACTCCCGGATTTTGCGCAACCATGCACAGCATCAAAGTGGCGATCGGTTGCTTAGTAAGTCGGTAATCACCATGGTTATCACCCGCTTGTCATGCTTCTATGTTCCCTATAAGTGAGTGAAAAAGCCAACCTTACCAACCGCTCATGTGCCGCCCTCGGGAATCGACCGCCATTTTTAGTCGAAAAAACTGGGCGGAGGCGAAGAGCATCCAAAGCTTCGTGCAATGGACCCGGGCCGCCTCTCAGGAGTTCCTCGAGGTCCGAAGCCGAAAAGCCGAAGGGTCGGGGGGTGGGGGTGGTGGGGGTGGGGGTGGGGGGTGGGGGGGGGGTGGGGGACTGGGGTGGGGGGGTGTTGGTTCATGTGGAGTGAAGAGCCCTTTGATTTCCAGGTGCTTCGGGGAAGTGAGTTTTTGGGGCTGGTGTTTTTTCGGGAAATCGAAGGAAAGCCGAAGCCGTTTTCGTTGGATCCCCCACAATTTCAACAAAAACCTTTGGCTGCCACTCCAAGGTGCGTTTCCTTTGGGCTAGTTTCCTTTAGGCTGATGTGTTGATGCTGTTTCAGGGGAAACATAGAGAATCTAGGGGGGAACCACAAAACCTGGGTCAAGGGAGAGAACACTAAAGACCTTGCGGCTTCATAAGGTGTTTCCCCTAGTTCAGCCCCTCTTAACACCCCTCTTAACTGAACCAGGGGTAGGTATATTGATCCGTTTCCATGTCTCCCTTTATTTCCAGGCCCTGAAAATTGAATGTTTCGAGTTGGCAATTACCCTGTTTGGGTCGACATGGAATCCATAGGGAACCCGAAGCCACAGCCATGGTGATTCTCAAAATGAGCCACAATCAAAACCCGGGTAGATGAAGGTTAGTAAGGGATAATCCCAGCCACAAATTGCTGCGGATATCCGCCTTCTTAATTCCTTACATGGTTCTGGGTCGACCATTTGAATACCGGGCTTTGATTATGAATTATGACGCAGTAGTTTGACGGTTTGTCTCCAGGCGCACCAAATCACCGGTTGCTTTGGCTGGGGTTTTGAGTGCCCAAAACGCGGCCGACTCGAGGCGTGATCGAAAACTGCTAGGCCGAAGCGGCAGAGGCGGCCAGCCAGCTGCTGGCCAGCGCTTCAGCCGCAACAAAGCGGCGGGTTTCGGCGGCGGATCCGCGCGGACTCGGCGGTTTTCGGCGTTTTTGGCGGGGGGGGGGGGGCAAAACCCACTCTGTGGATCCATGTCTTGCTACAGTAGGTTTTCGAGCTGTGGGTCCGGGCATGTTGCTTTGTTTTGTTTCCGGGGGTTGGACTTGTTGTGGGTGTTGGTCACAAAAGGTGGGCAGAATCCGGTCAAATTTCCAATTTCGCCGCCTGGCGCGCTTCTCGCCGGACATGGCCGCCCGAGGCAACTACCGGCTGACGGGAATTGCAGTGCTGGCATGGTATGGACCACAGTGCGAAGCTTTCAGAAACAGGGTGCCAGAACGAAGGTTTGGGGCTTCCCACTTTGAGTGTCCCCCAAAAAAAGGGGTTGGTTTAAAGGAACTCCCAAGGGACAACAACCATGTTTTGGAAACTCCACAGTCTGATACCTTTTGCGTGTCGCAAAATTGCCAAATGACGAAAAATCGCCCAGAACGGCGATGCCCGGGACAGTGCAGGTTCCTTGTTGCATGGCCGAGGCTCAGCGGGGTGAGGTGGTCCTGCAAATGCGAGGCCTGCGTTTCTGGCGCCTTTGCGCTTTGCGGGGCGTTGAGATTCCTTCTGAACAAGTTTCAAGTGGATGAGTCATGAGTCTTCTTGCTGGGAATTTGGGGATTCCCTGAATGGAAACGACTAGGGGATGGTTTATAGAGGTCATTCCTTCATTCCCTACTGAGCACCAGCAAGTCTTTGTTCAATTGGAACCGCCAAATAAAGACTTTGACTAAGATAATGTTGGTGAGATGTCGAGTTTCCTGTTTGGAACACCCTTGAAGGTGTCAAGTGTCACCCGGGTAAAAGGGGGCCACCGATCTTGGCAACCCGACCGGTGCCACCCATGAATCTGAATTATACCCACCTCACACGACCGAATTCGCCCCAAGTGGTGGTTTGTGGGGAGTAGCCCCCTTTCAGGTTGGTGAAATATCATATTTCACCCAGCTGGATGGTGCTTGCTGCCAGGTGCGAAGATCTGACCTGACGGCAGCGCTTCAGCACCTTTCAGCAGCCCCGGACCCAGTGCCAGCCGGGACGAAGCCAACAGGTGCTAAAAAGGTGTTGTAGAAGAGGTTCTGATCGAAGCTTCATGGAAGCTTCATGGGTGGTTTTGCTTCAGATGAGCCAAGCACTCCCTTTATTCCCTCTTTCAGATTCAAACACTTTTAGGCCCTTGACCGCGAGCATTCGGCACGTTTTTTTAGTCCCGGTTTTTTGCTGGTGGGGCCTGGGTTTTTGCCAATTGAGATGGAATAACGGTAGACGGTGAACCATGGTGCTTGGCTCGTCTGGGAACAAAAGCACCTGGGCACATGAAGCTTCCATGAAGGTTCGATCATAACTTTTTCTGCGCAAAAAGGTGCAACCCTGATCAGAAGGGTGCCTCGTGAATCGCCAACGCATTTACTACTTGCCCACCAAGGGAATGCACGGAAACCGTGTGAAGAAAGGCCCGCGCGGATTTTAACCCCCTAATGGGGATATGTGTTTGTGCGGTCCCCCAGTAGCGCCCTTTTACCGTTTTTTTGGGGAGGGTTCCCCTATCAAAATAGCCTACAGAAAAAAGGGTAATTCCAGCCTCTCTACTCGAGGACCTGGTCTTCTACGGTTCCTTTTTGGCACCTTGCAAGCTCTTCTGGATCCGTGCAACTTGAGGCCAGCCTCATGAAGGATCCTCAACCCCTGACGCATCCTGCCAAGCACCTCGCCTGCAGTTCTAGACTTTTTAAAAAAGGGGCTGGAAAGACACGTAGAAACAACACAACCCAAAAAGAGTAAAGAAAAGAACGACCAGGGAATGTTGGTTTGTCGCCTTTGGGTGTTTCTCAAAATGGGATTCGGACCTTGGTTTGGTTGGTATTTCAAGCAACCGTTTCCATGTTCCACGTGGCTCTGAAATTTTGATTCTTGGAGCACCCGCCCAAAGGGTTCGCGGACATTCCCCGTGAAAATGATGCCCACCACTGGGCCCCCTTCCGCGCAGAAGGGTTCAAAGCAATAGGGCCCAACTTTTGCCAGCCTACCCTTACATGTCCCTACGTGTCACAATGGTCCAAAAGAACGCATCCTGCTTTGAACATTATATCTCCGAAGATACCTAGATGGAAAATAATGGAGTTTGCAAAGCCACTATTTGGAAATTGTTGTTTCAGGCTTCGGCTTAGAATCCACACTCACATTGGTGTGCAGAGTACAATGCTCACCCTGCTCGCTTTTCGGGGCGGGGGGGCGGGGGAAAACATGAAAAGGACCACCCGGCCCCCATGTTTGAGGTGTCCCTACTTAGGGGGCGACCGGGTACTTAGTAGGTGGTTAGTAAGCCTGGCTAAAACCCATTTAGGAGACCTCTAACCATGGCTTTTGTGGGTGATTTCACTGGTGATTGCTCGCTTACTACGTACCCTGCCCCTTCAGTATTGCACTTGTATCCGTTCAGTGGGATAGAACCGGGCTTACTGCTCGCCTGACGTACCGAATCGATCGCCTTACGAAAAACAAACCCAAAGTGAGCCGCTGCCAGGAACATCGCCAAGGCCTTTTGCGAAGTGCTGGAGGCCTGGCAGCGTGCCACGCAAAAAGACAGCGCCTCCGTCTTTTTTGTGGTTTGCGCAGGCGGAGATGCGAGAGGCGGAAGGTGGAGAGCTCAGTCGGAGTGTCTCAAACCCAGCTCCGGTCCCTGTCCTCCGAAGATTATTTAATGTTTCAGGCTAGAATATTGGGAGACAACATGAGTGTGTGGGCCAAGGTCCCTAGAATAAAGGGAGACAAC
The DNA here is from genome assembly GCA_963377175.1 of Effrenium voratum. NCBI lineage: Eukaryota > Dinophyceae > Suessiales > Symbiodiniaceae > Effrenium > Effrenium voratum. The sequence goes on along the minus strand of CAUJNA010003603.1, from coordinate 475,841 downwards.
ATGAGTGTGTGGGCCAAGGTCCCTACTTGAGTATGCCATGCCCGGAATTGGGTCTGTGATTTTTGGGGAAAGGAATTCGGACTTGAACTGGGCTTCGCATTCTTAGGCCGACTCAAGAGGCAAACTTAGGCGACTGGCTGGACAGGGTCCGAGTGCGCCAGGCACGCCAACGAGTGAGGACGTGCTCGTTGTCGAGGCGGGAAACCTGCGCAGTGAGCAAAGCAAACATGCGCCTCTAGCCGCCATGCAGTTTGCGCAGGCGGAGATGCGAGAGGTGGAAGGTGGAGAGCTCAGTCGGAGTGTGTCAAACCCAACTCGGGCCCCTGTCCTCCGAAGATTTTTTAATGTTTCAGGCTAGAATATTGGGAGACAACATGAGTGTGTGGGCCAAGGTCCCTAGAATAAAGGGAGACAACATGAGTGTGTGGGCCAAGGTCCCTACTTGAGTATACCATGCCCGGAATTGGGTCTGTGATTTTTGGGGAAAGGAATTCGGACTTGAACTGGGCTTCGCATTCTTAGGCCGACTCAAGAGGCAAACTTAGGCGACTGGCTGGACAGGGTCCGAGTGCGCCAGGCACGCTATCGAGGGACGTGCTCGTTGTCGAGGCGGGAAACCCGCGCAGTGAGCAAAGCAGTGGGTTGATCTCAAACTCCAAAGAAAGGCTCTGCTTTTGGGATTCCTTCAGAAACCCACGGCGATCCGTAGTCCAGGTTCCCGCTTGTTGCCTTGTGACAGGATCAGGAGGCGTCGCAGCTGGGGCCAGTTCCTGCTGGCTGAAAAACAGACGCGCGCAGATGGCCGCATTGTCTTTTCTAGGGCACCCTTTTCAGGTTGTTGTTTTTTGTTTAAAGGGAAACCAAAGGGAAGACCGAAACCGCAAAGGGCCGCCTTGTCGACGTTTCAAAGTGGTGTTCCTTTAATTCGCAAAGATTGCGCCTGCACTGTCACCAGCACCCAAACAGCACCCTGAACAGTATCCCACCTGCACCAGCACCCCAAATTGCATGCCCCCTAGCACCCGACCGTCAATCTTCCAAAAATGTGCCTGCACAGTCACCTGCATGCCCCCTGCACCCCGCCGTCAATCTCACAAAACTGTGCCCGCACTGTCACCAGCACCTCAAACCCGCCCACAATGCCTCTTGCAAAACAGGTGCAGCACTTTCGCAACGGTTAGGCGCAGATAGATAGATAGATAGATAGATACATAGATAGATAGATAGAGGCGGAGAGAGAGCGAGGTAGAGAGAGAGCGAGGTAGGTTGGTAGGTAAGTAATGGAACGATACAAAGAATAATAGATAGATCAATAGATAGATAGATAGATAGATAGATAGATATATAGATAGATAGATAGATAGATAGAGAGAGATAGAGAGAGATAGAGAGAGATGGATAGATAGATGGATAGATGCATAGATGGATAGATGGATAGATGGATAGGCAGATGGATAGATATAAATAGATGGAGAGAAATACATATGGATAGATGTTTAGATAACTATATAGATAAAGAAATAATTTATGTTGGTTATATTTATAATTAATATATATATATATATAATAATAATATAAATAAAATTATACATATGTTTTAAATTAATACATTAATATATATATATATCATAATTTTAAAATTATTTAGTATTTATTTATTTATTTATATATATCTATATTTTAATTTTTATATATATTTATTTTAAATTTATTTTAATTTGATATATTTTGATTATTTTATATTGTATTAATTTATAGTTTTTTGTTTATTTATTATTTGTTTGTATTATAGATAAATATATTAATACTATTATATATTTATTATTTAAAAAAAATGGTTTTAAGAATTTATTTATTATTTAGGATAAATATATATTTATTATTATATTTTTAAAATATATATTAATTTTAAAATAATTAATATTATGTTTAAATATTAAATTGATAAATTTATATTTATTAATTTATACTAAATTATAAATTTATATAGAATATTTTAAGTATGATGAATTGGTTTGCTTGATTTTGTTTATTATTTTTGATGAGTGTTTTGATTATTTTTGATATATGGTGGTGTTTTTTTCGATTAGTGGAATTATTTTTGTTTTAATTACGAGGATCGAGATTTTCGGTTTTTTTGTGTGTTTGGTTTGGGTTTCGTTTTCGGAGCGGGGTGATATAATCTTCGTGTTTAAAATGGCGTTGGGTTGTGGGTGGGACGAGATTTTATCTGCCGATTCTGTTTTGTGGTTAATGTTTTTTAGCATTTCGATTTGAATATTTGGACTGACTTGCTTATTGTAATTCTTTTGTGTATTGGGTTAGGCTCCGATTACGAGGCAAGGGTTGAGCCCCGTTCCCATTCCTCGAGCAAAAAAAAAAGAATATTTTATATTTATAATTGGATTTTTTTTTTTTTTAATTCGCGGGGCTTAAGTGTGTAGCAGTAATATGATGTAAGGAAAAGATATGGAGAAGGGGATTATACGATATATATATCGTTAATATTAATAATATCTATGAGGTTAATAGATATTGTTATCGTTTCCAAAGTCTTGGCGAGATCATTATAGTTAAACGATTTTGGTAATGAAGCTAATTATTATTATTTTTTATTTAAATTATTTCTAATCTTTTTAAAGGAGGTTTTCGCTAGTAAATAGGCATTTACACGTTCAAGGCCCCAGGTGTATATATATATATTAAAATTATTTATATTAATGAAAGGATGCTTGTGTTTAATTATTGTATATATATATATTACCGATTATTTATATATTTATATTAAATTATATATTATATGTTTATAGAATAATTATATTAATTGTTTTATTGGTATTTTGGTGATTACTTAAAATACCATATAATAGAAAATATAAAATATTAGGAATACTAATAATATATATATATATTATTTAATTATATTTTTAATATAATTATATTATATTAATTATATTAATCTAATAAATCAATTATTTATTTATTAATAATATTAATGAAATAAGGATTATAATAATAAGGATTACATGATAGTAATGATGATATTAGTGGCAATAATAATAATAATAATGATAATAATAATGATATTAATGGTAATATTAATAATATTAATAATAATAATATTTACAAATTTTTTATTAGATCCATCTTTATAGATAAACACCTTTGCATTATAATCATTACTGATGATAATGATTATTATGATAATGATAATTATCATTATAATATCTTTAATATTACTATTCATGCCTAATATTAATTCGGAAATATATAATAGATTTATATAATATATCTAATAATATATAATTTTTTGCTTAGTATTTATATTATTCAAATCCTCGTAGAATTTCGTGGATTCCTTACAAAACCTTGGTGGAATATTGGTGGAATCCCTAATCGAATCTTAATTTAAAGCAAAATCCTATTTTAGAGCCGTCCCGAATCCATTCTTTATATCGCCATCTTAATAATAAGTATTATTATTCTAGATCATTTATTACAATATTAACCATATTTAGCATTAATATTAAAATATATAATTAATAAAAGAAAAATAATAATTTTTATAACGATAACGATAACGATAAAACATATTTTGTCTTTCTTATATATCTCGTCTTTGAAGATAAGGAATCTACAAATATAGAAATTAAAAATTAATATTATTAATTCATTATAAAATAAATAATTATTATTGTACAATCCCATTTTATATATTCAATATCGTGCCTATAAAAAATATTAGGAATTATATATATAATATTTATTATTCATTGTATAATCGAATTTAATAGGAATTTTCGGTTAAAATCAATTTATATATATAAAAAAGAAATTTAATCAATAATTATTATTCTAATTATTAATAATATTAAATTTATATAATCCATCAACGCCAATCGAACATAAAAATAACAATTCATAACCTAATCATCCTTCAAAATCTCTTCTTTAAAATATTTCGTACTAAAAATATATATTTCGACTAAATCTATGTATTTCTTATTTTAAAATATTCATATTAATTTAGATAAAACAATCAAACAAAAAAATATATTAATTCATTATAATTTCTATTATTATCTTCATTATCGACCTCATCCTATTAAATTCAAAAATATATAAGTATCATAATTGCTATTAACATTAAAGAAATTTAATTATTATATCCAAGTAAATAGAGTTTCAACAAAATTAAATTTGTTTTGTTATTTAATTATATAATAATTTATAATTTTAAATTATTTAAAATATTTAAATTTATAATATATATATTATTCTTGTTTTAAAAAAATAATAATTTTATATATTAAACAAAAAACGAAAAATAAAAAACTCATAATCATAAAAACAAAAAACAAAAAGACAAAAAAAAAGGAAAAATCAAAAAAACATAAAACAAAAAAGAGAGAAACACAAAAACAAAAGAAAAAGAAAGAAAGAGAGAGAAAAAACAATAAACAAGAAGAAGAAAGAAACAATATTGCTAACGGAGAGGCCCGAGGTGGAAGCAATAACTTCCCAAGAATACCTCCGGCCCTAAGAAAGACCAGCCAATGCGCTAACAAAACCTAGACAATTTATCCCTCATCCTATAGACGATAAACCGGCACCAAGAAGAAAGAGAAAGAGAAAAATCTTGTTTTTTCTTTTTCTTTTTCTCTATCTCTTTCAGGGAAAAAGAAAGAGAGAAAAAAAAGAAAAAAAGAAGAAAAAAAAAAACCAAAAGACAGAAAGAAAAAAAGAAAGAAAAAAGAAAGAGAAACAGGAAAAATAAAGAGAGAAAAAAACACATAAGCAAACAAACAAGCAAATATAATAATAAAAAAACAATCAAACACAAAAAGCAAGACAAAATAAAAAGAAACAAATGGAGCTAAAAAGAGGAGACATACGGCATGCGGCAACGCGGAAGTTTGCCATCTTTGTAAACCGACCCACAATTAAACACAGACAAATAAAAACAAACATAGATAAATATCACCAAATAAACAAATATAAACACATAAAAATAAACAAAAACACACAACAAAAAACAACGAAATAAAGACGAACAACAAACACAGACATATAGAGACAAACAAAGACAAACCAAGACATCCCGAAAGACAGAAAAACACAGAGAAACACAAACACTAAAAAGAAACAAATTAGACTACACAAAAATACACAAAAATAGACAGAGAAAAACAAAAATTGCGAAATAGATAGATATAAACACATGGCAATAAACTAAAAAACACAAAAAGAAACAAAGACACAACAACACCCGGCACGAAATCTTCTAGAAATTTCGACTCGAAGAAATCCCCAAATTTCAATATTTTTTCGAAAAACCGCCGAATTCTAACGAATTTACGGGGGTAACATCCGGAAACCTAAGAGCCTTACCGCCGGAAACGACCCAATATTCGGGAAAATTTAGCCGAATTACATCATAAAGATTCTAAAACCACGCGAAAAAACGAGAGCTTATACCGCGCAAAAAAAAGAAAAGACATAACCGCTCGCCACAAACAATATGCCACTCGCCATTCATCATTCACTAAAAGAATATATATATATATATATTAACAAAATAAATATATTATTCATTTATAAACAATATATATATATATATATATTATTTTAATCCAATATTAAAATAAGGCAAAAACAAAAACAATAAAAAACACATACAAAAACAAGAAAACCATAAACAAAAAATGAAAAAGGAAAAAAACAAAAAAAACAAATAATAAAGAGAAAAAAAAAGAAAACAAAAAAAAAAAAAAAAAACAATCCATAACAGGAGGAATTACAACTAACGAGAATGCCCGAAACAGAAAAAAAAAAACAAAAAACAATAACTCCCCAAGGCCCCAAAATCAACAAATGCCCTAAGAAGACCTAAACAAATTATTCCTCATCCTATAAACGATAAAATAATACAAAAAAAAAAAACCTTTCTTTTTCTTTCAAAAACAACCAAAAAAAAGAGAGAAACAAATAAAACAAAATCAACAAAATAAAATAGACAAAAAAAAAAAAAAACAAAAAAAAACAATAAAACTTAAAAAGGGGAGATGCGACATACAACAACATAAAAATGTGTCATTTTTCTATATCGTCCAAATAAACAAAAAAATAAAATACAACTAAAAATAAATACATATTACCAAATAAACAAATATATACACACGAAAATAAACACAAAAACACAAAAAAATAGAGACGAACAACACAAACACATAAAAACATACAAAAACAAACAAAAACAAACCGAAAAACAAAAAAACACAAACAAACAAATAAAAACAAAGAAACACAAAAACCAAAACGAAATAAATTAAAATACCTATAAATACACAGAAATTACGAAATAAATAGATATAAACACACACAACCAAATACAAACTAGGAAACACAAAAAGAGCCAAGCATATGGAAAAATGCGAAAATTTCGAGAAATTTCGACTTAATTAATGCAAATTTGGCCGGTATTTTTTTCGAGAAACCATTAAATTCTATGAAAAATTTATAAAAACAACTCCAAAAATCGGAAAAATTTAACCGAATTTCGCCACAGAATTTCTATTCAAAATTATTAAAAACCCCCCGAAATTTCGGCAAAATTTCGGGGCCTTCCGGACCATGCGAAGAAGCGGGAGTTTATGCCACGGAGAAAAGACCGACACAAACATAACGGTTTCCACAAGCACTATAATTCGGCCGGAATATCGTTACAACGACTTACCCAGTACACGAGAAATGCGATCCCGAGGACATACCGATTTATAAGATACTAACTAATTAAATCTAAATAATCATTAAATATAAACAATATTTAAAAATACATAAATAATAAAAAATAAATAAATCATTAATAATATATATATATATATATGTTTAAAAAGAGGAATCATGAAAAGTGGGCATTATATAATGGTTCCCAAAACTAATGGAATTAATACCCCCAGCATCGTATAATTGTGCATAGCCCATTATGAAGCAGACGTGCAGTGTGCGTCCCGTATCAAAATTCGGTATACATTACGATTTAACTGGGAGGGCCGGCCTTAAAACACAAGAGCAAACCGGTGCGAAAAGCGGACCAAAGTGTGACGCGAAACCAGCGAAGAGAGCGGCGAGAAGACTGGAAAAAGCAAGGCCAGAGGGCGGACTAGGTGGGAGTGAGGGGGGCCGATATTTCAAGACCCCCTCAGTCTTGTCGACCTGCGGGACCAAACTTCTTGGTTGAAGGCAAATGCGTGGATGTTGGGGCAACTTCAACTGGCAATGTTTCTTTTTGTTTTTTTTGGGAAGGGATTTAATCTCAGCCAAACCCAAGCTGGTTGAAGTCTGATACAGGCCGCCTAATTTGTTTGACATTGTTTACTCCAGTCAGGTCTTAATTTAGTGGCTGTTCTATTACCTTGGCAACAGCAACACCCATTTTTCTGGGTTGTCAATGCGCTTCCAAAACTATTCTGCGAACCCAAGGGCTTCTCTTATGGAAAAAACAAGCTGTCCCATTTTAAGATAGATGGATCGACTGAGCTGTCTGTCTCAAGTGTTGACAACCGATCCATCACTCGGATGAGCTGCTCTTCCTTAAGAAGAGGTGAAGCTACGCTCAGAGCCTGCACAGCCGAGGCGAGAAAGTGCCACTAACTTGGGTTTCTGCTTTTCAGGGTACCTTTTGAGTTCCAAAGAAACACCACCCATTCTGGGGGAACCCTTTCAGGACAAATAGTACTTATGCAAATACCCTGCCAGCCTTTGTGCTCACTGATGCCCATCCTGAGCGATGACATGCCAAGCACAAATCAATTTATCCCCAGACCCCCAGTGGCCATGGGGAATAAGGGACTCTGTTTCGCTGTTTTGGGGTAGCGGAGTTCAAAGGGCCACCACTCCAAAAACAAGGCAGCCGGCTGTCTTGAAGCAGTTCAACTCTTGCAATTCTGAAAGTCATGGTTGTTGCAATTCCAATGGGATTACGCCTTCCAGCATGTTTTTTCATGATGTCTGGGGTGGGCGATGTTCAAAAGTCTTTTGTGTTTCATCATGGCCTTGAAGCAAAGTGTCCCCTTGTCAATGATGTGAACACTTTCACAAGAGCGCGTTTTCGGCCATTGCAGCCCTCTGCACTTGTCGACCATGTGTCAGCCAGAGTCAAGTTTTCTCCGCACGCACACAGCACTTTGCATTCGGGCGCGTCTTGCAGGGAGGTTGCAGGCAAATGCCGAGATTGCACAGCGCACTGGCCAAAGCAAAAGGAACCCACGGGAGCGAGATGCAAGTTAGGCCAGCACACTTCATGCCACAGCAACTAGGGACGAAGCGAAGGAAGCGATCTTCAATCAAAGCAACGCCTACAAACTCCAAAGGGTCAGGGGAGAGGCAAGCTATGCGAAGATTCAGATACGGCGCCAGAGAAGCAGCAGCCGCGGATCAAAGCCGGGAAGCGAGCGCAAGCCGAGCCGGAGAAGCAGAAAGGACAAAGCAAAGAGTGCGCAAAGCAGCCGAGATCTGCAAACATTTGAAGCTGTCTCTAGCCAACGTAATCATTCCCCCCCCCCTCACAAAAAAAAACTCGGAGAAACAAAAAACAAAACGCAGTGATGACATTTCCACGGCGGCGAACCATCTCACAATTAGTATTTGGAGTCGCCCAAAAATAAGAAAACAGAGGCCGGATCAGCAGATGGGTGGAGAAATTGGCTTGCTTCTCAAATTGCCCTTGTGCAAATGCACTTCTTCCCTCCTTGTCAATATTTGTCAAACCGAGCCCGCAATCAATAAAACACACGCGCAGCTTTGGTCACAAAGTCTGCTTCTAGATTCCGACAAATGGCCACTGGCAAAATTCACTAGTGCATTCCTTTTGTTAGGGTCCAGTAGCTTGATCTCTCCCGTTCTTCTAGAAACAAAGTTGCCAGCGGAAGCCATCAATGCTCAACCAAGCTGGCTTTCAATTTGAAAAGGGCACCTGTCTATATTGAAGGGGCATCTGTTCAATTGCTCTCTCAATGGGCCTGTCTCTTTCTGCGGGTACCCCCCTGTTGGGGTTGGTTTTCAGGGAAACCAAACATGCCTCACAACTACGGCGGGCGCACCAAGATGATCTGCAGGCACATGGCGAAGTTCTCGCGCTCGGCCACGTCCTTGCAACGATTCTCACGGCCGCGTCCGACTTCCCGGAAGAAAGTTCCAACATGGGATGACCGGTGGGGGTTACTCATGGTGATTTGGGGGCCAGGTTTTTTGACCAACCCCCACATACCTTATGGAAGCTGGCGATGGGAGGGTTTGGGACTACTACTTTCCTTTTGGCGAAGCCCTCTGTCCACTTCCATGATTCAAGGGCATAGATATTGTCCACTTTCTCTTGGTCCAATCTCTGTCTGCTTGGAAGGGTGAGTAGAGCAAGGCTTTCGGTTTGGGTAGGCTTAGGTTCCCAACGGCGAGGGCCTTGTGCTAAATTTCATTTCCCCAAAGAACTCGCGCTTGTTCAGGTTATCCAGCAACGTTTTCGTCTTCCAAAATCCGTCCTGTCGATGGAGACCGGTACTGCCACCGCTTCGCAACACATTAACACGTCACAAAGCACTATCTGATTGGTTGAAGCCAAGGCGGCGCCCTTGGAACTGTCCTTTGGGCTTGGCGAATACCCACTAAACCTGGGGAGTCTAGAAAATCAGAAAACAAAGCGAATTCAGCACCCAGCCCAACTCACTGAGCGCTTCCGATATTCAGGCCCACACTTGCTTGTGCAATGCCTACTCTCAATTCGTGAGTGGATTGGCCGAGACAGGTTCTCTTATCACTCAAATACTCCCAAAAATGGTACAAAGTCAAGAACTCGGGGAGTCAGTTTTGCCCGACCCCTTAAAGGTTGATCTGTCCGTAAAGTTTCCCGTCAACCCAACCCCCAGCGCGCCCATACTCACTCCTTGAAGCGAAAGGACAGGCATTCGCCGGAATCGAGTACCTTGCTATCGAAGTCTTCGCATCGAATTCGCTCATGTCGCGCGAAGGACATTCCAATCAAGCAGAACCTTCCAATCAGAATCTGGAAGGTCAAAAACTCTCAAGTCTTCGTCTTCTTCTTTCGTGCGAGGGGGTTGCAATCGAAGATCAGAATTTACATGGGCATGGATATTTATTTAATCTTGGTTGGACATCATTTAGAGGATTTATGTCCACCAGCCACTTTTAAGGGGTTCCACCTCTTCAAGCTCATAGCCACATCTCCCTGTCGGAAGTGAACGAGAGAGCCCATCGGCCTAACAGGTCCAAGGAGCCTGGCTCCGGGGCGCCTTTTCTTACGAGTATGTGAGACAAGGTGCGACACTGAAACTCAGCGGAGATCTCACAGTTGAAGACTAATGTCAGGCTTTCAGCCAAAGAACATGCTAAGTTGACTTCATTTGAACAGTTCCACCCAAACTTCCCAAGCTGCTACCAGCAACCAACATGGACTATTCGTCGCAATCAGCCCCTGGCATGAGCCAAACACAAAACAAAAGATAATACACATGCCCGAAAAACCGAAACAACCACAGAAACACATAAAAACGCCGACATGGATTTGCTCCTGTGGCTCAGATCTGAACAGATCGCGGCTCAGTTTGCTGCGGCCTGCACGGAGCAAACAGCATGGAGCTCAACTAAGTGAATACATTGCTGATGGCATGAATGACTAAGAATAAACACCCAGACACATGGCTGTATATAGTATGTTATAGTATAACACTATATCATCTGTAGCTTGCATGAATCGTTGATCTGCGCAAGGTACGCTTACGTGATACAATGCCATATAAGATACAGCCACATACTGCATGCTGCATATCTCTTGGAAGGCTTCGGTGCCCTTTTCGAGTGGGACTTTCTTCCTTTGGGACGCACTCGACTTTCGCCAGGTTACTTTGGGACGCACTCGACTTTCGCCAGGTTCAATCAGCAAATCCCACGTTCCATTTCAGACCCAGGGAAAAAAGCGACCCAAGAGCTCGCCATAGGCAGACCAAGGGTTGCTCACCACACACAAGGAATGAATCCGACTTCCAAGCCCCACTTGCCTACAGGATTTGCCGGCAGGGGCGGGGGTCTCCCTGAAAACGGGGTCCCTAGGCAGCCTTACACAGCGAAGGCAGCATTCACACAAGAAAAACACCGGAGCTTCTAACAGCGTGATATATATGTCTTGTAGTATCTCGAATGCCCATGCAAGGGTCAGAGCTTTCGATCAATATGTCAAGTCCCTGAAGGCAAGTGTTCAAGCCACATGTCGGATATCGCCTGAGGCACATTTTTGTCCACTTGCGTTGCATGAGGGCTATCTGGAATGGCTAGCTCCGTTGCTTTTCTATTCAGATGGACAGGAAATCCAATTGAGCCGGTGTTCTATGCTTTGCACGCTCGCATCATAGAATTCCAACCCCTAATTCGCCCCCTCCCCTCCCATGGTTTCCTCGCAACCCGTGGCTTTTTTGGAGGGAACCAGGTGAGTTTTGGATACTATCTCAGACGCCCCTTCCTGTTGAAACCTACTCAACTTATTTCACCCCCGCTCTCCCGCCCCACACACATCTCCCGTGGCCATGCGGAAAATAAGGGCACCCTTTTGGTCGGTCGCTGATGTTCAAGGAACTTCTGGTGCTTGGGGACCTAAAACAGATGTACAGTTGCCTCAATTTTCAATTTTGCACATAGGTTTTTGTCAAGGGACATCTCATGCGACAAACCCATGTCCGTGAAAGGTCCTCGGGGCAAATCTGTGGCTTCACTCATCGCCAAGTCCATGAAGCAAAGCGAGCAGCCTGGCCGACGTTTTCCGCTGTGCCTGTGAAACGGGGTGGACAAGCGGCGCCTGCCCGGGCTTGCAGACAGCAAGCGGCGCCCGCGCAGAGGCAGGAGGTGTGGCCAAAGGACCGTGGCTTCCAAACAAGAATCAAGACGAAAAGTGGGTGTAGCTAGTTGTTTTTCAGAGCTCGGGCTATTTTGGGTGTCCGTCTTTGTTTCCATTTGTCATGTTGCCATATTGCGGTAAACCATTTCTACAGCCAAGTGGCTGATCGCTAGGCATCGACTTCGCCCCCTCCCGACCATGCGATTGCATTGGATCAGCAAAGCTTTGTGTGCGAAGCTTGGTGCCAGCGACTTGACCTCACCATTTCACTTTGGGTCTCAGGGTTGGGCAAAGCTATGAACAACCAAACCCAGGTTCAGATTGTCACCTTTCCAAGTCTTGTCCTTGGGGCCTTCTGAAACGCCTGAGAAATCGAGGCACAAGGGTCCGGAGCGAGGTATCTTTGGTGTATCGGCCTAATACACCGGCAGCCGAGCTTGTATATAAGGTAAAACACGCCTACGCGAACCTGCCTACGCAGGCTGTACTTGAACAGCCTACTCGCTTCCCCCCACCAAAATTGCCCACACGGTGCCTACGCAGCGTAAAAGGAGTTTCCCTCGAATACTAAGCGAATACTTGGCAAAGAACAAACTCTGCTCATTTGGAGGGAAACCACAAACCGATTGTTCAAACAGCAGGTACTTAAACTGTTTAAAACGGGGCCTTTGCCCAAACCTATTCCACGCCAAACTCCAGGGGACCATTGCAAGAGACTGTCGCCAATTGCCTGCACCAAGCTCCGCTCAAAGCTCCGGCAATTTTCCGCAATGGTCCAGCGCAGCTCCGTTTCCTTTTTGCCGCCTGTGCCCTGCACCGGTGCGTCCCTCCCAGTGACTTGCGATGCTATTGCATTTCTAAGCAGAAATAATGAAAAACACCTTTAAGCGGGGAAAAAAAAACCGATACAATTGACACTCTCCATATTTCGACACAGCTTAAACATATATTTTCAGAAATAATATTCATATAACCACACTTTCGGGTGAACTTTGAACGTACAAGTGGTCTAGGATGGACTGGCCCGACTCTTCGAGAGTCCATGCTTTCCAAAGTACGAAATGGAAAATCCAAAGGGCACTGTAAACCTCACTGGCCGAGTGGATGGCCCAAAAAAAGTCCAAACTTTATATTAACCACTAAAATGGTCTTTCCAAAAAGTTTAAAGTTCATGAACTCAGGAAGTGAGGCACTGTAAACTTAATCTACTGTTGTCAAGAAAGGGAAACCAAGTTGGGGAGTTGTCGAGCCTGCGGGCTTCTCTTGAACGCCACGGATTTCTTTCGTGCCTTAGGCCAGGTATAGCCTCGTAGAAGATGGCCTTTTTTTATCGCCGTTCAGGTCCCGGGCTTTGGTCTCCCAGCAATTTAGCCACCATTTCACACGATTTCAGAGAGACGTCGATCTGAGCACATCTGGCAGATGTGGTAGTTGCGACATGTGTCTAAGGGTCCGATTCGGGCCGCGAAAACCTAAGGCATAGGTTTCAACAAAACAAACAACCTACAGACAGGAAGGGTTTAATCAGGACACATGAGCTCCCGGAGTGGTTCTGACTATGTGCCCCGGATGAGTACGGGATGCTTTGTTGTCTTCCCTTCTGAACCGAATCCAGAAGCCAAGTGTTTCTTGGTGCATTCTTACCAAGGGACCTGTGCATAAAAGAACATAAAGTGATGTGCTTCGCTTGGCCTATTCCCCACACGGTTGATTCCTTTTTAATATGAATGGAATACTCCTCGGCATGTCGGGTTCATGGGGCTCTGTGCTGCGAAAGGGGCTCTCTCCGCGAAACCAGTTGTGCGCTTCGGGATATGGATGCTGGCACTGGGACAATGCCGGGTCGAAGTGTCAAACTCCTTCGTCTCCCGGGCATCGCTCTGTCCAAAAGCAAAGCGCAAAGATTCCGTACCCGCCCTAATCTGGGTGTGCCAGAATGAGGAATTCCCTGTGAACTTGCTGGCTGTTTGACCAAGTAAGCTGCTGGTAACCTAGGGTATTGACTGCTTCTAAGTCCCCAGAAGTAAACTTGACTTTTTTTGCCGTGGGTTATATCCCAGGTGTCTAACCACCTGCTAAGTTGGCCGAACATGCAAGTACTCTCAAAACAACACGCGTCGTGGTGAAAGGGCCACCCAAGCACTGGGTTCCATAAAGCATGCCTCCGAACAGGAATTGGACCCCACACAAAATGGTCTTCCAGTTGAACCTGGGTACCATGAACAAAAAACACTCAGGTTGGTGTACCTTAGCCTGAACCGAATTCTCTTGCATATTTCGTCAACCCTAAGATAATCACGAAATAATCATCAGAGGAGACCCCCTGAATGGTCTAGCCGGATGAAGCAATGTGGGGTTCAATGGCAAAAAATATTGTCAAGCACGAGGCCCTACTGAAGGCCTAGGTTAATTGCTTCGAATTCGTGGGTGTGGAACCTTCATAGCCCCCTAGGTCGACATCGTGATTTGCCCAAACTTGGTTGCTGCAACGACTGCAACAAGTGGACTTAACTTTTTTTTCGGGGGGGGGGGTTGTGGAAAACAACTTTGTTTCAACCAAGTTAAAGTCCAAAGATCCAACCCAATAGCAATCAAGCAAATAGATGCCTGGGACGATCAATGAACATGACCAGTAGATATCCTTGCCATTGGCCCCATGCCCGTCTGCTCAAACGCATCATATCAAGAAAAACATCCTCAAGTCTTGCCCTGTGCCGTTGCTGAGCACGCTCCATTTGACCAAATGCTGACCACCGATGAACTTGCTGCTGCAATAGGGTCACCAGTCCCTTCAGGTGCCTCGGGGCATACCTTGCAGGATGGAGGCCCTTGATTGTTGCCTTCTGGGCTCTAACAAAAGCGCTTTCGGATGCTGACGCATGAGAACATGCTTTGGTACAAGCCTTCAGACCCCGAATAGAACCCACTTGGCGTCCCCTTGATTTCAGCGTTGGTCAGGGGCCGTGACTTAGAAGGATTGCCAGCTGGGAAAACCAACTAGTCAATTGGGTTTGTGTCAAAGTAGAGAAGCCTCCAAACTTGCTGGATTTTCTTCTCTTCCCTTCAACCACCCAAAAAAGGGGTACCAACTGGGAAAACCATGGGGCAAACCCAAAGGGTCAAGTTTCCGGTCGCTTTGCTTCCGGCCAGTCCAGGCTCACTCCTGTCCAGCTTGTCCAGCGCCCTCGTCGAAATGCGCACGGCCCAGCCGCAGCATCTGCGTCATCTTGTGGCGCATCGTCTCGAAGTCCGTGTAGGGAGGCATGTCCAACGTGCCTCGAAGCATGGCTTTTGAGGCGGCAATACCCCTTGTATATGTGGTATCTAACCTTGGCCCACATCTGGGGTACACCAAAATAAGACTTTCGGATTCAGCGTCATATGTGGTCTACCCTAAACTATAACTTTGTTGGATAAGGCCCCAAACTTGGTCCATCCGGAGTTAAGCTCCGGAGTTTGCAGCTCGGGGCTAAGCTAGGGGGTTCGGGGGTTTGCTGTTGAGGATGCCACCTGGGCGTGTACCATGACCCATGTTGAAAGAGTGGAATCCATCCTCTAAATCCCTTTTCCCAGGGGAGGTGTGTCTCAACTCGAGGAAACCCGAAATGCGTGTTTTACAATGTGGCCACCCTTGAAACCAATACCATACAAGGGTACCTTCAAAAAGACACAAGCCCGTCTCAAAAAGCAAAGGTCTGCACACGCACGATCTCGTGAGGAAGCTCCCCCCAACGACCCTTTGTCTTTTGGCCACCCTCATTTTCTCCTGGTAGCTTTTATAAGTGTGCCGCATGGCATCCCCTTTACAGAAGTAGCGGCACAGTGATCATTTATTGTTGCTCATATCACAACCTGGACCCTCAAACTACCCTCGTTTGAGGGTCCAGGAACACCTCGTGCTTATTCACCGGGGATAGCCTTAGAACACACCAAGCAACAGCAACATTATCCCTTCCCCAAAACCACATCATGACAAAGGAACAACACAACTCAACAAGAAAAAACAACAAACACAAATTCAACTACCCCCATACCCCACTTCAAATTCCCTCCCTCTCTCACTCACTCTCTCGTTTCTCTGTGTTTTCCACCATGAATTTCCGCATGTTCTCAGTTTTCGTTTTCCCGCCGCTTTACCCTAGTGCTTTCTTTGTTTCCCCCACTTCTTCCCAGATTTGCGTATCCCCCCAATTTCCCGCCAAACATGTTTCCCCCTGCCGCTTTTCCCAGTTTCCTCCCCCCCTCCCAATTCACCCCCCGGCCCCCCGTTTTGGGACCATCCAAAACCCGAGGGGCAGATGCAGGTGTGGGCCACCGGCAGCGCCTGCGGCGACAAGTGACTCGCCCCCGCCAGGGTGAAGGCGTGCTTCGCGCCATTGAAACCCACCTCGTGGGCGATTGATGGCGCGCGGGCGACGCGCTTGTTCTCGCGTTTGCCCCATGGAAATCCACGAAACATCTGGGGGACGGTTTTTGGGTGGTTTGAGACGTCCGGCCTTGGTCTGGGTAAGCTCTTGGGGGTGGTTTAAACTATATCATCCTTGTGCCAGTCCTTCTGGGTTTTTGAATGGTGTGTTAATGCAGAACATGCTCGAGGACCCCTTTCGCTATGCAGGCCTGCGGGCCGACCGGCAGATTGCCATGTCCAGGGGGCGCGCGGACGCGCGTGTTTTGAGGATATCTTGTTGGTTTAAAGTGAGGCCAAAAGGAACGCCGCCGCGTTTGGGCCGCCTTTTCTTTGACACACCAATAGGCCTCAAGTGTCCGCTAGAATCTTCCTGCCCTTCCTAATGGGATCATTTGTCAGCTTGAGGTTTCCAATCTGATCAAATAGTAAGCCTGCCTTCCTATCTCACCTGCCACAAAACTGGCTGGTTGCCTTGTGGCGTCGACGGGCTTTGCTTTTCCCAGCACTCAATAATGGCGCCATGACCTCTGTTTGCCATAAGCACGCGTTCTTCGTTGAAAGGCCGGTGACCCCTTTTCCCATAGACACTTGGCAATTGAGGACCTGAACAAGTTTCCTGAGGTGTTTGTAATTGACACGATCGACATGTTTGAAGAGAAATATAATGGTTTAATGTCAACCAAGATAATCAAACTGGAGGGTTACAACATGTGCTTCCATCCCTAAATAAGAATTCATGGAAAAATATGGCCAGCTGATCACCAAAGGAGACTAACATGCCCTCTAGGGTCACGTATGGGAACAACCAATCGTCCTTTAACATGTTGTTGTTGTGCCTGAAGGAAACCACGAGAGGATGGACATGTTGTTTTGCAGACACAGGGATCCTTACATTATACACCCCAACATTGCGAACTTGTAAATGCCGGTTTCCAACTGTATTTTGGCGTTGAAAAAGCCCCAGGTTTTTCAACTGGTGGCAACATGGGGATTTCTTTTCAGGAGCCCTGAGACACCATCTAAGCTCCAATGCTCCGATTTCAAGAGCTTTGCATTCAGCACTTGGAATCCGTTGATGGGACTCTCAGGGTTCGTAATTCGAGGCGCTTGGCTGTTCGTAATTCGAGAACTATTGCCGCGTCTTCTGATATTTTTGTCAGACGCTGAATCAGCGGCATTGACCGGGTGAAGCAGCGCTTCGTGTGCGAGGGGACAGCCTCGATTGCCCTCAAAAGGACAATTGCTCTTTTGTTGGTTGATTCCAAGGGTTTTCCACCAAAAGGACAGTAGACAATGAGCCAACAGGGCCTCTGACCCCAATTGGCAGATGGATTGGCTCAGCCTCACGCTGAGAAGCAGAGTTGGCAAGTCCCAGGATCCCCACTTAGCTTTGATGGGTCCCCCGCATTTCCGGTGGGCGAATGAAGGTAATTTTATGTGTACATATATATATATATATATATATTGATTCATGCATCAGGGGTGCAAAGCTGAGTGGGCAGTCTCTTGCAACAGCTTCTCTTTTGCTGCAAAAGCTTCTCTTTTGCAGCTTTGTTGCCACAACCCCCTCCCCAACTCCCCGCCAAACCAAACCACCGTCCCAGTTTTGATGTTTAAATTCGCTTGGCCCACCTCCACCACCACCACCACCACCACCGGCTTGAACGACTTTCGGCTTTGGCCAGAAAACCCAAACACCGGTGCCACCTTTTTTCCTTTGGAGGGGGAATCCCTTCAACATCAACCACCAGAACCACGGTGTACACAGCACACCAAGAGGAAACTCACCCAGAAGGATTGGCAACCCAACAAATGATGTTTAAACCATCGCCAACGGCTTACTGTACCCACACCAAACATGTAGATGTCCATGCGGAAACAAGAGGACACCTTTTTCGATTTTGAAGGGGCTTCCCAACCAAACCAAAGCGACACATGCGAGCTTTTCGTCAAACAAATACCCTGTTTTGGATTGTTTTACAGGGGACCCCAAAGGAAAACCATCATTGTTCCTTGTGCTTTTTGTCCACCCCCCCCGCCCCCCAACCACCCCCCACCCCACCCCCCCGCCCAACACCCCTTTTTCCCCAGTTTCCCCTGTTCTAAAGCCATGCCCGCATACCCAACCCCTCTCCCATCTCCCATGGCCAGAGCGCGAGCTCGCTGAAGCCCCCCACGGGCACGCGAGCGGAGCCGGTCACAAACTGCAGCAGCTGCGGCAGCATCGCCTCCTGGAACTTCGATTCGGTTCCCCCCCAATTCGTTTCAAGCAAATACATCCGCCGAGATGGCGCTGCATCATTTGACAACCCCTGTTTCTGTTCACTTTGAGTGGGACGGTGTCAAAAGTAGTTGGTGGTACCCCCCAGAAAAAAATAAGAAGAAAAAGAAGCGCGGGCAATCGAAACATACAAACTCCTGCCCTTTCTTGCTTGGGTTGTTCTTCCTTCTTTTTTTCCTATTGATTAATCGTTATCCAACATTACACTCCATCAGGGTAGTCCTTTGTAAACTGCCTCAATGGACAAATTCATAGCCTACCCAACCGTGTAAGTGTCCTTTTGGATGATAAACTCGTCAAAAACGACGGGGTCAAAAGCACCGCAACTACATGTTTTCACCTATTTTTGTTGAACCCCAGGGGTTTCAGTTTTGAATCCGGACGATAATGTGGCTGTGGCTCAAAAAAGTGGACCCCAATTTTAGGCCCCTTGGATGGAAACAAAGACAAGAATCTGCGTAACCCCCCTTGAATTTTGAGCCTCACCCAAATGGGTCAGGCTGAAACCTTCGGATCCCCATGTCCACACGAACCACAGCCAAGATTGCTTGTTCCAACAAGAGGACATGGCACATTTCATGGAATCAATCATTTGGGCACGTGTCAAAATGGGGCGAGAACAATGGTGGGGTGTCCGGTTGATTTCCCTCCAAATCCGCCTCCAAAAGGGCAACAAACTCCGGAAAAAAAAGAACGCTGAGCCTACCATTTTTTGGGTTTTACAAAGCAAAGGGAAGCCCACCCTTTGGTGTCCCTTGACAAAATCCCATACGGCAGGGTACCTGTCAAAACTATTTGCTTCCCCGAAAGGGCATGGGACAACTAGCGAGTCTCCCTCTCACATGGACATGGCAGTGTACCTTTTAAGCATATGGCCCATTATCTGTTCTATACATATATATATATATATCATATATATATATATATATATCATATATATATATGTATATATATATATATATATGAGGCAGCAATACATATCAATCGGCGGGGGCTTATTTTGCTCCCAATTTTTGCCACTGCCCTGGAGGGACCGCATACCACCCCAAAGACACTCCATTGGACACAACCAAAATCGACCAACACTCCAAGCATGCTGGAGTTGTGGGTGGTGTGTTGGGTTGGAAGCAGTTCTATGACATAGGTGCCACGGTCAAGAGACTCCTGAGACCTTGTAGTAAGGTCCGATTTGGTTCGGCGCTTGTTTGGACACCAACATGCTGAAAACTACCGTAAGAACTCCATACCTTTGATAAGCTCGACCACTGCTACATGCAGGAAAGCCGTGTTTCAACATATTGGCAGGGGTGGTGGTGTCTGACAACATGGATGGGCGAGTGGCCTGTGGGTGGCAGGGTGGTTTGGGGGCTCCCTCCACTCGAGCATTCACTCCTCAAGTTATCTCAGTTGGCTGACCCGGAACCCTTGTTGAGCTTGATCATTGCCCTCCCAAACACAATCATGGAACCTCATAGGGGGACATCCCCATAGGCTGCAGGGCCAACTTTGGAGGGCAAGGACCAGACACTTAGCGCCACAGGTTCAACCAAAGCAGTTTCCCAAGACGTGACAAAGACACTGACACACGCAGCTTTCCAAGTCTAGGGAACAGAGTTCCCGACATTTCCCAAATAAAGATCACGAAAGAAGGACACTCACTGTAGAATTGGCCACCAGAAGGTGATGTTCGAAACCACCCTTCAAGAACAAATCTATGATTACCGTATGGATTCTGTTTTTTGCTGGCTGTTTGCTTCTTTTTCAGCTGCCCTTGCCGCAAAGAGTCCTCCTCCTTTGCCCAGCCACGCACCACCTGCCAGAACCACTGCACCACAGGGCTCTCCTGCCGCAAACAACGGGACCGGCGTTGACCCGGCCCCTCGTCGCCCCAATGTTCGGATCAAACGCCCCCCCCCCCGCCCGGGGTTATGGTGGACGCTAGAGTCGATTTTCCAACCTTCTTCTTTGAGGTATGGGTTGCTGTGGGTTGCAGGCATAGTAAACCTTGGTCAAGGCATGGCCATATGTTAGGGAGCGCCCCAGCCAGCAACACTGGTATGGTTTCCTGACAAAATGCCCAAATCCAACCCTTTTCCAGCTCACGCCATGGGGCACCATGGCCCAAAAAGTTGAACAAAGGGACATACCCGGAAAACAGGATCTAGAGGATGGAATCTACTCAAGCGCTTTATAGTTTCCCAAAAACTCATGGGTTTACCTTTGAAACCAGACAATCGCTGGTTTCCTTCGGATTCCGCTCCACCAAGTCCCTGGGCTTTTGGGGGCCGGAGCAGATATCCTTGATATCCTGTCGTTCCGCTGTACCCATGCAAAGGGGCGCACAAATAATATGATTTTCTGAGTCCGTTTCATATATGTGTCTACGCGTAAATATGGAATAATTTTGGAGGAGACCCCAGAACAGGTGATTTTTTAATCAAACCACCCTTCAGGGCAAAATCTAGGAACCCTGTGCCATCGCTTGCATTCCTCTTTCTTTCTTTCTTTCTTTCTTTTTCTGGGCTGCCCTCATATCACCCGCTAACAGTTTAACTTTTAGTGGGTTACACCCTAAACACAAAAAAGCTAGAAGGCTAAGGGGATGGCTGGGAGCCACCAAGTTTTATATTGGGTTTCTTGACCCCATTCGTCTAACCCAACACCCCTCTGCGTATTTGTTCTTTCTTTCGCAGAGTCCCCTCCTTGGAGAGGCCGTGGGTGCAAACGGAGTGACTCTCCCAGTCATCCACCGACAAAGAGCCCAGGCCCGACAGCAGCTGGGCGATCTCCAGCGGCGTCAGCAAGCTGTGCCTAGGATCCCCTGAGTCTTGGAGAAGTGGCAACAACCCGGATCCCAGCCAGGGTTCGGTTTGTGTTCCAAGGTAGAACCCAACAGTTTCTCTGCCTTTTCAAGAATTCAACAATATGGGGTTTCATCTTTTGGGGAGAGCCAACAAGTGGCATCATGCCGCTCGCTGCCGTGAAAGAGAGCACCAAGGATCCACCAGCCAGTCTTTTGGCGACTAGATACTGTTTCTGCTTTTCCATCTGTTTTGGCAGCTTGCACCACCCGCCGCCTCTTTGGCCCTTTTTATGGCCTTCTTCGGAAGTCGCAGGGAGAGCTTGATCCTATGAGACAAGCTTGGTTGGTTTCACACGGCGCACATATGACATTTTCTAGTCAAGAAAAGTTTGTGAAACCAGCTGGAACAAATCCAGCTTACCCTCCCAAACGGAATGTGAACGAGGCGCCTTGCAATCTGAGAAGCTCATCTTGATGGAACCCCTTTTCAAGCTCCATATTTATTTTTGGCAGGTCAACACCAGTATTTGCCAAACAACTCACAACTGCTGGTTTGGGGCCCTGTGACGAGCTTGTTGTTTCTGTAACCACCAACGGACACGGTCAGTGCCGGCTGCGCGGAGGGTTGTCCACTGTTTCGCGTGCATAAATGGTAGTTTGTTTTGGGTTGGTGTCGGGTTTAGAAAGATAGCAGGTTGAAGTCGCCTCTGGAATCCCGGGGCATGTTCCCGATGCCCAGGCAGGGTTGTCCTTGTAATATGTAAGACTACGTACCTCATTCAAAAAACACAATTTCGATGTCGCCCAGAACAGCATGGTGAGGCTCACCTTGGTTTTGTGCAACTCTTCTCAGGGTTGCGTCACCTGATGCAGTCGTCCCGACTGGTCATTTGCTCTGTGTTGCCATCCCCCAGGTGCTTTTTGGCGAAGTGAGATGGTATTCGCCGGTCAAAAGGAGCTTGCTCAAAATAGGGGCACCTTCCTTCCCAAATGGTTGTCTTTTGTTGGTTCCCTTGCAGCCAAGCCAACAAAGGTAGCCTCAAAAACATGCAGCTGTCACTAAAACTGAATGGAGCCCCGGTGCGGCAAACGGTTGAATTCAAGCTCATTGTATATCAAGTTGAAGAATGTAGAGTTAATCAAGTCGAAGAATTTAATCTTCGAGTTCACGTCGTTTGAGGAAAGCTCCGCCATCGGTAAAGAGCAACACCTCATCATCCGCCAACTTCGGGGCTCGAAGCTGACCGAACCGCCCTCGAGAGCCGAGGCGCATCTCCTGGCGCAGGCTCGCGGGCAAGACCTTGCCTCGATCCGCGCGTGGCGACGACGACGGAGAGTTTTACAGAAGCCCCCCGAAGTCCCGAAGTTTGGGAGGGGGGAAGGTCCAAACAACTCCTTGGCCTCTTTCTTTTTTTGAAGAACTGGCACCTGCACCAGGATTCTAAACCGAAAAGGGGGCTGCCTTTCAGATCAGTTAGTCGTTGGTAATAACCTAAGCTAGAACCTGTTTATGTGTCCCCCTAAGTTGGGTTGACCTTGTTATTAGTGGGTTATACCCCAGATGGCCAACCATTTACTAACTTGGCAACAAACATCCAATTAGGCATGATAAAGCTCTGTTGATTCCATTCCTGGAGGCTTCCCTTTCAGCCGACGTATCGGGCGCCATTGGCTGGGTGTGCCTCAAACTGGTTGGAGTACCCCTCCCCCCCCCAAAATGCCTCAATGGTGTTCCTTTTGTTCTTGCAAAACCACAAGCAAAAACAGTTTCTCCTTTGGTTCCCTCAAACACGCTTTTCTTTTCGTGCTTCTTCTTCACCTTTTTGTTCCTTCAAAAAATCACAACAACCAAAAAAAACAACGAAAACCCACGGGTCACCGAGCCTCGCCAAGACGGAACCAAACCCATCCGTCGCTCGCCGAGAGGCTGAGGCCTTTCGCCATGGCCTCGACCTGCAGCGAAACGCTCTGCTGGAGCCGCCACTCGACCAGCCGCGACACGAAGAGCTCCTAAGGAGCGAGGCGTCCCTCTAGGTCAAGTGGCAGGCAGATCCTCACATTTTGAAGCCCAACATAGGGATCGTCTCAAAACGAAGCCATGAAACCTATAGGCTTGTCTCATAGGGGCAAATGGCCATGGGTCAAAATCCAAATCGTACCCAGTGAACATCCCAATCCAACCACTAAAACAGGTTCGTGAATTCACCGACCCCAAAATGGGATCCCATTGGTCTTGAACCACAGCCATATCTTGCCGGTGCAACCCCCAAAAGCCATTTACGGTTCCTTTCCAGGTTCATTCCCTCATTCTGAGCACCAGCGAGATATTTCCCCTAGCATCACCCCACAAGGAATCTCATCTAAACTTGGCAACCGAAAGGTGATGCTCAAACTCCCAAAAGGAGAATGATAGGGAACTCTGCAAAGCCGTCCTGCAGTTTGGTGGTGGGGGGGGGGGTAGACGGTGGAATTGCATTTTATTTCCCCGCATCCCGCTTCGGCACTCCAATGCAGGTGTTCTGAACAAATTGACAACTCACATGCAACCACCTTGACCTAAAGGACCTCGGGTTATGTACCCTCAGCCAGCGAATGGGATTTTTGCATAGGTCAGCCTTGCAGACATGGTTCGCCCGATTTTTGCTGCAGTTAGGGTTTACCTTCTGATCCAGAGCTCATTTCATCACAACCAAAGGACCCCTCCCCCCACCCGAACATCCAAGGGAAACGAAAGGACCCCCCAAAAAAACAACACAAACAAAGTGACACCAAAGGACACCGACTATGAAACATCCCGTTCACTCCCACCAACATGGAGCAACCCATCGATCAGAAAGTCCAAAGTCCAAAGTCCCAGGTCGGCGCGATGGAGAAAAAATGGCCCAACTCAGCCCAAATAGGTTCCATTTTGTCTTGGTTGACGTTGGAAGGGGAGCAGAGATTTAAATTTTAGCAGTTAAGTGGGGATTTTCCACTAAACCACGATAAGCAAAAATGTACAATGTTTCCCACCAACAACCATGTTGTTTGCCTGTCCCGCTTACAATCTAGAAAACCAACCGGTTTGACAGTATTTGCAAGCTGGCAGTGCAGCTTGTCTCCGAACATTTTTTTTCCCCGTGGGAACCCGTCCACTTCCTTAGAGGCTACCAGGATCTTAGGCCACCAGGATCCTCAAGGAAGCCATGGGGCGCCATTTTTCGGCTTGGGCGAGTCGAACTCGAGGCAAATTTGGGTTTCAGGGGGCTGAAGAAGTGGAGCCCTAAGTCCTTTGGAAAGGGAACAGAATCGAATGGGAAGTTTGGTCATGAGCCGACCCTAAGAAATAACCCCGTCAACTTTTACAACTCTTTCAACTTTCACAACTCTTTCAACGTTCACAACTCATGTTCACCAGGGTCAACTCAGTTGAAATTTCAAGGTTCACAACTCACTCTTTCAAGCTTCAGTTCACTAGTAGCCAGCAACGGCCCTTCAAAAAAAGGAGAGCCGACGAGCCCAGAGCCGACGAGCCGAGAGAACTCGATGCGCCTTGTTCTGGTCAGTCACCGTGTCCTCATCCGCCAGGGCCACCTGACTTGTCGCGCGGGATGGAAGCGAACTGAGCGAACTGCCCAGTGGTAGCTCTGGTGCTAGCTCTGGGGCTCCAGTCGGGTGCCAAAAATACTGCAAGCAGAACAAGGAAATACCAGAAGCTACACGAAAATACGAGAAAATACAAGAAAATACAAGAACACAATCGAACTTACTGCAATTCATCATAGTTTTGTGCTGGGAATGATTGGTGTACTTGCACCATTTTGAGTATCCGTATCCGCTGTAGCTCTCCATTTAATAGGGTTTTTATAAGTATCCCGTTTGAACATCACCCCACCAAACTGAAACTCATTGAACATTGGCAACCGAAAGGTTATGTTTAACACCCTCCCCAAAGGGGGAGCCATAGGGACCTCTGTGAACCAAATCATTCATGGGGTGTCTTTTTGAGGCCAGGTACCCTTGGGGCTGGCTTAAATGGGAAAGCAAAGGTACATCAGTCATCTTGCGGGGCGGCCCTTATTTTCACACCCCCATTGTGAACATGTTTAATTGCCAAAATTCCGATTTTGGGATGCATCCCGGGTTTCACATGGGGGGTGGTCTTTTTTGAGGGTCCAACCTTGCTCGGTGGCTTTCAAGGTACTTTCTTTTTTTTTGACAAAGGAACGCTTCTTGGTGCTTTTAAAGGGAAACCACCCATTTGGGGGGTACCCTCCTTCCGACATGGCACCGGGAGGGTACCTGGAAGATCAAACTCCTTGAGGGACCCCCTTGGTGCCATGTTCGAGAGAGGGTACCCCTATTTTGAGACAAACCCAACCCCGCCCCATCCGCCCCATCCGCACGGGTCCCAGACCTCCGCAGCACCCACCCGCCGCAAGACGCAGCTCTCCGTCTCCGCGCCGGCCAGCCGATCGTCCGCCCGCACCAGCGCCGGCAAGGGCTCTCCGCCCTCGCTCTCCTGGCGCGGCGTTTTACGGCGCCGGGTTCTCCTCCAGTTGCGTTTTTGTCCTCTGGAAAAAAACATAGTGATAGATTCCCTTTAAAACCAATAGGGGAAATAACATGTACAAATATATATATATATATATATATATATATATTCTTGACCAAATGGAAGTGGGTGTTTGAGGCATGAGGGGTGGAGCCACTTCCATCTGCCATAGAAATATGGGTGTTTTTTTTTGGGTGGGGCCCATAGATTTCTATGGGTGTGTCTTGTTTAGGGGACCCTCCCAAAGGACGGTTTTCCTTTTAGGCACCAAAGACAGACCCAATATATCAAAGGTATGCTTTTAGGGCGGGGCTTCTGTCCAGGCAAAAGGCGGCAACCCAACGAGTCAAAGGGCGCCACAAGCGCAACCCGAATCTAGGGCTTCCTCTTTGAAAGCTCTCTCATGCGGCGGCGGGGGGGGGGGGGGGCGCTTCTGGGAGGGTGCCAAGCGATTCACGAGGATTCGTGTTACGTTCTGCCGTGTTGCTCAAACATTGAACATGTTCTTTTTGTTTTGTTTTTCAAGCGCACCACTTTTACCTTTGTGAAAGCAAAGGAAACAACGATATATCAGGTTGCCCTATTTCAACATGCACCCACATCAGTGGCAAATGAGTTGTGGCAGGGTGGGCTTGGACGCTTCGGTTGTGTCCATTCACTTTCTGCTTGAGTTTTGCTTCAGCCTGGGAGGTTGGTGTGTCACTACTGTGGATAGACAAAATCCTTGCACTTTGAAACCATGGTTGAAACCATCGTTGGTTGGTACTTACAGGGGGAATCATCGTTCCAGGGCTTCTTAGCTGCAAGATTTCGTCCATCCGTATGTTTCTGGTCGGCTCCTTGAAACTCACTTCATTGTGGCTGCTTGCTTCCCACTGGGTTCAAGCCCCCAAGTTCGGGGCGGCCCTGCGGGTTCGGGGTTCCGCGCACGTTCCGAGGGCGCGAGGGCAGGACTTTGGTGGCTTTGGCACGGGCTGATCAGAGCTCGGCGCCTCATGGAGGTTTGTTGTAGAAATCAAAGGGTTGGGGTACAGGAAATTCTACAGGCAAACACTGATTGAGGGCATTCTGGGGCCATTCCTTGTAGTTTTCCCTGTAACCCAACTAAAGGGACGATCCAAAAACTTGGTCGCGGCAGGAGTCGGCAGACCTTGTTGTAGCCCTAGAAAGGGTCTGTAAAGGGGCTTGGGTGTCCATCAAACAAGCATCGACCTGACATCAAAGGCCACCAACACCATCCTTAACCATTCCAAGTCTCAAAACTCATCAGCCCGAAGCCATCCAACACCCACCCCACACCCCAAACATGGCCACCCTCCCACTCGTCCAAAAAAAAACACGGGCGCGTCAACGTTTCTTTTGGCGGGCCTCCTCCACCCCCAAGGGGTCCGAGAAGGAGAGATCGATGCCCAGCTGCTCCAACGAATTGGCCAAGAGCCAGTCCACTTTGTTCTTCTGCAGGTCTGGGTCCATGTCTGCCAGGCTGGTCCTTGCATCGCTTGGAATGGGGAAAACGTGGTCCCGGCAGGGCACGTGAACACAAAGGTGGCTTTGATGATTCCTGCCCAGATATGTATAGTCCCTTGTATAGCCCCTGCCAAGCTGGTCCTTGCAGCGCCGCTTTTTGATTCGTTTCCAGCCCTCCAGCCCGAGAAAAAAACTAGCCCTTCTCGTAGATTTTGGATTCGTGGTCTGGAGGTGTTCCAAGGGTGGGAAGCCCCACTGCTTGCAAGCAGGATCAGGCTATGAACACGGCATGGCCGCCCTTTGTAGAAGTATTATGAGTGGGAATGCGGGGCAGGCGGGAGATTTGCCACTGGGGGTCTGCATGGGAACCCCTTTTAGTTCTCCCCAATTTTCTCCCCAAACTAACTAGACCAAATGTCGAGCGTTGTTTTGAGGGTACCTTTTTCAGGGAGTCTCGGTTGCTTTCCGCGCCCCTGCTAAAAGTGACTAACTTTCAGTGGTTTTATTCGGAAAAACCAAAAAAACACTTCGTTGGCGAAAAGTTCAAAGTCCGAACAGCCCTTGGAATTACCGAAGTTATTTTTGTGGCCCCAGGTTCAGCCATGCTCTCCAATCCCACGCGCTCTTTTTCGCGGATCCTTTTCCAGGGCGCTCCAGGCAAGCTCCAAGAGGGGAAACCGCCAAAGGAGGTACCCGCCAAGAAAAACATACCCATTTTAGGTGACCCTATGTGGGTGTCTGTTTAGTGGAGGTACAGTTTGTTTAGGTTGTTGTCAAGGGGAACCAAAGGGGAAACAAAACCTAATTGCCGATGCCCAAAGTAATAGGGAGACGTCCTGCGCAAGGTCTGTCCATGCCATGGTCAAACCTATCGCAATCCCACTGAGTCAGAATCCAAAGCCTGACATTAAAATTATCTACCGTTCTTAACCATGTAGAGGGTTGAAAGGGTGGATATCCTATACATGTATATTGGTTTATCCTCTAGAAAGCTTCTGCTCGAATCGGTTTTGCACAAGCTCCACTGCGAGCTCAGATGTGCTTCTCAAGCCCTTGCCCCCTCCAGCCCATTGGAGGTGTGGGAGGTTGGATCAGAAACCTTCCGCCTGAGGATTTTCTCTTGCCTTTAGTTTTTTCTCGACCCCACACCCGTTTTTTGGGCCCAACCAAACGGTAAAATGGGCTACGGTCCAAAAAATCAACGGGTTGGGGTGGGAGAACCGAGCCGAGGTCCTCCAGATTTGAGAGGTTAGAATCATTTGGTCCCCGTTCTTCTGCCCACTTTAGTAGGGGCTTGCCCTCCCACCCACAAAAAAAGGGAGACCCAAAAAACAGGGGTGAGAAAGGGCACCTAGCTGGGGGACCCAGGAGCTATCAGAGCTCCCCCCCCCTTTTTGCAGCTGAAGGCGCGAGATTTTGCCCTCGGGGAAGCCAAAGAGCAGGGCGCAGACGTGGGGATGCAGCGGCAGATCCAAGGTGCAGTTCTGCCACAGCGCGAGGCCCACCAGACAACCCAAAATCTCATAGTCCATCCTTAGGCCGGGAGTTTGAACATTTTGAACATTGAAACGCTCGAGCCAGAGCAACTGTTGGCCAGAGCCTACGAAATGTGAAGTATATGTGTGTTCACAAAATATCAGAGTCCATCCTTTGTAGCTATAACTTTTTGTTGACCGGTTTGGGGTGGTCTTAAAGAGAAATGAAAGGGAAAACTATGGGCCTCCCCTATTTTTTGACACATTGGCCACGGATGCATTCCCAACCAACCCGTGAATTGGCTGCGCAACCCTCATTTCCGCATTTCAATTTGGCGAGTGTGCTCCGTCATCCCCTCTACCGTAGATGACGGCAAAATATTCACCGTTGCAGAAACACGCTACTCGGTGAAAGGGACACCACAAGAACACCAAGCTTGGGGGGGCTAGAGTGAGCCTAAGAATATCTAAGAATGTAAACTTATTTCAACAGAGGTCCCACCATGTCCACCAACACGGGGAAGAATGGACTTTTGCCTGTTCTCGCTCGTGCTCCACACAAGGACAGAAACTGCGATCAAAGCACCATCATGTCGACACCAGATTTAAGCAAAACCTTGACTTCATATTGGGGTGAAACTCCCCAAAGTAATCCTGATTCTCTTTCAATTGGGAAACTCCCTTCTGAATCAAGCCGGGGTTGTCATCCTAGGTTTTTACCTGTTCTTGTTGCTCTCAAAGGGATGCCCGCACCAAAAGCACGCAAACCAGCATGTGGGATACAGCATGCGACAAAACATTGCGCCGGTCTTGTTGCTGTTAAAATGACTCTTAGCAAAAAACAGAAAAGCAAAAGGGGCAGCGCATACAATCATGGCGTCAAGCCTCCCGGAAATTTCATGGTTTCAACGGCCCCACTCTAAAAAATCAGGCCCTTATGTCATGTCCAAATTCCAATCATTGTCTATTATTCAGGGCTCTTTGCTGCTTGGAGCTGCTTTGCCACTTTTGGCACAGGTTCCATAGTCTATGGTGGATCCAGGGCTCAACGGTAGGGAAACAGGTCCTTGTTCGCCCCCCGCCCAACAGGGAATCTCTCAGGCAACTCAAAGTTGGTGGTGTAGGATTTGACCCCCTTGCTGGGGGTAGAAGGGAAGCTACCAAGCTGGACCAGGCAAACACATCCTCCGCTGAAGATTTGGGGGAAATCGGTGGCTGCTGAGCAGGCTAAGCGAAGAGAATGGGAATCAAATTGTAGATACTTGGGGGGTTGGGGCTTTGGGGAGATGGGATTCCCCCTCTTTCCAGCCTAAAAACATCACAACGCCAAGGGCAAGTCACCTATGGGCCAAAACGAAGATGCTTGAGCCTCACCAGGCTCAAATAGAGGGAACCCAACCCCAAGACCTCAAACCCCTAAAAACCAAAATCAAAAACCAACAAAATCATCCAAAACCCAAATGCAAACACGGAATGGGTGTCTTTACAAAAACAGGGGATCCCACAGGTGTCCGGGTTTTGTTTGCTTTTTTGGTGACCCCTTTGCAGTCACTCCAAAAGGGCCACCCTCAAGGAAAACCAATCAATCAATCTTGCGGGGGTGCCCTGTTCAAATTTTCGGTTCTTCACATTTGACCTCCAATAAACAAGGATTTTCTAAACGAGGATTCCAAAAAGCAGCCAAGGGGATCCTGCCAAGAGGCTTCCAGCAGCTGTTGCAAAAGGGTGCAGCGGCGTCGGGCCAAAAGGTCCTCGGGTCGCCAGGCACGGGCTGTGCTTGGTGGGGTGTGTGGTTGGGCGGTTGGGCGGCGTGTGGTTTGTGCCATTGGCAAAACACTGGATGAATATATATATATATATGACTGTGGCTCAAACAACGGTACCAAAATTCAACCCTCGTAAGTGGAAACATGGACCAACATCTGCGTAACCCCTCCTGTTTAATTTTGATCCACACCCATGTATAGATCAGTTGGAGTGTCCAGGAAAGGGCAAACAACGCAACCAGAGGGCGGGGGCCATCTTTGGGAGATAGAAGCGTCGGACATGGTGGGAAATACGAAACGGAGCCATCCCTGCTACGTTATAAGAGGGGTTGGATTGGTATCCAGCCCAAAAGGACAGCCAAAGAAAACCAATTCAGGAAACAGGGAAACCCAAGAAATCAAAGGACAATTCTTGATTGAAGGAGAACCAACCAGCTAGCTCTTACATTTTCAAGATATCTAATGTTGAGGGCATGCTTTTCAGCTTGGCTTAAAGGCAAACCAACAGTACAAGCTCCCTGTTTTGACACATACCATAAGGAAGGAAATCCCTCCATTTTAATGCGGTGTGGAGGCATAGGGAGACCAAAGGAAAACCCTCTGGCGACAGAAAAAGAGACAGTACCAAAGAAACCCTACGCTTTTTATCATTGGTGTAAACTTGCTGGTTCTCAGCAGGGAATGAGAAATGGAATGATCCCTATAAACCATCATATGCCATGTGATTTCCTTTCGTGAATCCCATTCCGGTTCATTTCAACACCTGGACTCATTGTCATTCCCCATCGCACGTCAGCAAGAAAAGCTCTTTCGCCGACAAAACAACAAAAAACCAAACCGCACCCTACGCATTATTTTGTGGTAAAGTTGGACACCGAGAGCTGACCTCACCCTTCGGTTGGCTTCCCCGCCCCCTCGGGATGCGATCCCGTTGGTCGAGGCGCTGCCGCTGGTCGAAGCTCCGCAGGAGCCGCAGCTTGGGTTGCAGGAAGGCCTACGCGACGAGAAACCGAAAGATGCGTGGCCGAAATGGAAGGAGTCCACCCGCAAACGAGACCAACCCATGTTAACTCATCAATTTGGACTCTTTCCATCGCTTCCATTTTGGCATCACCTTATTTTGGAGTCCTGCAATGCGTGCCCAAAATCGGACCTCACCCCCAAAAATCAGGTGATGCCAAACATATTTTTACGGGATTCCTTTTAAGGTGCCTGCAACCGCAAGTCAATCCTTTTTAAAAGTTGGATCTCACCCCAAAAGAAGAGGTGATGCCAAGCATATTTTTCTCGGTAGTTTCAGGGTCCAGGTGACTTCCGAGCATTCTTGCAGGTGGCTCGTTGACCACTTGGAAGGGAACGGCGCTTATTGTTCTCATGGCGTTCCGCTCTGGGAACGGGGGGGGGGGGGGGTGATATCTAATTCTTATGGGTAGTTGTTTTTTCGCCGAACCGGGCACCTTTGTGACGGCAATGTTGAAGGAATGAGTCATGACCCGGAACAGACCATCGAACTGGTTTGGTTCAGCTTGAACAAAATTGGTCATCTTGCTATCAGCCAATGGCTGCAAACTCAAATCCTGAGAAATGTCCATTCCCAAGACCAACAGGTTTCTCCCGAGGTGTCTTTTTGACACCTTGTGGAATAAATGATTGACCCCCTCGTAGTGGAGGATTCCTTTTTGAGGGGGTCGCCAATTTTCTGGAAAAAAGGTGGCAAAAAAAGACACGCCTTATTTCTCAAGAGGGTCAGAAAAGTTCCAACATCCGATTTTCATCACATCCATGTCATTGGACTTTTTTTCAAGACGAGAGGCTCTTAGCGGTTCGTTGATTGCTAAAGTCTCACTTGTGTTTATGTCTCCAAACGCTAAACAATTCCCAAAGTCCAAGGAACTAAATGGCTCGGACCTGCCGAGGAAATCTGGGTTCGTCTGTGAGAGAACCTTGGAACTGGCTGGGTATACACTAAAAACAACAAAACAAAACCCATCTGAGATCCCAACTCTACTAAAGAAAAGAAACAAACAAAAAGGGAAACACAAAACGGAGAACAACAACATTTAAGATCCGAACAACCTCTCCGCTCGAGAATTTCCAGCGCGCGAAACAAACCGCGGGATCGCCTCCCGGGCGATGAGGTCCATCCACTCCCTGGCCACCGCACTGCCCACGCCCTGCTCCCCGCCTGGGCGTCCGGCTGCGGCCGGGCGCTGGCGGATTCTTTTTTCCCGATGCCCTCGAACGGTCCTCGAAAATGGGCTGCCCTCAGATCCCCCGCTAAAAGTGACTCACTTTTGGTGGATTAAATGGAAACCCCCGATTAAACCCTAAAAAACCTATAAAAGCCTAAAGGATGGCTGGGAACCGCCAAGGAAAGTGGAAGATCCCATTTTGGCTCCCTGGCTCTCCTGATTCACAATCCAAACACCTATTTGTAGAGGAATCTCCGAAATCGCAAACTCCCCACTTTTGGGTGTCCATATTAATACATTTGCGGAACCCAATTCCCTGTCTTGGCGGCCCACTCTGGGGTAAACCAACGAGAATATCTTCAGATCCCGGTTCATTACTCGACCTCAAAAGAACAAGTATATGGGTTCCATAGGTCAAGTGGCAGGCAGATCCTCAAATGAAGCCCAACACAGGGATCGTCTCAAAACGAAGCCATGAAACCTATAGGCTTGTCTCATAGGGGCAACTCCGAAATGGGGTGGCTTCCACTTGCCGACCAACACAAGAAACGCACGCCCAGGAAGGGTTACAGAGGTACAAAGAAAACAGAAACAATATGATTTTGTCACACTGAAATATAAACTACGTCTGCAGATTAAGCGGGGCCCAATCTCCGAAGGATTTTTCTGGGTTCCGTGTTCATCTGCAGAGTAGTCTTGGGTTGGAGACACCCCTTTGTGACATCCCAGCCCCCCAGGCTGACATGTTGAGGTTTGGAAACCGAAACCTTCAAGGAGGCCACATCTAGGAAGCTCACTGTACCTCGGTTGCGAACTCTGCTTCCCTGCTAAAAGTGACTAGCTTTTAGTGGTTTTCATGGGAAAACCCAAATTTGTTGGCAAAAAGTTAAAGTCCTAACATCCCTTGAAATGCACCAAAGGTAGCCTCGGGTGTTTTGAGTTGGAGACCGCAAACCTCAGCCCCGCATTTTTCTTCCGCCGACGCCGGCTTCGCCCAAGCCACGGAAGCGGACCTCGAACTCCCCGCAAACGTCGGGCGCCCCGAGCCCCGTCTGCTCCCGGAACTGCTGGCGCAGAGCTTCCAACTGCTTCTCCTCCGCGTGGGGTCAAAGGGCAGCTCCCCTGTTGTCCCTTTAAAACCAAGCCAGCAATGAAACCGCGTCAAAGGGTTGGTGTCCCTCTTCCAATTGGTGTCCCTTCAAAACCAACCTAAGTTGGGTCGAAACAAGGCAACCCTCCTGGTATCCCTTTAAAACCATGTAATTCTGACTCCTTGGTGGTTGGTTTCCCCAGTTAAAATCCGAAGACGTTGGTCCCCCAAAGGCGACCCAAAGCTTGTATCCAGGGATCCCTCCAAAAAGAGCCACGTACTGACGACAACGCAAAATAAATTCATGAGCCCTCTGGTGTTTGATGCGATTTCCTGGTGGTTTCCCTTGAAGCAAAAGGTGTTGGTCCCCTGAAAGGAGTCAACATGTTAAAGTTGTGGTTTCTGACTCCTCCGGTTTGCATCAAATGCGAACAAGTTGGTGTCTCGCAAAATCGGCGGACCAGTAAGGGAGCTACAAGCCACTGTTGGCTGAAGAACGATACCACTACTTGAATGAAGGAGGTTTGAAACCAGCACTGGGGGCCCCCAACACAATTGCCATCTACTGATCAACGAACCTCCGGAAGGGAACACTGAACTCTGGGGATTTCGAGGCCGGGACTCGCTTCCTGAAAAGACCGGACAAACAAAACGTAACCGAGCTTTTTGGTTTCCCACTAAAATGGCCACCAGACCCAAGTGAAACTCGAGTCCAGAAACTCGAGTCAGGGAGTCCATCAGTCCTCCAATCGCATCGTTCGTCTGGAAGGAAACCAACCATGATAGGTTTCCTCTACAACAAACAGGGTCTAAAACTAAAAACACATATTCCAGTAGTAAAATCGGTTCCCTTCAAAACCCAACCGGGGGATATTCTTCCGCACATTTTCTTCAGGGAAAGACTCCCCTTAAACCGCTTAAACCCAGCAGGGGAAACTAACCACATGTTTTCTTCAACCCTCAAACCCTCAAACCTACCAAACAAACCTACTCTGCAAGCATGACACTTTACCATGCCAATGGCCTAGGGCTCGTGTTTTCTTGACTAAGATTCCCCTTAAACCCAGGGGAAACTCACCAAATCTAGGTCCAGTAGAGAGGTTAGAACAATTTGGCTCCCTTTCCGTAGTCTATGAAAAGGGGAACCGAAAACCCAAAAAATTGGAATGGTAAAAGTTGGCAAGCCGGACCTAGAAATGGACCCATGGAGCCCGAGTCGTCGCTTCCCGACATCTCTCGCTCCGGCGCCAGCCACCGGTCGGCTTCCACAAAGGCGAGGGCCGGCTCCAGCTCCTCGCCCTCCGCTTGGTGCCGGTGGTGACGCACCTAGGGCTCGTGCCTCGTCTTTTTGTTCGAGGGGACTTAAAGGGGCGCTGGGTTTGGCAAGGTCAGTGGTAAGCCTGGTTACCCATAAAAGCCATAGCTACTTGCGCCGTTTTTTGGAGGAACTTCCGTGGGCCCCGCGAGCCTTTCCCCAACCCAGCCCCAAAAACTCAGGACACCCTGAAAGCTCCAATCCCTATTTCCAGGGTACGAAAAAGAGTGGCGATCCATTCGGTAGGTCAGGGAAGTGGTGAGAGTAAGCCTGGTGATTGTCCTTAAACGTTTTGGAAATAAGTGTCTGTTCAGTGCGCTAGTGGCCAGCAAGCCTGGTGATAAATCAGTGAGACTTATAAACCATGGCCTTGGCGGGTTATAAGCAGGCTTACTAGCCACGTACTGGGTACCCTGCCCTTTATGCCCTATTAAGTATTTCTTTTGGGGGTTGGTTTCGAGGTAACCCATCATTTTGAAGGGTCCCTTCAAAAAGGCACACCCGAATTAGAGACGGCAACAAAAGCAATTGTCCCAACCTGGGTTTTGGGTTCAGGTGGGTGAGCGCTTTGGGCTGAGGTTTGGGGGCTTGGGGACCAAATGGCCTGAAACCCAGGCCCCACCTGCAGACCAGGAACCTGTTCCTTTCAGGGGTAAGGGGCTCAGGGGGTGCGCGGGCTGTTGGGGATTCGTGGAGTTTTCGACCTCTTTTTTTTCCTTTATTTGTTTTTATTGTTTTTTTTGGGGGGGTTGGGAATTTAACATGCTTAGGGTCTTACAAACAACCTGATAAGGGGTTATCTATGCTTCGGAACCATTTTAAGGGAAGGATCTCCCGTAACAATCAACCAGCACAAAAACTGGTCTCATGAGACTCTTGTGCCTAGGAGACTCTGTACCCCCAGACAAGAATCCCGAAAAGACTGTTCTAGTACGTTGTTATTCCAACAAATTCCAAGATGTTCAAAGGGCAAGCAAAGGAATACCACTCATTTTGGGAGATTCCCTTCTGAGATAAACTCATCTGGACCAAAACACATCACCTTGTCTGATACGACAGCGGCAAAAGGCAAAAGCGAGCCCGCAGCTTCCAAAAGCCAAGGGGCGAGGCGTCGTGTCATCCAAACCCTCTTCCTCAGGTACATGCTTCGATGGCATGGCGAGCGAAACCACAGTGCAGACTTGGGTCGTCATCATCATTGCCACCTTGTCACCATCACCCAGCACCATCACCATCACCATCACCATCATCATCACCATCATCATCATCCTCATCCTCATCATCCTCATCCTCATCCTCATCATCCTCATCCTCATCCTCATCCTCATCCTCATCATCATCATCATCATCATCATCATGATCATCATCCTCATCCTCATCATCCTCATCATCCTCATCCTCATCCTCATCCTCATCCTCATCCTCATCCTCATCATTCACAAAGCCAGTGTGGTGGCAAAACTCATCCATCCCAATGCAAGCTGTCCATAAGATCCAAGCTCCTCCCCTCTTTCCTAAGCCATTCTTGGGGTACATCCCATTTTCAGATAACCTGAAGCATGAAAAAGAGCCCGGCCCGGGCCTCCGGTCAGAATCTCGCCGAAACGATGCCACCGGTCTGAGCTTAAATTTGGGAGGCAGGAGGTTGGGCGCCCAAAGCAATATGCCCATTGCTAGTCAATTAGCCATGGCCTGCCTCAAACTTCAACAACCAACAACATGCAAATGGGACACAGATTCATCCATTAACACATATCAACAATCCAGTTGCTGCCGGGGGATGTCACACTCATATTTGACAGACATCTCCTTTGCAGGTCCCCGTTTCTATGATAGAAGTTCCATGCTCTGCAGGCATACTCCCGCAGGGCTTGGGTTAATGAACATGGAGGCCAAGGCTTATCCACCATGTTGGAAAGCCACAGGGGGGATGGGGGACCAACCCAAGAAAACGCAAGGGAACCCCACTTTCGTTCTGCAGACTTAGAACTTTCACACAATGTCCTCTTTTCCGAACTTCTTGTAAGAGGCAACTTCCATCAAACAAGTCGCAAAGCTCGTGGACATTTGGCACAGAGGGCCACACAGGCTTCCTTTTGATGGGCACCCTTCCAGCAGGTCTCTTTTGGTCGCCCAAGGGAACCCAACCCAACTCTAAATATCACTACCATTCGCCGGCGGTCCACCCACCACGTGCGAGGTGGTTCCCTCAACAAAAACCAAAAAAACGTCTCGCGGATTTGCCGGGGGTCTCTGGCACGCTCATCCGCTGCAGCAACTCCTCCAACTCCCCGTCGTGGTCCGAGATGGCCTCCAAAAGGCTCCACGCCTGCGGCCGTGAACTTCACGGCAGCTCTCTTCCATTTGCGAATACGCCCCCTGGAAAGAAACACATATGTCCAGATTCCATTTCTTTGAAACCAACAGGGGGAAACGTAAAACATTATTAAGCAAAAATGGAAGTTTTTAATATCTTGAAGGGGGAAGGTGTTTTGGTGCCTTTTTTTCCACGTTTAATTCCTTTGTGTGCGTTGTCTGGGTTGGCCTTATTTTTGTCGGGCTTGCTCTTTTGGGAAATGTTCTGGAGGAGGGTTGGGGGGCCCCATTAAATGGCCTGTGGTTTCTCGGAAAAGAAACGGACACAGCTTTCAGTGGAAGTTGATGTTTCAACCCACCTGAGAAAGTGACAAGCAAGGTGCCAATGATTCTGCATATCTTGCAGGACCAATCAAGCAAAAGAAACAAAACAAACCAAAACCTGTGTCCAATCCGCTTCCTTCAAGATCACTCAGGAGAAGCCGGTTGAACCAGTCCCGGAAGTTTGACGTTGACGGTCTCCAACTCTCGGGTCAAAATAACGATCCCCTCCAAAAGAGTCCGTCGCTGACACCGCTGCGGAGGGCACACTATACCGAACAAATACTAAATGGCTGATTTGCTGTAAGCTTTGCTCACTCAAAACGTGTTGAACAAAGTTCATATTGGCTTTCTCTCATTTCCTCCAGCCGTCTCCGCCGGCGCAAGCAGACCGCCCGCGCCCGCAGGGGCCCAAGCGCGCCTGGGCAATGTCCGCAAGGCGCCCACCCGCCAAAGGCCAAGGCGGTGTAGTGGAGGAGGAGGTGAGGACGGACCTAAGCGAAACCCGCGGGTTCTGAGCCCCCGCCCTTGCTTGGGCTTGCTCAGAAAGCCGCGCTTCACGCTTTCCCAGGAAAATGGGTGGCTTCCCTTCGGTTTTTTTAAGGGTGTCCCCAAACAAATGGGTGGGTTTCGCCAAACAAATGGGTGGCTTCCCTTTGGTTTCCCTAGGGGATCCCCAGACAAAAAAGAGAAAAAACACACACACAGAAACTATGGGTGGCTTTTCAGGGTGCAGAAAAAGAGGGGAGATAGCAGTTTTTGAAGCAAGTTTCAGCGTCTGCCCAAATTTACCCTTCAATGCATCAGCCTAGCTGTGGTGTGATGGGTAGCAGCCGGTGAAAACATTACACATGCGAGCCCCAAGACGCGTCGAGAGTGCAAACACTCTGTTGCCACGCTCTCCGGCTCTCACTTCTACAAGGTCCAAAAGTATTCTAAGTATCTTCCTTTTGGACACAACACGGTCTTACCCTTTTTCAGTTGTTCACTTTCATGGCAACCCAGCTAAGCAAAAGATGTGGAGAAAACAAGGGCTATTTCAGGATATACACAAATGACAACTGCCAGCCTGACCTCACTCCCTGAGTGGATCGGAAAAAAAGTGCCAGGACCCTTTTCGTCCACCACATGATCTTCCCAAAGAGTTTCAAGCTAACTCACTGGGAATGCTTAAAACCCCCTGCGTTGCCCTCCAAGCAGAACCAAACTCGTCGTTTCGCCACGGTGGCCTGACAATGAGGATGTCACAGTCTCTGGCAGCGCAAAGCGCTTGGCCGTCCTAGCGACATCTAGGGACATCTGGGTTTCTTTGGGAGCCTGAAAAC
This sequence comes from Effrenium voratum, assembly GCA_963377175.1. Taxonomy (NCBI): domain Eukaryota; class Dinophyceae; order Suessiales; family Symbiodiniaceae; genus Effrenium; species Effrenium voratum. The sequence continues at coordinate 436,649 of CAUJNA010003603.1, read as the reverse complement.
TGATGTTCCTCTTGAGATGGAGGCTCAGCCAAAGATCTGCATCTTTCGGGTCCTCGAAGACCGTGGTTCTGTGACTCTAGGGAAGTTTCCATGCTCCGGGACGCTTGAAGCAGGGCAAAGGGCGTCCTGGTCGCCTGATTGCCATTCATTCCAGGGGCATTGTCCCAGTCTGAACTCAGGGATCCGAATCTTTCCAGAAAACCAGCAAGCCTTCTTGAAAAGAGCTTTCCCAGTTCCCACCTACCGGACAACAAGTTCTTCCTGACATCCTTCCAACGTAACGTGGCTGGGCTGCTTTTAACCTCGACAGAGCCCAACTTAGCATTGCTCGGGAGCTATCACCCGTTTTATGGGCTTCTCCAGGGACAAATTGCCTGTAGCCCATGATCCAAATTACTGATGCAAACTTACGCCTGTTTACATTGCCCAATTACACAGCTTTTGCTCCCACACGGTAAGGACACCCAAAAGGCAGCTAAACCTGCGCGCTTTCGCCGCCTGAATCAATGAAGCCGAGCTTTTTGTTGATTCCACCAAAGAAGCACCAGCGCGGCCTGTTTGTCCCATGTCTGTCTAGGGCAATCCCAATAGGGACCAATTCGGCCAATTCGTGGCTGATCGGGTTCCTTTTGGGCGCCTGTTCGGAGGGCGCCTTTTTAGCTTCGTTTCAACAGAGCACCCGCCAATAAGGAACAGTCGATCAAGGCAAAGCAAGCCTTCTCAACAAAAACTCGAGGGGCCAAGCGATGTAAAAGGGCTCAAGCGAGTCACAGCTTGGGGATATCCAGGGATCTGTATTCATTGTTTGAATACGAACCCAAAAATAAACCCGTGTTTTGCGATCTGAAGAGTAGCCACGCAAGGTGTTTTTTTCCAACCAACACAGAAAAAGAAAAAAACACACACACACACACACATGTTTTTTCCAACAGCTGACAGCTCCGTTTTTTTCCCCCCCAAATTCGGGGAGGACTCCGGAGGGCTCCCCATTTTGTGAGGCGCGAGTCTTGGAACGGGAGCATGCTGAAGCCCGTGAAAAAAGGAGCGACAAAGCGATCCTTGCCGCTCACCATGAAGGCCGGGATATTCGGGAGCTTCTCCCCGAAGAGGCCCATACGGAAGGGCTCCTCTCATCGCGTCGTAGCGACAGGGAATTCCATGAGAGTGGGCTCTTCAGAACATTCCCATGTTTTAGTTAGGTCGTTCTTGATATTTTTGCGTGGGGAAAACCAAGCAGGAAAATAAGACCACGCCATGAGTTTTCTTTGGGGGTCCCATGTCAGCCCACGTCCGGTCGTGGGGCTTGCAGCTGTTTAAAGGGAAGCCGAAGGAAAAAGACCATCTCTACTCTTGGTATGGATTGGCGAAAAACCGAATCGGTTTTTTGCAGACCCGTAAAAATGAACAGAACCCAAAAAACTGGAGAAAAAAACATGATCCAAGAACATGAAGAGACCCTTTACGAGGTTTGGGGTTGGAGGTGTTGGTTGAGCCAGCCGATGGGATTACACGAGCTGAGCCATCCCCCTTTTTTGTGTTTGTTTTTCTCTTCCGGAGATCCCCTTCCGTTTGGTTCGCAAAACTGTTGTTGTATTTACAAGCGGGGGAACAGGACAAGCACCCCAACCATCCGCAATCTGCTGCAATCAACAGGATGTGGAGTTTGGATGTGGTTCACAGGGCAAGGACACCACGACTTTAGGGTCGTGTCTTTTCCCACGAAAACGTGTCCCAAGAGGTGGCATAAGACCATCAAGGAGCAATGTCGGGACCGGGTCGCCTTCACGAATGTCCACTCAGGGTAGTTCTTGGGGGCGAGCTGCTTTCCTTTGCAACTCCCTCCTGGTCACCACACCTTATCGCGCCCTTCCAATCTCGCCCCAACATGACTCTCGTATGATCATGACTAAGGACTGGCTTTCAAGACCCCCACAACCCCTGAGTCATTTGGCCCCTCGTACGGTATCCCCTAGACGCCCCACCAGAAGGCACACCAAACATAACATGCTCAGTTTCTGTTTCATATCTCGCCAAACTTCACGTATAGAAACGGTTTTGAGGAGACCCCAGAAGTCGTCTCCATGCTGGAAGGAAAGCCCAGAGGAAGCAGTCAATGACAATCTCATCCTTCCTGACCTGAGTTGACGGGCCTGTAGGAACGAAATGCAGCTTCCATGCAGCTTCCACTCGCCATGCTCCAGTGCCATGCTCCAAGTCATCTCCTACTGAAACTCGAGCAACCTCGACCCTCAACCCTCCACGCTACGGTAAAGCTAACCTTTCTCTCGACGGTCTAAACTCAGACATCCGAGACCATGTGGAACAAATGCCCCGCTCAGTTGGGTGTGTGTGGTTTCGTTTCTTGCGGTTGATGAAAACGGACACAAATTTCGGGGACTCCATCCAAGTCATCTCCTGCCTAAACTCATCAAACACCCTCAACCCTCCACAACCCTACCCTGGCCAACAGTCAGCCTGGGTCCTCCAGCAGAGAGGTTAGAATTTGGGTACCAACTTTTTTCTGTAGTCCAATTTAGTAGGGGAAACCCTCCCCCCAAAAAAAGAGAAGGTAAAAGGGCACTATAGGGCACTACTTGGGGAGCTGGCAGCCCTCCACCCTCCACCCCCTCCACTTCATCCACCCCCTCCACTCCATCCACCCTCCACTTGCGCCAACCCCCACGGCTCCAAGGCGTCGAGGTCATTGAAGACCACCACCACGCCGGCGCCCGCCTCCTCGGCCGAGGCCACCGCCTGCGCCCAGTTGTGCACCTGGCGGCGGCGGGTGGTGGGGTGGGTGGGTGGGTGGGTGGGAGTGGGGTGGTGGGGGGGGGGGGGGGTGGATGGGTGGGTGGTGGTGGGTGGGAGTGGGCGGTGGGGGCGGGGGGGGGGTGGGTGGATGGGTGGGTGGTGGTGGGTGGTGGGGGGGGGTGGGGGAGGTGGGGGGTGGTGGGTGGGTGGGTGGGTGGATGGGGGGTGGGGGGTTGGGTGGGTGGAAGCCTAAGCACAAGTTGCGCTTGTGGTTGTGTTTGCGCTCGTGTTCGTGTTCGTGGAGAGGGGGAGGGGGGTACGGTGTGGGGCCTTTGGGATTTCCACTCTCTGGAAGTGGCTTTCCAAATAACGAGTCGAGCAACTTTGTTGAAAAGGCGGGAGAGGTAGGGACAAGTGCAAAAGAAGGGCTGTAACCCAACTAAACGGCAACTTCCCTTTTCAGGTTCCTTTCAAAGTGCCCTGTGATTCTTCCTCATGGTTCCCTTCTAGCCTTTTCCAAACACTCAAAAAGGTTGTGACGTAGAGAGGTCACGTCACAGGGCAAAACACTTCATAGGACCCCTTTTGCTGGCTATTCAGCCCGAGCTAGGACCTAGCTCGGAACACTTGGTTCAAAACTAATGGCTTCAACAATATGAGTCTTGACAACTTACCTAAGACGAGAAAAAACCATCCAACCCGAACAAGTCCCAATAGAAGGTGTAGACAACAAATACCATTATTCAAACGCTTTTAGTCCCAGTTGAAATACTTAAACCTTGTGGCTCGTTTTTCACACCCAGTATTCTGATAATCCCTAAGCCACCAGCATCGAATCCACCTATTTTTACCTACTGTGGATGGACGAAATCCTGCACCACCTAAGAAACCAAAAAACTATTTGGTGGCAAAAATGGCTGGAATGATGATTCCCCCTGCAAAATACCAGCCAACAATGGTGTTCCCATGGTTCAAAGCGGTGCGAACGGATTTCGTCCATCCACAGTACGACACGAGAGATTCCACCCGAGAACCCAGCGGGGTCGACCTGATTCGATCCCGGCCTTGTGGCTCGAGCGAATGGAGCGCCGCGACATCAACACTGCCTTGTTCTGCTTCCTGGTGTCTTGGACGTATTCCTTACACACGGCAAGCTGGTTGCCACGAAACAAGACGGAAGAGCAAAAGCAAAACAGCTTCTTTTTGTTCTTTTTTGGGTGGTGGCTGAATTCACGGGAGAAAAACATTGTGTGGTTTTTGCGTATTTTGTTTCTGTGATTGTTCTTGTTCTTTTTCGAGGGGGGAGGGCTGATTTAAAACACCCCGGAGGTCTGATTGAACAGACCCCCGTGGAAAATGCCACAAAACGCACAAGGGACGGCAAAGGGCGGCACGCATGAGGTTAGGGTCGCCCCCCCCTGCAGAACTTTTAGTTTCGACCACACCTCACCCAAAGTCCAGGCTTTTGCGAGTGGGGAACCACTCTTTTTCACCAAGGAAGTATTAGAAAGTTCATGGCACCATGTGCGGATTCAAATGATGAAACATATGAAACCAACTTCGGGAATTGGTGCCATCCACTCTCCATTCAAACACCGCCGAGGCCCAAATCTGAAAACTGGAGGCTTGGCTTGCGGCTTGGAACTCTTCCCCATAACATCTTGGGGAATTGACATGGCTTTGTGTCGAAGTACCTGAAATGGTTTTCGGTGTCCTTTTTGGCTTCCCCTTAAAACAACCCCTAAGAAGGGTGGTTACCCTGGAAAATGCAAAAAAAAACAACACGCACGCAACCGCACCTCAACTGCAAGGGTTGGGTGAAACTCCCAACATGATCCTGATCCCGATTGGTTCACGGTGCTGAAACCCACATACTCGACCAGGTCCCCGTGTCATCCGGGGGCTTCCTGTTGGGATTTCCCGGCCCTCGCAACCCCTGGCTTCCAACAATCTGAGGCCAGGGCAAAATAGCCCAGCTCCCACGATTTCGGGGGGCTTGCGGATTCTCTTCTGGGTCCTGTAGAGAGGTTAGAATAATTGAGTACCAGCTTTTTTCTGTCGTCTCTTTTGGAAGGGGCTTGCCCTCCCCCCAAAAAGTGGGTGAGAAAGGGCACCCTTTAGCTGGGGGTCTATGAGTCTATATATCCCGGAGCTGCCAGGCAAGCCATAGAGCACGACTTTAATTACTGCTTCCCCCTGACCGCCGTCCGATCTTTTCTCCTGGTTTCCCCTGGCCCCTGTAAATAGCACCATGGTTTCGCCTGGCTATCATGGAAACTGGAAGCAACAAAAACCAGAAACAGACCACAGCAAAAAAAACAACGCAACCATCCAGCTATCATTTTCAAGGCAGCAGGCAAGGGGACAAACGAAACGGCCCCTTTGGCGTGCCCACCTTTTTCAGCCACGCTTCATCTGAGCCGACCGCGCAGCCATCGTCGTGGAAGACCTGGCAACGTCAAACGTTTTAAAACCGCCCCGCCAACAAACTCAGCGAGAAACTTGGTTGTGGACAATAATTGACCTTTCTGTGATACATCGGGCCAATCCACATGACCACTTGATCACGTTCAATGGGATTCTTGTGGTATCACAGCAAATGGCCGTAAAACCATACTTCCCACAGCCCGACCCAGTCAGGGGTCTCTTTTGGAGGTGGCGCCATCTCCCAATAAACCAATGTGAAGCCGGGCCCTACAGCGTCCCCCACATATTTTCCTTTAAAACATCACTGCCAAGGGAAATTTGCCCACGGGCCAACACTTGCTGGTTTTCAGCAGGGAATGAGAAATGAAATGCTTCCGAGAAAAACCGTCCATCCTATGGTTTTCTTTAAAGGGAAACCCAGCTTGGTTGCTTTCTGCTCCCCTGCTAAAAGTTTAGCTTTTAGTGGTTTAGTGGAAAACCCGAATTCGTTGGCAAAAAGTTAAAGTCCTAACATCCCTTGGCAAAATGCACCAGAGCATGGTAAGGGGACCAACCCACCGACCAAGACAAGGATTTGCCATTGATTGGAATATTGTTTAAACAAAACTACTATTGGAAAGAGGAGTAGCACCTGTAAGGGGACCTTTTGGTTCATCCCCAAAACCCGGACTCGGTCATGCCCGGACTCGCACCAAGGCGAAAGCCGAGCGGCCTTCAGTCTCTGCGCCGAAGCCGTTTGCCAAGGCTCAGGGGTCGAAGCCTGCGCCCCGATCCGAGCGGCCCCTTGAGCGCCGGAGCTCGGATTTGTTGCTTGCAGTGAGTAAAATATGTTTGTTTAATAACATGTTTGTTGTTAAATAATGTGCTTTACTTACATTTCAGGGTATGTACCTGTTTGAAGTTCGAGTTAGAGGGGCAAATCCGTTGTTTCTCTAGATGTGGGAATTTGAGGGCAATGGATGGTAATTGTATGGGGGGCCGGAAATCAACAAGTGACAAAGAACATGAAAGGCATTTAGCTGGCTTCAAATGAGAAACCCGGTCAGGAGAAGAACAGAATAAAGAAGAAACAACACGGCGCCGAGTCTCGAGCGTGATGGTGGGTGGGGGGGCTGGGTTGGCTTTTTCCACTTCAAAGGGCTCCCCCTTGGCATTGCAGAACGTGGCGGCAACCTAAAACAACATAACACGTTTCCAAATGAGTAGGGACGAATGCAGCCTGCAAAAAATTGCTGGCCTGCCAGCATGCCACAAGGCAACATGTGAAGACACTCGCCCGATTTGTTTTTTATTTTTTTATTTTTTTAAATACATTATTAGTATATTTGTCTGTTGGCAGCTTGCATAATGCTTGCTTGTACGTAGTGTTTAAGGGGGCAATACATGCCATGGTCGAAATAACCGTTTCGGGGGCAGGCATCACCTGAGGGTGTCTGTCCCTGACATCAATCCACAAGGTCAAAACAACCTTTTACTTGGGCTCTGAGCAAGTGAACAATGCGCACGAGCCACAGAAATTTGAGTTTTCAGCGGGTGGGCTATAGCGCTTGAGCTAGAGGCTTCGACCACGCCTCGCCCGTGTCCACATCGATACTCAGCATACTCCGATTCCACGCTGCGGGCACGGCGGAGCAGGTGTATCTGACCGTCCTGGGCCGAACAGCTTTGAATGGAAGTTCGCAGCTGCCATGTTTGTGGGCTAGGCTTCTGAGGCTTGATGCTAGCCATTCTGTTCACTCATTCTGCTCTTCAGAAGCTGCGGAAACCATTTCTGGGACTTCCCCATTTTGAGACAAGCCCACATTCAACCCCTGCCTGGTGGCGCTAGGCACCGGCTTTTTTCCCGTCAAAGATCGACCGTAGCTATGGTATGCTGACTTCAATTTCCAGAATTAAGCACGTTTCCATTGTTCAGAGGTCTGTGGAAAAGAGTTGTTCAACCTACTTTGCTCCTAAGCCTTGGGCAAAGTTTGCCACCCTGGAACATCCACAAGCTTCGTTTAAGATACCATATCTGTGACACCAAATCGGTTGACCTCCGTCCCTTCAACTACTGAATGTCCTTGGACAAATTGATCGTCCCAAAAACACTTTATTTTTTGAACTCACAAAAACACTTGCACCTCCTAAAAACACTTTATTTTTTGAACTATTCGGAATTGTTGGCTTGGACTCTTACAAACCACAATTGGAATCGAATCCCCTGGGCCCACAGAAATCGACCAGTCCCAGGTTCCCTAGATTTTCGGCGGGCCCATACCGCATTGCGTTTCTGGGAGAGGGTGACCGGTTTGCCAGTCTCCATGACCCTTGAAATGGAGCCATATACCCTAGGATCATGCACCCTCTTTTAAGGCTTATTTTGAGGCATGGACAGATTAGTTGCCTCCAAGGTGTTCTTGGGAGCATCCATGTTCGCCTGGGAGAAGTCTTCAAGAGACCCGTTGGAATCAACTAGGCTTGCTGGCTGGTTTACCCTTATGTGGGCGTGCCTTTTTGTTAAAGGGCATATAACAGTTGTATATGTTTTGTGGAGAAAACAAAGGAACACAAAGACTTGTTATACCAGTTTCATGTTTTTGTTGGGGGCACCTAAAAAATGGCAGTGACCATTTCTAGGTGTGGATGTGGGGCCCAGGGTTTGGCTTGGCGTTCCCTGCCGCGGCGCCGCTCCGAGTCACTGGCCACCGCGTGCACGGTGGCATGCTCCGCCAAGAGGCTCGCCTGCGCGACTCGAGCGGAGCGGTCCCTCATTCCGCAATTCTATCGGTTGATTCCCCATGCTTTCCAACCATCGTTCTTTTCGAAAACCGGCCGTCTCCCCGGGTTTCCGGAGGTTTTCTAAAAAGGATTTTGCCAGGAAGGAAAAACAAAACGCTTTGGCCAGAAAATCGAGATCTTTGCAATCATAAATCCATTTTGCCTGGAAGGAAAAACACAAACACATGCCCCTTACGCAGCATTTAGGCGTCCCTTTCACATCACCCGCTAACAACAGCAGCCATTTTTTGCCATGGCCGCTATATCAGGGGTTTGTCAAAATAGGGTGACTCCTTCGCTTTTTTTCTACTGGCGATGTGGGGATGCCATAAGCGGATTGCAGATTGAACCAAGGATCTTCTGTAGCACCCTAGAACCCATGTGTTAGAACACATTTAGGATCACACAACAACAAAATGGCTGTGACAACAACAAATACGCAAACAAACAACATGTATATAGATGCGTGTATATTCCTATATGGCACGAACAAACCCGCATCTGCGCAAAAAAAACAGCACAAGTGGTATATTAATATATGCATATGTATATGTATATGTATAGGCAGAGCTCAAATATACCTTCCATTCAATACGTTACACATGATCGACGCTCGTATACAGCCTCGTCCTTATTTTCCCCATTGTCGCAATTTTCCCGTCTATGGTGAAGCCAGCACGCTCACGCTCGTTCCTCGTGGCAACCAAGTGGCATAACACATTTACCAACTAGCACCCTCATATTGCCTTAAAGAGCGTATGTCCTCAGCAAAAACACCCAATGCGGTTCTGATTCTGGCAGCTCAAGGACCTTCCTTTTGTTCTGTGACGTGATTGCTTCCCCGCTGTATGCCAAAAGGGTCCGTAAAAGGCGAATCCGAATAGCGGCATCACTGCAGGATGTCCAACAATGTCTTGGGCTCGCGATTTCACGGACAATGGGCGAAATTTCACGGACAATGGGCGAAATTTCACGGACAATGGTTCCATCGATATTTCACACTGATGTTTTCTCTTGCCGTTTCACGCAACGTGCATAGGCGCAAGCATTAAACATTTCTCACGTGTTTCACAAACCGTCCCCCCTTGGAATAACATGTTGTGTGAACCGCAGTCGGTGCATTCTGCTATTTTGCGCATAGCAAAGCATAGATGTGCAGAAGCAGCCAGATGTCTGTTTATCTCTGAATTTCACATGGTGGGCAGCCCGTGGTCACACAACACATGATGTTTTTGAACTGCATCCCTTCGCCTCCGTATATCAGAGTCGACTCCAATATACAGCTTCGCCCCTCTCGACGCCGTATAACAGATTCAATGGAAGGCCTGGGTATATTTCTATATATATATATATTAGTATCATTTTTATTCTACGAGGGCTCATATATGACGACGTACGCACAGTACGCACACACATTGTGTAGACTTTTTCCCTTGGCCCCTTGCTTCGTTGCACTGTCTCCCGGTCCGCCTTAGTCTCGAAGTTGGCCAAGGTGACCAAGTCCGGCGTGCTGGACCCGTCTCTGGAATTGGGGCATGCCTCAAGCCGCAGGGGCGGGGGTTGTCACGTGGGGTTGCTAGGGCCTGAAACAATTAACATGGGCTTGTGGGGTACCTATGGTACCTGAACCATATTCAGCCAATTTGTTGTCAAAGTTTTTGAGTGTGAACTATTGGCAACTCTTCAGCCCCTTGAGTCCCCCCAACAGACGGGCAGTGAATTTCCAGGGAAAGACGTCCAACGGAGGAGAAAAAAGGCTATGTCTTGTTTGAGTCGGTACCACGTTTTTGGCGGGTTTGAGGGAAACCAAAAGCAACACCGAAATCCAGTCCAATCCCAAAAAAAGACACACCCGGAAAAGTTTTCTTACCGAGCGGCCAGTTCCTGAAAGAGCTCGTGATGGAATTCCGCCCAGGATGGCACGAGGTCATCATCGTGGGTCAGCAAAAGGTTGTTCGGCATGTCGCCTACTCCAGCCGCGGAAGAAAAAGAGAGCAAACTCACTGCTGGGCGAATGGGAATAACTATCTGTAAGCAAGAAACCAACAGGAAGCCAACAATAAGGCGAAACCTTCTACGAGTCATGTAGGACAAATACGCCCAGGTGATATCCCCAACAGCCGCAGACCCAAGGTCAAAACCCAAAGCGTTCAGTCGCTTGCCCAGATTGCCAGTCTTTGAGGCCATCAAAATCACTGCCGATCGAGTGGATGGGAAAAGCAAGTTCAATTGCTTGGTTTGCCACTAAGATGGTCTTCCCAACAACTACTTAAAGCTCAGGAACTCAGGGCGTGAGAAATGGCCGAAACATATGTCAAATGCCCCGAGCCTCGAGTCAACATCGCAAGTATTGAGTTGTCGCCGGCAGCCAGCAGCGCTGTTTGACAATCCATTTCCTCCCAAACTTGCCAGTAATGCGGTCCCATTCGCTGCTTGCTCCAAACGGTAGACCCGTATGACTCCTTGGTGGTTAGTGTTAAAAGCAAATCAATATCAGCTTTAGGGCTTCTCTTTCTGTTGAAACACCCATATGCGCAGTATGTTGACCCCTGATTAATAAACCTCCGACTTAACTGGGGCAAGGGGCCAACATAAACTCACGCTTTGCCCTCGATTTCCGATTCACATGTTTTGTCCTTTCGGTCTCCCCAGACCACAACAAGAGAGACGCCCTGCAAATAAAACGCACCACGGGATCAAGGGGGTTAGCTCCACTTCTTTGATACGAGGACATCTCCCCCCATATTTGGATGAGTCTTTGGGAACTTTGTTTTTTTTTGTACAGAAGTGGATTCCATTTCCCACAGCCCTGAAACACACCCAACTGCCCATAGGTGGCCTTTTGGAAAAATAGGTGGGCTTCCCTGGTATATGGAATAATTAAACCCCATCTAAACCAGGGTTGAGCCCCATGTTTTACGCAAACCAACCAAAAAGGACACCCAGCTGCCAACTGCCAACTGCCAACCGGCGGATTCGCGCGCCTAGGTCCTCCCGCATCGGCGCGTCGGGCGGAAGCAGCGCTTCCGGCGCACCCGGGGAGAAGTTCGCCGCGGCCATGTCCGCGGTGCCCGCGGCCTGCTTTTGCGGAAAATCCGAGGCCAAAAGGATGCTTGCTTCGGTAAGTCAAAGACATACCCCCCCCCCCAAAAAAAAAAAAGAACACCCATATTTTACTTAACCAAAAAAGCTCCCCCAAAGAGAGCGCAACATAAGAGCCGGAAACAGTATTTGCCACTAAGAGCGGACAACTGGAAGCAACTAAGAGCGGACAAAAATAATTAAGTCTGTTCTTAGTTTGAACACTTCTCCCCCAAACGGATGTTTGCTTCGGTAAGCCTGAGACATGACCAAAAAAATGCCACCCCATATTGTACCGAACCAAACGGCCACCCCATAATTATTTCGGTGAACGGCGGCTTTATGTCCTATATCCCCATTTGCAGGCAAACAAAGGGACTTTACATTCTGCGACATGCTGGAAAGCTTTTGGGGGACCTGAATTGGCTGGCCAACGTGAAAAACTTGGCCTAAAATGACGACATGGGATCGACAGGTCCTTTGAGGACGACCATTGGGGAAAACCAGCAAAAAGATTATATTTCCCCACATGATACAAGTTTTACGGGTCATTTGAGAGCTGAACTGAATATTGATCAACCTCCACAACCCACACAAAATGTTATATTGTAAGATGGTGGGTGAATTGCGGTATTCATTTACCTAACCCGGAACCCCTGTGAAAGATACGGGGCAGTGGTTGATTCAGGCAATCCACGGAGACGAGGCGGCTGCAACTAGTCAGCGTATTCACAGGTCCATATAACGTTGACCCCGGATTCATCAACCCCTGTTTATCTTTTTACGGGAGTTAATTTTGCCCCTCCAAAAGTGGTCTGATTCCCCACATTTCAGAATTGGACGCCCCCCCCATGAACAAACTGTTGTTTATTCATCCGGGGTCAACATTATGCCTGCTTTTCTGGGCGGTTCCGTTGGTTGCTGAAAATCCGGTGTCAAATTTCTGATTGTTCATGACACCACCATATGAATAAACAGGTTGGTTCACCCAGAAATGGACACTTCCCATAATATGAATAAACTGGTTGCTGAATATCCGGGGTCAACCTTGCAATCATCCATTGGCTTCAGTCCCCTGGAAAAAATGAACATATGTCCAGTAGTGACAGGTTCCCATTAAAGTTGTTCCCCCCAAAAAACCGGGCTGCCCAACACCGGAACCGGAACGCAGCCCCAAAACCGGAACGCAGCCCCGAAAAAGCAAAATTATTCAGCAACCTCCTGCCATCCTCGAGTGCCTCTCTCCCCCGCCGAGGCGCGTCCTCCCGGGCACCGTCCTCCGTGGCTAGGGCCATCGCCAGGGACCTCACGGGCTTCCCCCCCCGAGTGGACCGGGCCCCGGGTCTTTGGGTCCCGTTTTGAGACCCGTTTTGGCCTGTGTACATGGAAGCCCGAAATCCGGAAATCGCACCACGAAATGAAACAAATGGTTGAAACTTTAACGTTGGTTGGTATTTACAGGGGAATCATCAGAAACCAGGGATTCTTTGGTGGTGCAGGATTTCGTCCATCCATAGTATGGGTGTGCCTCGCACAGCTAGGATTTTGGGCTTGCCCTTGTCTTCCCGGAAGTTGCGCCGTTTGCTTGCGGGTTTCATGTCCGCTTTCTTGCACCCAAAGTGCTTGACTTGACAAACGATAGACATGCTCGCCTTAATCCCAATTTTGACGGTTTGTTGCTTTTGCTTGGGTGTGTTTCCGAGTTGTCTTGTGCTTGCTTTTCGTTGAAAGTTGATGTGGCTTAGTTGTCCTTTGGATTCCTCTCGAGCCACCTTGGAGGCCCACATGTGTAACCGACAATGCTATCGGAAGCCGAGAGGGGCGCACACATGGAGTCTCCGTTGGACCCCAACCTGGGGTGACCCCCCCGAATTTCAGGCTCACGACCCCGTCCGTCAGAAGCCCCTGATACCTATAAGAGCTGTTGAGTCGACTTCCCCAACAAAACGTAGTTGCTATTGATCATGCTTGTGGGAAAGTATACCACTTCATCATCTCTGTACCGCGGTATCAACAAAAGAAACGGCCCTGACCTACCCCCCTCCCATTCCACAACCATGCTCTTGATCGAATGTCGAGTTGAAGCCTTGTGTTTCTGTTGGTTTCCCTCTTGTCCAAAAGGCCACCCAATTTTGCCTTCACTCATCAAAGAAAGAGCCAACCTCATCCAAAAGAGGGCGACCGAAAAAGGGATCATGTTGACCCCTGATTCACAGACCCCTCAGTGCCCCTTGAAAAAAGAGATCCAACCACTACAAAAGGACCCCCCCAAACAAATTAAAAAAAAAAAAGACATGAATCAAACGGGCGGGGGGAGGGGTGTGAATCAAGGTTCGATATTGGGCTCCAAGGTTTCGATTGTGTCTCCATCGAGGGGTCCCTTCGACTTTGGACCCGTAGGCTTTTTGGCATTTTTTTGGCACTGACCTCGGGGCACCATAGAACCTGAATGCAGGTGGGTGTGGCACGATTCCTCGGGATCTCCCCCTCCATGTCATGCTAGTTGAGACTAAAAACCTCTTTTTCGGAACAACCAGAAGGAAGTCAACCAGATTGCCATTGCCACAAAAAGCCACGGAGGTTCCGAGTCCCGATGCCCGGTCCCCGGCTTCGACCCCGACGAGCCGCCGCACCGCGGAGCGGAGCCCGGCGCGGGCGCTGGGGCACTTGGCGCCCAGCAAGCAGTGCAACAGATCCAGCGCCGCCGTGTTGGTGCACGCCGCCAACGACAGCCTCGAGCGGGCGTTAGGGCGCCGGCAGTCGAGGAACGAAGGCCCGGGTGTTCGAGTTTTCGGGGTGAAAGGGGGGAAAGGGGTCTGGAAACAAAGTGGGCGTCCCTTTGGATTCCATTTGCCTAAGATGCCAAAAAGCCTTAAAGTTGACACCCGTCTCCTTCTGGTGTCCTTTTCGGAAGTAATATGAGCTGTTTGCACTCAGGGATATAACCAGTTGAATCAAACAGGGCCCGTTTTTTTTTGGGCAAGCCTTCGGGTTCAAAAGGACACCACCCGCTTTGGGGCTGTCCCATGAACCCATTTTTGGGTTTGCGTGTTTCAAAATTAATCTTTGAAGTTGTCTCTTTAAGCTGGGTCCTAGGGTTTAGGGTTTAGGGTTTAGGGTTGGGTGTTGTTTCCTTTCACCCTCGCTGGAATGAGACTCGGAAGTCCAGATTCATTCGTGACAACAGCTCCCCGAATGGAGTATCTGCACAATTCAATGGCTTCTTGGGTTCCATGTAAATCTGCAGTGGAGTAGACAAGAGCCTTCTCGAAGTGCGAAGCTTCCGCCTCTCAAAATGGTCAAGTTTCGCCTTAATTTTAGAGTTGCTGTTGTTTCTCTGTGAGTCATAGGGCAAGATATCTCCGCTGGCCCCAATGCCAAAAAATACGCGAAGAAGATGAAAAGCAACCAAAGAACACCAACGAAAAGAACAATACAACCCAACCCAACCAAACGAACACCAAAAACACCCACCCAACCAAACACAACCCAAGCAATCAAGACCCATCTGAACAGTGGCCGACCCAAACACGGTGCCGAGTTTGGCCCAGGCGCTTGCTGAGTAAGGGCACTCCCAGCCACAAGCCCCGCAGAAGTCGGGACTCGCCATCGCCTACCAAAATCGAGCCCAAGGAATGGGACTTAAGTCTCACTTCTGATCGAGCGGATTGGCCCCAAAGCAACCGCACTTTCTTGGTGTCGCAGTTACAATATGGCTGTGGGTCAACACCCTGTGCCCCTGGTGAACATCAACATAGGTGGCAAATCGATGTTCATACACTAAGCATTTAATGCCTGCGCTCTCTTATTTTTGGCTGCTTCCAGCAGATACTGAAAAGGTCAAAGCCTCTAAGCACAAATGCATCATCAGCAAAAAACCTCAGCGACCAGTGCACCTCAAAAGATCCTGCACTGGACGGGGGAGGCGGGTGGGTGAAACCCAAACTGCATCGGCACACCATGCACGTGTATACCTATGGCAAGCCACAATGGCATACACTAAGCATTCAATGCCTGCGCTCTCTTATTTTTGGCTGCTTCCAGCAGATACTGATAAGGTCAAAGCCTCTAAGCACAAATGCATCATCAGCAAAAAACCTCAGCGACCAGTGCACCTCAAAAGATCCTGCGCTGGACGGCCCTCCTTCCCTTCCACGCGCCCCCTCATGGCAAAGCCGGTAGATGGCAATTGAGTTCGTGCCCAGTGAAGGCGCTGCTTAGAGGCAACAGAAAAGGAAAGGAGGGAGGATTGCTGCAAGGCTTCGTCGAGGTAAAGTCTGGCTGTGCGTTGGTGTGTCCTACGGCCTCGAAGTAATAATTTGTCAAATGTGGTACCCCGTCGAAAAGCAGTAGTAGCACCTCCCCTTCGCAAGGAATAAGGCTGAATGTAAAAATCTTGCAAAAGGAAGAACTTGACTGCCCGGTGCCACAAAGTTCTGAAACGAGCTGCAGAAGAGGGGACAAGCAACTCACCTGGTGCTAAGGAATGACACAAAAAGCGTAAGGCATCAATAGCCACTTGATCCCACGCCAACAAGCGCTCCGAATGTAGTTGGTGGGTGGATGACTTCGTGTTCTGCAGCTGTAGGGTAGCCGAATCGCGGAAGAATTCAACATGGTTGCGACGGATCATGAACAATTCTCCAGTCCTCAAAAGGAAATCAAAGGCGACTAGTATGCCAGCGGCCAGAGAGTACTCTTGCCACACCCAAAACAGCCCAGCAAAAGCCAATGCGGTGGAGGCATCCAGCGGGACAGCTCGCGTGGGCAGTTCATGACGCCCCCATGTCTTCAAAAGGCGCCACGAAAGTGGCAAGTTGTGCTTCAACGAGGGGAGCATAAATTGCAAAGAAGCCAAAAGATAAGAGCCCTCAGCCTTCCCAAGACCATCAGCCCACAGAAACCCATTTGTAAATGCCCATTCATAGAATCTGTTGAAATGCTCATGATACTTGTGGCGAGTACCTTGCTTGACAACCAAGGCTTGGAGACGTCCCATTTTTGCCGCTCATCTCTGCGCTGTTGCTTGGTGACCCTACCAATCACCATCAAAAAGGCGCGAGGCCCGGTCGGCTGGGTTATCAGCAGTGTCAACCCAGCACACCAGGACATACAAATTTATTGCACAGCACAGAGCGGCGAGACGTCGAAGCAGCCCGTTGATCTTTTTGGAAGAGCTGCGTCTTTTGGCCATCACGGCCAATATGGCTTGGTTGTCAATCAAGAGCATTGTTCGAAAACTGTGAAAGCATCCCCGGCGTGAACGCCACTGGAGGGCGTGAATGGCAGCCTTCAACTCCAGGCAGTTAATGTGCTCAACACGCCCCCAACGAAATGCTCTGCAGTGCCTCCATTCCCACTTGGAAGGGTCTATGGAGCTTCGAGGGCAGCTGCCAGGCCGGAAAATGACATTGGTGTCATGTCGAATGTCAGACCCGCACATTTCCACCTTCCTTAAGAAATGGTGGACCAACTGGCTCATGAGTTGCTGGTGCTGCAGAACATCATCAAGATCTGTCTGCTGGCATTCCAATTGGTTCAAGGTCTCATCATCTTCAAGACCTTGAAGTGAAACAGACCCCGCGCTGCGGGCGTCACTTGCAGGGAGGGAAGCCGTCTCATCTTCACTCTCCTGCTCCACTGTCTCAGCCACAAGTTTGACCAAGAGCTCGTCTGGCCCCCGAACATGAGGCAGAATTCCCAGAGCAAAGAGCACGGAGCCCAAGATCAAAGCCACAGTTGTTGTGTGGAAACTATTTCCCAAAGCCGCTTGCCGAACATCTTCCGAAGTCTGCCAATCTTTCTTTGCGAAAAGCTCCCTGTCGAGCTTCAAAGTGTGATTTTTCTTGAAGCCCATCAGCAGCTCCCGCGAGGCGGCCAGAAGCTTGTACAACTCCCCATTCTGGCCGGTGAGCATGAATCTTTCTTCATAAGTGTATGGAAACAAAATTCATCTTGCTTCCACCTTTCTTTCGCCTGCGGCGTGGCCCCCTTGAGCCCAGCAGGGTCCTTCGGGGGGCGCTTGCGCGCAATAGGCCGAGTGAAGGTTGGGAACCGGCTATCCGCAGCAGCCGCCTTCCAATGAAGGCCCTCAGGCATCCACAGCCCGTCAGGCTCGACCTCGCCAAACATCCGTACCTTGGCAGCCACATCTGCGCGGGCCACTTCAAACCAAGGAAGATCTGGGAGGGCTTCGGACAGCCAGTAGAATCGTGGGCGCCTCACACGGCTCAAGTCGCCGCTCTCAAATAAGTGCGGCGTCCAGCCAAGCCGGGACGAAATGCTGTTGCGATCCTCTTCATCCATGACAACGTTTTCCATGAAACCAAGAAATATAATGCCCCTCTCTTTGCAAAGCTGCGCAAGTTCCTCCAGCCTGTCTGCGAAAGCGAAAAACAGACCGGATCTTTCGTCGCAAAAATGCTGTCGCGCACTCGAAAGTGTTGAAAGACCCTGGCATGGGCTTCCTCCGCCTGCAATAACCAGGCTGGGAGCCTCCACCTTGACAAGCTCTCGTGCCAGATCCGCTTGCGACATCTTTGCCACATCAGTGTGTTCCGAGCCCCCTGGCCAGGTCCGCCGGATGCGGCACTGCTTGTCACTTTCAATAACCACATATTGCTCCCACAGAACTCCGGCCCTTTCCAATGATCTCAGAAGGCCCCCTATGCCGCTGAAGAAGTCGAAGACAATGATTCCACTTCGCGTGTCTTGCTCCCTTGCGGGAAACTTCAAGGCGGCCTTGCAGCCCAAAGCAGTGAGCCTTTTTGCCATCACAAATCCACCACCTTTTTCACTTGCGTCAGAAGCCATCACAAAAGGGTCCAGCTCAGCCCTCCAGTCTGTGAACCGCAGGCAGCTCAAGCACATGCCAACCACCACTTCAGTGCAAACCGCCTCAGTGAGGTAAGGCCAATCGCTGGGGCCGGCAATCAGCTTCCACAACTCGTCATAAACTGAAAAGAGAGGACGCCGAAATTAAAGGCAGTGAACTTCCTTTCCAGCAAAGACTTGCAAAGCCTTCCTGGATGGCTGCCCTTGTCCCAGCAGCCACACTCCCAGGCTGAGATTCTCCAAGGCTCTCTTGACGGTCACGCCGATCCGGCCCTTCTTCCCATCAAGGAACGCTCCAAGCCTTTCAGCCTGGTGGCGCTCTTCGATGGCTTTCTTGTGATTGTAAGGAATCCCCTAAAACTGGTACGCCTTTCTGAGGTTCTCCTGCTCTTTGCCGGGCTTCCCGGCAAGATCTGCCGCCACTTTAGCCTCAAGGTTTCGGAGAAACGTGGAGTCATCCAAATACAGACACCAGGCCGGAGCATCGTCGCCCAGACTGGGCCACTCGCGATCCTTGCGCAGTTCCAAGGAAGACAACAAGCCTCCTCCCATGGCTGGCGCCCAGAGCGCCAGGCGGCGGTGGATATGCTGCACGATGCCAACGCTGGAGGCGAAGCCCATAGGCAGCACTGCTGCTGCCAGCCAGGTCTCGCCTTCTTGCTCAGCCCCCAAATCTTTCCAAAGGACTGGTCGCTCAAAAGCGAGATAGGGGTGCCAAGCGGCTGGCATCTTGAACAAATAAAATGACGACACTAAGTCATCACCACTGATCGAAATGATTTTCCCTTCATCAAGCACCACTGTGGTAAAGGCTGCAGCGCCGGACAGAGTTTTGATATCACCAGCGATGGTCTTCAGGAAGGAGTTGCTGCCACGGAGATCCATGATCAAGCGTTGGGCAGTCCTGCCGTCTGCCAAATCCTTTCCGGCCTTCTCAACCCCAAACAAGCCATTGGTGACCATTTCCCCTCTCAATTTCACCACTTCTGGCGTTGGCGCCACAATGCCACGCTCGTAGAGAGCCCTGGCAAGGGGCCCCCACTCATCAGTTCGAACTCGGACTTTTGGTCAGGGTACTACCTGGGGCAGGTCGGCCTCCGGCAAATGGCAAAGGGAAGGGTCCATAAGCTGCCTCCTCACGTCGCCCTCGCAAACAGCCAAGATGTCAACAACTACCCCGCCAAATCCTTGTGGTGGCAAGCTGGCCAGCACACGGTCCAACTCCAAGGGCTCTGCCCTTGCCACAACTTCACCGTGGTAAGAAATCCGGGCGTGTGCCAGCTTAGTGTCCCATCCCTCCAGCGGAGTCCGTGGGACACCTCCTTTTGCCAAGCCATCTTTGCTGTCGACATAAGCTGCGGCATGCTTGAGGCGCTCGATGGCTGCCAACTGCTGCGCCTTGGGCGGCCCGGTGTGCACACGGGTGTTCTTTCTCATGGACCCCCACAAAATGTTCAACCCAACAATCAAGCAGTAAGAAAGGCAGTCGACGCCCGCCTTCCTGTAAGCGTCCCGGATGTTGGCTCCAGTCCGGCCGGCCTGTAATCCCCAGTCTCCAGAACCTCACGAACAGTGCAAGCCATTTCGCTGGGAACAGGGCGCGGAAGCAGATCTCTCCACTCCGTCCCTTGAGTGGAAGCAGCCTCACTCAGAAGCCGTGTGCTGTATTGCCCCACTAGGCCCGGACATCGGTCGACTAGTTGAACCAACATGACTGCCATCTGTGACATGGACTTCCCATTTGTGTTCAGCTTCCAGCAAAAGTGAGCAAACTCTCTCACCTTCTGCCACTCGTCCTTTGGCCCTTGCTCTCTCTCAGCACCACTCTCCGACTGGCACTCGGTGACTTCGCCGGCCCGGCTGGAGCTCCCAGACTCAACGCCGCTTCCTTGGGAGGCGCGCTCAAACTCTTCGGAGTCAGAGTCTCCGCCTTCTTCCTGAGGGCTCCCACGCGGGTCTGCCCCCGTTCCGACTGAACTGGTTGAGGCGTGATTGGGGCAACTGGAGCTGCGTTCACCTCGCTCTGAAAGTGCACCCGCTTCGGATGAGGAGAAGCTCGTCTCCTGTTGTCTTGCAAGTTTGGCGTCACGGGGGCTCCCATCAGCCCTCCGCCGCCAAACCCCTATTTGCTGGTCTTGTGGATCTGAGCTTTCAGCTTCTGAGCTCGGATCTCGGCCTTGGCAGCCTCGGTGAGCTCCGCTCGAGCGCTCAACGAGGCCTGGGCCGGAATCAGCTCTTGGTGGCGGGCCACTGCCCAACTGCCGTCGGCTGCCAGCGACGCCTCGATGGCCTTGAAGCGCTGGGCTAAAAGATCTCCGCATTCTCCGAGCTCCCCCCGCAACCTCCAGCAGCTCGGAGCTTGTCGCCCTTGAGGCGCCCACGTACAGGTGGCGCAGCGTGAGGTGGCAGGACTCCAGGTCCAAGCGGACGTGGTTGTGGAGGGTGAGGCCCTGGCAGCTGGCGTAGGTCACTGCGTGGCTTGGCCGGGTGGCCCGCAGCAGTTCCTGGTTCTTCAGCCGCATGCCGTTGTCCAGCCTCACTCCGTCCGGCTCCACTTCCGCCACGGCCACAAAGACCCCCTTGGGTATCCTTCCGCCGGCCCCAATGAGGCGCAGCCCCGGCCACACCCTCATGCTCTGCGGGCTGTTTTGTGTTGCAGTACACCCAAGTGATCCAAAGCTGTCGCCAGCGTCACCAGCTCTCTCTGTGACCTCATGCCAGCCTTTGGGTGCTGAGACACCACCCGGCCTTGAGTAGGATCCTCGCGATTCGCCTCGCCTTGAGCAGCGAGATACTTGTTCATCTCCTTGAGGGCTGACCGGAGTAGGCATCCTGGGTTCTTCTTTGACAATTGAACCAGGTCTACCTCCCAAGACGAGGCCACGCGAAAATCCGCCTCACTGCAAGAGCTGTCTTCACGTCCGCTATCAGAATCCTCTCCCGAGACCAAACGGCTCCGCTTTTTGGGGTGCTCGACATCAGCCCAAACCTCCTTCTTGCGGTCGAGCTTTTTCCTCAGCCTTTGCCGGAAGTCCTCATCGCGGGCTTGCGCTCTTCCCGCAAGGACCTGCCCAAAGGCCCGCTTTCGGTCACTGGAACTGCCTGCGCCGCGAACTCCACGGGCACCACGCTCTCCAGGGGCCCCATGCTTGGCGGCCTCTGCCAGGTTGAGCAGGGCATCCACAGGATCCCTGTCAAGGACATCACCCCCAGCTGCAGCCAAAGCCGCATCCAGTCCGGACCCCCCGCCCCCGTCAGCACAGCGCACCGTTTCTGCAGGTGGCGGAAACGGAGGGGAAGTGGGCTGCTCCGGCGCGGCTGTCATGCTGGCAAGGGCTCGGTTCAGGTCGTCTTCGAACAGCCTGAGCGCATGAGCAGCAGCGTAGCCCTGCTCCAACAAGGCCTGGGGGCTCACCAACCTCCACCTCACTATGTGGACCACCTCCACATCCGGGGCATCAGTAATGCCACACTGTCTCCGAGGACCTTCGCAAATGTGGTACACAACCTTTCGCGGGTCCACAACGTTGCTGGCCCACCACTCGTAGTAAGCATCTGATGCAACCACATGATCCGCCTTGAACTTCAACACGCCCTTCACGGTCCAACGAACGAACCGGAGCACCGCCATTCCCTGGCTTCGCCCCCTATGATCGTAGCAGTGGTACTCCATCAGCTTTCCATCCTGTAAGCATCTCTCGGCCACATCGCGGGCCTCTGTTGATCGAAAGCTGCCGTCTTGAAGCCCAGTGTCGCCAAGACCCAGCCTTCCCCGGCCCAGCTTTTCGAAAACAGCATTGGACCCACCAGCGGCCAGGAAGTTGTCTTGAAGCCTTCTGACTTCATCCATGGGGCTCCACAAGGTCTGCCCCCGGCTCCTGAGAGCCCAGTGTACGTGGGGCTGCCCCCAAAAGTAGCCACCTTGAAACCCAAACTGCATCGGCACACCATGCACGTGTATACCTATGGCAAGCCACAATGGCATCCACCCCAAAATGGGATCGCCATAGGTTGTGCCCCATGGCCACTTAAAATCCGCCGACCCTCTGCCTCCCGTCCCAGCCTCCTGCAGAGGGGACCGGCGTGGGATGCAACTGGAAGTGATTGGAATCAATGATAGTTTTTGGGGGACACGCCCGAACCCACAAAAAGTGGATTCCCAGGACCGGTCCCGGGACCGGTCCCGGGACCGGTCCTGGGACCAGTCCTGGGACCAGTCCTGGGACCGGTCCTGGGACTGGTCCTGCTGTTTCAGATTACTTGTAGTCAGCCAAAACCGGTCCTGGGACTGGTCCAGGACACCGGTCTTGGGACAGTCCTGGGACTGGTCCTGGGACTGGTCGGACCAGTCCCAGGACGGGGTTTGGTCCTGGGACTGGTCTGCTGGGACCAGTCCTGGGGCCGGTCCTGGGACTGGTTCTGGGACCCGGCGGTTTGGTCCTGGGACTGGTCCCACGACCGGCCTGGGACTGGTCCTGGGACCGGTCCCGGGACCAGTCCTGGGACCGGTCTGGGAAGCCGGTCCGGGATCAAGTCCTGGTGTGACCGCTGGTATTGGGTCCCAATTCAAACTGCTGTGCTGCCACCTCAAACCGCTCCAGACACGTTTCCGGACTGGCACCCAGAACACTGGACAGGGTCCCAGGTCGTCACTCCGTGCGACCAAACCGGCCCGTGCGGTTATTGACGTCCTTGTGGTAGTAGAGGATCCCTGGATCTATTCTGCAAGAGAGTCCAATACGTCAAGTCAAACCGCGCCAGACTGGGACCAGCCTGGACAGGGTCCCAAGTCCCGGTCCCTGCCGGCGACCGGTCCAGGGCAACTTCGGGAGGGCCAGTTTCAGGGCGACCCCGGGAGAGGCGACTGCTCCCGGCCAACTCGAAGTGACTTGGGCGCAAGCCGGCCCAAGCGGTAATTAACGGACTAGCTGCCCTATTTCTGACTTTTCCGTTAATCCTTGTTTGTGGTCAACTTCGGGAGGGCCAGTTTCAGGGCGACCCCGGGAGAGGCGACTGCTCCCGGGCCAACTCGAAGTGACTTGGGCGTAAGCCGGCCCAAGCGGTAATTAACGGACTAGCTGCCCTATTTCTGACTTTTCCGTTAATCCTTGTTTGTGGTCGTAGAGGATCTTATAAGTGGTCCCTGGGTTTGCGGACGTGTTTCAGGACCGGTCCTTGTGACTTTTCCCTTAATGCGCCGAGGGTCGGCGGCAGCAAGCGGGAGCCTGGTTAATATTTAGTCTTGACAAACAAATTGAGGTCCAGGAACTCAGCGAACTCATTGGCTGGCCCACTGGTGGCCGGGCTGTATCCATAAGATTCCACCAGTTTTCCGTTAGTTCGCAATGAGAGTCCTTGTTCGTCCTGAGATTTCCTGGAAGATTCATCAAGGCTTTGGAACAATCACCTTCAGGTGGCTCTTGCGTTCTGCCCTTCAAACCCTCCGGAAAAAAAGAGGGAAATCAACACTGAAGGTGATCTGGTTTATACCACAGGTGAGCTCGATTATTCAAAAAGATAAAGGTGTTCGACGAAAACAACCTCCCAAACGGTACCCCAGGTGAGCTCACAATTGCAAAATGAAGGTGTTCCACAGAAACAACCACCCAAAAGGTGATCTGGATGCTACAAAACAATCTGCAAATGGCGCACACATCCCACGTCGCCTTCAGGGTCGGCTTTGGCAAGAGCCTGCAGTGCACGGCAAGCATAGACCGTGAAGAGCGCATCACCTGCCAGTGGGCGCTGATGGGGCCGGCTTGCAAGTCCTTTGCTTTCGGGAATTACGCAAAATTGAGAGAGAACTCTTTAACAAATGCAAGGTTGACAGTCTGAAATAAGGTGAAGCGAAAGGAATCTAAATAAGGGACATCTTTTAGAAATAGAAGGGAGGCAATCTATCCAAGGGAAGCCTTATTGAAACACACATAAGGACGGCTTGGCAACTTAAAGCTTGCATCCAGTCAAGGTACTGCTTCCTAATCTAGGGACACCGCTCCTTATGAATGTTAGATGCTTTGAAAGGGACACCAAAGAGAAACCAGCCCGAATTTCTTGCCCATGGACAAAGGTGATCGCCTTTAGGAGCCACCAACAGCAAACCAAGCACTACCTACTCAAAATCATAGCTGAATTCCAACAAAACAAGGATCACCTTTCCTACCCAAAGTCTAACCAAACCTGTGAGAAGTTGTGTCACACCTTCGCGTCAAATACTTAAATACTAGCAAGCCGCCTCCTCTTCGACCCATGGCTACAACAAAGCCGCCCATGGCATGCGTCAAACCTTTGTGTTGAAACCCATGAGAACAAACAAAACAAACAAACACCAAAAGTGTTATCCATGTGTCCGACCTTTGCTTCCTGGGTGGACCCAAATGGCCAAAGATCAGAAACATGCTAGCAGACTTTGGCAACCCCCGCTCTCAAAACAAAATCCCAAACAAAGAACCAACAAAAACACACACACACACCACACACGTTGATCGCCTCAACACAGCTTTCAAAACAAACAAAAAACCACCGAAGGCACAACATGTGGCCTTCGATGAAAAGGAAGAGGTAGCCCAAGGAGTTCATGAGCCACTCTCCCAGTCTCTGCGGGGGCGGTGGTGGAGGATCCGGGATCCAACGCCTCAGCTCCGTCTACCAGGCGTCACGCCTTGTGGGTTCCCAGGCAACCCACCCTCAAAACGGTGGAAGGACCCAGCCAACCTAAAAATAGCACCAGGAAGGGATCCCGTAAGGACTAAAACATGTTCGCTGCCCCAAACAAAGCTAGGAAGTTTTTTCCTTGCCCCCCCCCCGCCCCTGCCGGTCCGGTGGAGTTTTCGGGAAACATGGCACCTGTGTTGCTGGATTTTAAACAGCTTTCGAACATCAGTTTAAAAAGGACATGCCCCACTGGGTCTGAGAAAAAAGAGGACACCCTAGGGAAACCGCTCATTTTCTGGGGTAACCCACCCTTTCTAGGATCATTTTACCACTGGACCCCATATGTATTCAAAGAGGTTCCCAGTTGTGTGGATTCCACCCCTCCAAATCCCCTTGAAGCAGGGCCCCATCAAAACTGCACAGATCCCGCGAATGCGAATTTTAAGGGTGGTGCCCATGAAACAGCCCAAATGAACCACAGCTGCCTTGGTCGATGAAATGGCAGGGGAACCATGGCAAACCTGAAAGGAAACCCCTAAGTTTGCGCCATAAACGCTGTTAAACCTGAGGAAAACCATGGGTTTCCCCCACCCCCAAAACGGAACAAAAGGAACAAATCCCAGGAAACCCAATGGTCACAAAAAGCAACTTCTTGAGTCGGACTGGCCAAACAAAGGTCCACGCTTCCTGTTTGCCAAAAATGAGGGACTCAGCAAACGGGAACCCCCCACAAACCCCAAACCCCCAAAACCCCAGATCCCCAACCCCCCCAAAAAAACCCAACAACAAAGAAAGCAACACAAATACACACACCAAAAGAATCAAACGCCCCCCCCCAAAAAAAACCGACCCAGTCCGAGGGGACCGAATTGCACTCGAGCCGAGCCGCAGCATTGAGGCGTCCCGGCCTTCCACGTCCAGGCCCGGCACCTCCGGCAGTCTTGGGTTGGAGTGGCGCTGGGTAGACGCCTTGTTTTCTGAGTTTGCGCAAGGGGGTGGAAGGGGGGGTGGGTCGGGCAAATGCACGGGGTTGAGAGGCCCAGATAGGCTCTGCATTGGTTTGGGGCAGCTGTGAGGGAGGGTTCCAGGGGCTGTTGGGGATACTTTCTTTCTTTTGTTTTGGGGGGGGAGGTGTGTGTTGGTAAAGGGAAACCAAAAGAAAGCTGGAACACAATATTGAGGGCTCATTTTGAGATGGTCGGTTGGCAAAGCGAAACCAACAGGAACACCGAAAAGCCATTTCGAGAGTTACCAACTTTGTTTTGAGAGACAAACCCCTCAAAACGGTTCCTTTGGTTTCACTTTGGTTTCACTTTGGTTTCCCTTTGAGATTGTTGTGAATTTGGTGCTCCAAGCTTACCGGTAAAGGATGTCTCCAGCTGCTTTGTCCTCCTTGCAGTGGAGGAGGGTAACTTGGAAGCGTTCCTGCAAAATGGGTTTTCGGGTTTGCTCCGAAGTTGTTTGCCTGTTTTCTTCAATAATTTGTTGAGAGCTGTTGTTTCCCGATTCATAGATCCGTTTAGGGTTTCTGTTAGTGGCCTTCTGGCAGGAATCAAAGGGATGGGAATCACTCACTGTGGGACTTCACAAGTCGCATCGTCTATATCAACCTTTGGGTTGCCGTGGCTGAAACTTACTTCCCTGCAAATTAACAAAAGGACCCCCCCCGCCAAGGACATGCCGAAACTCAAACACAATTTTTGTCTAAACAACCATGCATTTAGTGTTCCTTAGTGTTCCACGCGAATCAGCGGGGGAAAACAAAAAACACATATGCTCCCCAAACCCACAAGGCCTATGAGCAACATACGCGTCCCGGCCCTCCCTTCATGCGGCTTCATGTAAATTGGAAGAAGGTGGAGTTTCCTCAAAATCGGAGATTTGTCCGAAAATGGATCTCTCGTTCTCCATGTTCATCTCCAGGAGGGTATATTGAGGGGGCATATGAAGTAAACAGCAAGAGGTATCTCGATGCTGTCGGACGGTCAGAAGTGCCCGCATGTTGATCCCACAAAGAATAATATACTAGTGGTTGATTCATAGCATGTCTGATTGACTCAAGAGAAGCTCCTTCACGTTTTGGGCAAACAGACCCGAAAGGTTTGTTAATTCGAGGTGAACACTACTGCATGGAGTGTGCGGGATCCAGATTGGCAGGAAACTCACACAAACCAGCCAATGAACAAATAACCACATAATATTCACCACATGCCGGGGTTGCCGCAAACTTCCTGTACAAATTCCTAAGCTGGTTTATGCAGGAGAGTAGAAACTGACAATAGAACGGGAACTCAATCCACTAAGGTGGCATTAAATTGACCCTTCAGATCAAGAACCCATGAATCTCAGGGTCCCATGAAGTAAACACTTCACACCTGGTGCGAGGTGCATTTGGCACGTGTAGAAGAGCTTGGGCTACCACAAAGCGCCACGTGTCTTCCCCCTGCAACTCCCTCGCGCCTGAGCCCCAAAAGGAGCGGCCGGAACCGGCACGGGGCCGGCTGAAGACGCTGACCTCAGCTGAAGCATTGCTGAAGCCTAGCTCAGTCGGTCAGCTTCCATGGACAGGTAAAACGGGTAAAACTGAACACTAGTCAGGGTTCAACTCCCAGGAACAGAATGATTGACTCAACTTGGATGATGACAACAACAACCCAACCCACAACCCACGACCCACGACCCACAACCCGCAACCCACAACGAAGAACCCACAACCCACAACCCACAACCAACAACGAACAACCCACAACCCACAACGAACAACCCACAACCCAACCAACAGCCGTCCTGGGATAGGGACACATTTCTCTAGGGCCCAATTCCTTTCAGGGAAAGGTTCGCAAAGGACCTTCGAATCGACGGGCTCTGAAACCTTTCGCACCTAAGGTCTCTTCCTCACTCCCTGAGTTGATGGACTTTAGTTGCTTGTGAACAAACAGTTTGTACTTTGTTTGGCCTCTCAGGAAGTGAGTTACAGTACAGCTACATCATACGGTACATTGCACCCGGTTAGATTGGGTTGGTTGGTCGCTTGGCTTAATAACGACGCCAAAACAAGGCGCCACCCAAACTTGGTGGCCAGCTGCCCAAACCGTTTGATCGTTTGCTCCCTTCAGTCCCCCAGTTGTTGATATCACAAATCCCAAATGAACAATAGCCAAATCAGGAAATAGTGACGTGACCTGATGTAGAGCCAAATTGGTGTCAACTTCGGATTGATCCCAGGAATTCTTTGGCTCCCCCTTTTGATAACGTCAAACCAACCTAAAGGAATGGATGTTTAAAGGAATGGATGTTTAAATGGGATACGTATCAGGATCCTGCCATGTTTGATTCGTGTCGCTTTTGGCTCCCGTGTACTCCAACTCAAACATTTTCGAGACCCTCTAAATCGTGGGTTTCTCTTGGTTTTCCGCTACAGCCACCAAACAAAACGGTAACAACCCTGAACCAAACACACTTGGAGCAATTCTCCCACTTTGAATTTGCAATCCTTCTAGTTGGCCGCCCCTCCTCACCCCCCACCCCACCCCCCCCCCCTCACCCCCCTCCCGCTGGCTTCCTCCGAGCCGCCCCCCGGTCGCGTCGTTCGCCTGGGCGGCGGCCTCCAAAAACCGCACGTGGCGCCAGGCCCGCGGTTGGCGACTCATCTGGGCGGCGCGCCACCAGGGGAGGTCCGGGTCCAGGTCCTCGCGCAAAGCCCGGGCTGCGAAAGCAGGGAACACCGTGTGTGTGTGTGTGTGTGTGTGTGTGTGTGTGTGTGTGTGTGTGTGTGTGTGTGTGTGTGTGTGTGTGTGTGTGTGTGTGTGTGTGTGTGTGTGTGTGTGTGTGTGTGTCTGTGTGTGTATGTATATGTCTATATATATAAGTATATACACATACATGCATACATGCATACATATACATATATATATAATATGTATCGTAGATAAAGGTGTCCACTTAGAGTTACGACTCAGGCTACCAAGAACTTGCAAACTTCGCCGAGCACCCAAGCGGGGATTCAGGCAACGGCCAGGATGGGCAGCCATGTGGTGCCATCGCTAAAAAATCATAGCCGCATAGGGGGTGGTCTCAATGAGCAAGCCCTCAACATGGTTGGTTTCCGTTTCCCTTTCCCGTTGAACCCAAGCAACATGCGGTTCCCCCCAAACAAACAAGTCATATCAGTGTGAATGTTCGGTCCCGTACCCTTTGGTGGACGTGACATCCCTATTCAATCTATTCAAACTTGTAAGGGAACTCCCACCAAGCTCTGGATGATTTTGGATTTCATGCGAGTCGCCCCTCCGGCTGTCCAACATCAATTGAAGAACCTGCAAACCCAAACAGGTATGCCCCAACCGCCGAAAAAGAAAAAACAAACTCCCTGACATCGGCTCACCGCCCCAAACCTCTGGGCTTTGGCCCTACCTTTCAGCCGAGGAAAAGCACGGGGAACCCCAGGGCCCCGGCCGGGTTTCGGAGCCTCCGAGCGAAACCCCCGACGAGTCTCCGAGCCGTTCGAGGCGGCTTCGGCGCGCGCGGCGGACGCGCCCGCCTCCGGGCCCTCGGACTCGTCCTCGAGGTCGTCCTCGCCGAAGTCCTCGCCGAAGATGTGGGGCGCGATGAAGAAATCCACCTGGAGTGCCACGCGTGGAAAGTCCACAAGGTCAAACGCTCCACGACAAAAACAAACAAAGAATCATATGCCTTTTTCTGACACCAGATCAGGCTAGTCAACCCCCTCCACGGAAGCAACAAAGAAAAACACAAAGTTGGTGGTGCTTGGTTTCTGAACCCGACTCAGAGGATCAACCATCCCCAAAGGATCAAGCCCCCCGAAGAGACAACTAAGGCTGCTTGTTTTACCAACTACTGGTCAAACCCCCCACAAACGGAGCTTAGTGTTATTGTAGCTTTTGTCCTGCCAAATGCAGCTTTCAACCCCTGCATGCATTCACCTGGTGTCACCGTCTCAAGGGTTCAGAACTCAGAACGGAATGTACTGTAAATGTTTTACGAATGCGAAAACCTGAGCGGAAAGGAGAGGGATCTCCATCAGACCGCTCACCATCAAACTGGACGAACTTCCACCAGAACACCTACTCCACCTTCTGGTTCTTCCAGTTGTTTCCCTCGTTCTCTCCGCCCGTTTCTGCCCAGAAACCACCCCACCCCCAGCCACCCAGCCACCCCCCAGCCCTAGACACCCACCCCCAGCCACCCCCAGCCACCCCCAGCCAGCCCCAGCCAGCCCCACCCCCCAGCCACCTTCTAGCCCCCAGCGCCTTGGCGAGGGAGCGCATGGCCTGCTGGGCCACCTTGGGGAACTGCAGCAGCGCCACGAGGCCCAAAGGCGTGGCGTGGTAGTCGCGCACCGACAAGGTGAGCCACTGACAGAGCTGCACCGTGTCCGGCCAGTTCTCGCACTCTTGCCTAAGTGGAGTGGAGGTGGGGGGGGGTTGGGAGCTCGGGGGTGGATTGGAGGTGGGGGAGGGGGGGAAGTAGAAATGAACGTTCTCACACCCTTGCCTCAGTGGAGTGGAGGTGAGGGTTGGGAGCTCGGGGTGGATTGGAACTGGAGTTCGGGGTGGCTTGGGGGGGTGCGGGGGTGGGATCAACATGGCGAGTTCTCGAACTGTTGCCCGGGGTGGGTGGGAAGGGAACAGGTCCGGTCAGGTGGGGAGCAGGTGTCCTTGGGAAGGAGCTTGCGAATGGGTTTGCCTACATTGGTAACGAACCCTTACGATTTGTGCCGAACGAAAAGGGAAACAAATCATTGTTAAACCCCAAAGGGAAATCTGGATCTATTATGTGCTCAACAGGGAACCCCAGATGGCATATATGTAAACATATTATATAGAGACAACTTAATAGGCTTAGCATGTCATCGTTCTCAAAACGTGCGACCCCTGAACAGCATCTAAGAGGGGCTAGCTGGATCCTTTTGCTGGGTAGGTCAAAGGCGGAATAGTCATGTCCACAAGCCCTGACTTTATTTAAACTTAGGACCCAGGCCCAGGTATAAACAACCTTTCCAGGCCTAAAAATGCAATTTCTAGAATGTCCGGAAGAATGAACATGCAATTTCCACTATTTCCATGCCTTTCCAGGGAGGAAATAATGGAACCAGTATTTTGATTATTTTGGAGGGGCTGGAAAGGCCTGGAAGTAATGGAAATTGCATTGTCATCAAACCCGCACCTGAAAATGGAAGATGAGGGGGGGGGAGGTTGGATAACTGGAAAAGGTGCAGGAAATACACCCCCTCAGATTTCCTATTTCAATGCATCCCTCCACGCTTTTTAAAATGGAAACCAGGGGGGGGGAGGTGTTTCTATCTGTAGAAAATGCAACAATCAGCATCCCCTGGAACCACAAAAGCGGCACGTCAAAATGGAAGATGGGGGGGGGGGGGGGCGGGGTTGGATAATTTGACAGGACGCAGGAAATACACCTACCCTCCTTTCATGCATGCGCCCCTCCAACACTTTTAAAATGGAAGCACGGGGGAAGGTGGTTCTATTCCGCCATTGATGAGACCATCAGGGGAAAGGCGGTAGAACGAGCGCCTGAAAATGAAAGATGAGGGGGGGGAGGTTGGATAACTGGAAAAGGTGCAGGAAATACACCTAGCCCCCTCAGATTTCCTATTTCAATGCATCCCTCCACGCTTTTTTAACGGAAACGGTGGAACCAGCGCAACGTCTTGAACAGGGCAGCATATATTTTTTTTGGGGGGGCCACCCCCCCAAGGCGAAGTTGCAATTTCCGCAACCTTCTCAAAGCGGGATTCCACGCCGGACCCCCCCCCCAAGCCCCATATTCATTTTTCGGGTGGGGATATCCCGTGGCAAGTTTGATCTTCAATAGTGGCCGGACTTGCGGGCCCAGCCCGGTTCGCAAAAGGATGTGCTTAGTAGCATCCATTTGCTATGAGTTGCCTTCCCCTTTCGCTAAACATTACCCAGCCATGTGCGGGGGAGGGATCCAAACAAAACTTCTAAGCTTAGGCATCAACAAAAACTTACTCCTGAAGATCAAACCAAAACTTATTAGGAGTCAAAAACGTCTTCTCTTAGATTTTCTACTAAAACTGAAAAGTCAGAGGATGAAAAAAACTTGTCGGGGATCAAAAACAAATCCTTCTTCATTTTGTGGCAGGCGCAGCAGTTTCGCAAGGTTAGGTGCAGGTTTCGTGGCAGGCGCAGCACTTTCGCAAGGTCTGGTATACAGATCTCGCATCAGGCGCGGCATTTTCGCAAGGTGGCGTACAGATTTCGCGGTAGGCGCAGCACTTTTGCAAGGTCAGGTAGATATTTGGTGGCAGGCGCAGTACTTTCGCAAGGTCAGGTACAGATTTCATGGCAAGCGCAGCACTTTCGCAAGGCGAGGTACAGATATCGCGAGATTTCATGGGAGGCGCAGCGCTTTCGCAAGCTTCTGTACAGATTGTGCGGCAGGCGCGACTTTTTTGCAATGTACGGTACATATTTCGCGACAGGCGCAGCACTTTCGCAAGGTACGGGGCAGGCGCAGCACTTTCGCAAGCGATGAAGAGAAAGAGAAAGTGAAATAACCATGCAGAAAAAGGGAGAAAGGAGAGAGACAAAGAGAGAGAGAGGGAGAGAGAGAGAGAGAGAGAAAGAGAAAGAGAAAGAGAAAGAGAAAGAGAAAGAGAAAGAGAAAGAGAAAGAGAAAGAGAGAGAGAGAAGCAAAGAAAGAAAGAAAGAAAGAAAGAAAGAAAGAAAGAAAGAAAGAAAGAAAGAAAGAAAGAAAGAACAAAAGAAAAAAAGAAGGAAACATAAAGAAAGAAAGAAAGAAAGAAAGAAAGAAAGAAAGAAGGACAGCAAGAAACAAAGAAAAAAAGAAAAACAAAATGAAGAAGTGATGATTCAACAAAGGGTGAACTAATTTCTGGGGGAGGGGGAGGGGGGCGGGCCTCCCCATGATGATCGAAGAAATGATGATTCAACAAAGGGTGCGTAATCTCTGTAAGTATTCTAAAAATCAGCGGGGGGTTGGCTGAAGATCGAAGAAGTGATGATTCAACAAAGGGTGCGTCAATCTCTGCAAACAGTCTAAAAATCAGCGGGGGCGGCAGCCCCCCCCATGATGTGCGAACAAGTGATGATTCAACAAGGGTGCGGGTAGTCTCTGCAAGATTTCTAAAAATCAGCGAGGGGGTAGGGGGGGTGCGTCCGCCCTTTACTTCCTGTCTTCTTTCCTTCCTTCCTTCCTTCCTTTCTTCCTGGTGTTCCTTCCTTCCTTTTCTCCTTCCTTGCTTGAGTCCTTTCTCCTTCCTTCCTTCCTTTCTTCCTTCCTCCCTCCCTCCCTGCCTTCCTGCCTTCCTGCCTTCCTGCCTTCCTGCCTTCCTGCCTTCCTGCCTTTCCTTCCTTCCTTCCTTCCTTCCTTCCTTCCTTCCTTCCTTCCTTCCTTCCTTCCTTCCTTCCTTCCTTCCTTCCTTCCTTCCTTCCTTCCTTCCTTCCTTCCTTCCTTCCTTCCTTCCTTCCTTCCTTCTCCCCATGATTAGGAACGATAAGAAGTTGTTTGATCCCTAACAAGTTTCTTATTGATCCCTAACAAGTTTCTTATTGATCCCTAGTAAGTATTTTTATTGATTCCTAATGAGTTTTTTTGATGCCTATTCTGCCATGTACCAAGCATTCTTCGTTGGGATGGGAGTCATGGCTCGCCAAGTTTATCTCACATATGGGCTAACCTCAGACAACCCATACGAAACACTGAAATTGGAAAATGGAGTTTCACTACGTACTTCCCCCCCTCGATTCCTATTTTGAGGAGGGGGATCCGCCTACGTTCATCAACCAGTACCTGAGAGATGCTAATAAAAGCACTGTTAGTTGCAACCAATATCAGTATACCTAGTGTTGATCTAATTAATAAACTCCAACATGAACAATATGTTGTAATATTTCTTTATGGTGTATTTTTGTCTGCAAGGTCCCCGAAACGCTCGACGCTCTTTGGACGCCTCCGAACTGAACTTTCAATCCGGGCGGCTGCACGAGTGCCTGCGGCCGCCCCGGCTCAAAGAGACGCTCCAGGAAGCACGCGGCAGCCTGGTTGTTGGCACGAGGAAGTGGGTCTGTCGTTTTTTCGGATACTTCTGTAGAGGACCTCTCCGAGTAAGGGCAGAATACGTGCCTGCAAAGGCCTCATTTGGACAAATGAATGGACCTGCGACAACTTGTCTCTTGCTACGGGAAACTTGCAGCAGCAAGGAACCCAAACGGAACCCAAACACCCAGGCTTTTGCCTCCAGCCAAAAGTCACATGCTTGTTTCTGGCAACAAGCTGTATCATTTAAAAGATCTCAGACGGGGTATGCCCATATTTCGAACGTCTAGGGCCATTAACAATAAAGAAAAGCACTGGGTCCGTGGGAAACCGGAAAAAAAAAAAAAAAAAAAAAAAAAAAAAAAAAAACGTAGCCCATTCCGTGGGTCCAACTGCCTATTCTCGCACAGTCCCTCAAGGCGATTTTTGAATTTCGAGGTTGCCCTCAAACCGCGTTTCAGCTCTGAAGCTGAAAAAGTTGGCGGTCTGAAAGATGATTTGGCCCCCCCAACCAATTCGCAGCCTGTAGATGAAACAACGACACCCCGGGCACCGAAGCCGCCGTGCCCGTGAGCTTTGGCGTTCGGCCTTCCACGGCACGGGGCAGTTGCATCCGCAGATCTCCTCCCCCTCTTCGCGGTCAGGCTCCGGGCGCGCATCCTGAGAGAGGTGTTCGGGGGAGAGGCCGGGAGGAATTGGCCAGTGGGGCCGGTGAAAGTCAAAGGCCGCCAAAAGCCCAAGAAAAAACAGCATCCTAAAAGAAGGCCGCAACCTGGACCTGAAACCGTCCACCATACGCCACCGCCAGGTAAACTCACTGGCCAGCAAGTTTGGGAGTTTTGTAGCCTTGCAGGGAAAGAACCAAGCCCCCCGCCCAAAGGATCGAAGGAACCCTAAGGGTTTGGATCGAAGGTTTCTGGCCAGTCACCCCACAGAATGGGAGGGGGGAGGGGGCTGGATTCCTTCCAAACTACTTGATGGGACAACCGGTTGCGTTTTTGTGTCTTTTCTTTTCTTGTTTTATTTTTTTGCTGCTCCCCGCTTGTCCTCCGCAAGCCAACAGTAGACTACCAATCATCTGGGCCAAACTTCTCGCCGCAGAATGTTCCCAGGGAAATCCCAAAGGGCAACAATGCAAAAGTCAAGACTGGCAACACTAATTGCGGCAAGTGCCAAAACACACTGGTAAATGCGGGTCATTGAAAGTGTTCCCCCTTTTCCATATTTGTATTTCTTGATTGTAGACCCCACCGTTTTACGTTCAATGTTATTAAGAGAGAACAAACAAAATATTGTCCTTTGGGCAACAAGTCGTCAGCTTTCATGAAAGCAAAAGCAGGGAGTTGTTCCTTAGTACGGCGAAGTTCCAAACATGTGGTACTGCCCAAATAAATAGAGACAACACATGAAACGAGAAGGAACGTGCCACCCCAACGACCATCCAAACCGGCTGACATCAGTGTCGACTCAAACAGGGCTCCCTGTGTTTCCCCCTCAAACATCACCCCGAGAGAAACTATCCAAAGCTGGCAACCCAAAAGGAAATAATTAAACATGTCGCTTTTCTTTTGGATGCCCTTTTCGTTAGTCTTTTAAGCCAGCTTGAAACGGAGTACCAGCTCCCAAAAAGTGGACTCCTCTTGGTAGCCAAAGGCAAACCGAACGGCAGCCAGTGTTGTAGTGGCCCGCTGCTCTAAGAGACACAATAAAATAGGGACCCGAAACCCACCAAAAACCCACCCCTTCAAAACATCCCCTCCCAAAACCCCAACCCCCTTCAAAACATCCCCAACCTCCCAAAGAAACACACACAAACTCCAAAGTTCTTAACAAACCAAAAACCCGGGCCGTTCTTCAAGGGGCCGTTTTTCCCAACTGGTTCAGCCACCCACCCAGCTCCCAACCCTCCCCGCCGCATCCGACCCCCCGCATCGGAGGCGCCAGCAGCCAGCGGAGGAGGCCTCCGAGGAGCTGCCGCACCGCGAGGCGCCGCAGCGGCTCCGCGGCGCCGGGGGACGTGGCGAGGACGATGAGCGCCGTGGCCGCGTGCTTGGCCTCCCGTGGGACGCGCCCAAGGGAGCGAAGGATGGAGGTGTATGCAGGTGGAAAACAGAAAGCGGGGAATGGATAACAGCGTTTTTGCAGCGTCAGACATGTCTAGCGCGTTTTGAGTTGGATATGAGTGTCCTGTTGCGTAACAGACTACATGCACCGCAGTCCATGGGGGGGATGCTGAAGACAAAGGGAAGGGAAAGGAAACCAGGAAAAGGGGGAGGGTTGTGATTTCATGTTCTTCCGAATACTACGTGTTGTTTTTCCTGGCCCAAATCTGGGGTACAACAAAAATGGACCTCCCCGACACGGTGTCCAAACAACCGCAAAGGAAAATAGTCTACTGAAGCTCCGTGCAAAATCCAAGGGGATGGAGGTGGTGGCGTCAGAAATTGTGCGAAGCGAACAAAAGGGACGGGTGATGGGAGGCGTGGTGGCTCCCTTACTCACTTCCTGAGTGGATTGGTGTTTGCCACTCAAAATGTGATCCAAACAGCTCAAAATGCAGGAACTCGGGGCCTTGATCTTCCTCGCTTCATGGGAACCACGAGGGTTCAAAGGGGAGAGGGTTGTCCCAAGCAACTGCTAATGGATTGCCAGCATTCATGAACCCCTGGGTGAATAGGGACCGACCAACATCAAGTTCTGCGAATTGCTCTGCCTCATCAAGGGCTGCAAGGACACAATGGCTTAATCAATGACTTGTTTGCGAGTCTAGTGAGCCCGGCCTCAGTGTTAGCAAGCTGAAAGTCTGGATGTGTGCAACTCCTTGCAACCATGGATCCCTTCTGTTGGGGGGTCATGCGACTGCATGGATTGCCGTGGAGGTGGGAGCCCTTCGTCCGAGCAGCGATGCCGTGGTGGATGTGCCACCCGATGCGCAGGGCCAAGCTCAAGCCCTCGACGATGTTCTCGGCATGCTGGAGCCTCAGGGCTGAAATTTCGGCCGACTCGTCTCCTTCTGAGCCTTAAATCCGTTGGTTGCCCAAAACAAAAGGCTGGCAATTTTGATTCAAGTCATGAAATCTCCAGTCATAGCTGGTGGATCTTAATGTCTTGCCCTTGTCACTATTGGTTTCCCGCTGAGGGCCCCGAGACAGAGTGATGAAAAGTTCCTTTGGTTTCCCACTGGACGTTGGTTTGGTTTTGAAGCTTCAAACCTTTCAGGAGAAACACAACAGGGATCCTTACAATGGATCCACCTGAACATTGCAACTTGTAAATGGTGGTGTCCAACTCTATTTTGGTGTTGAAAAAGCCACAGGTTTTTCAAAAATGGTTGCAAAATGAATTTATTTTAAGGCGCCCTGCACGTTGGGACATGGTATTTGCGTTTGGATCAGGGAGGGCAACTGAAGGGTTCGAAGCCGACAAAAAGCTGAAGGACTGCCACATGCAGACTGATTCCTGATTCGAATCAGTTGCGAAGACTTCGGATCCAGATTGGCCCGTTTACACGTCCAGGAACTTTTTGAAGACCAGCAAATGGTGCGGACCCGAAAACAGTACGAAAAGTCTAAACCAGTCCAGGGAGTGAGTCCAGTATGAAAGTGGGAGGAATCCCATCATGCTGCCCAAGAGCAAAATCAAATGCCCGTTCACCACACAACTTTATGTAGAAACAAAAACATATCTTCACTGTTGGTACCCTCCCATCTCTCATGTTGCCGTGGAACTTGACTGGGAACTCTCAAAGGCATGTCTTGGTCACTGCTTGGGTACTGTGCGAGGAGAATTGCCTGGGAAGAAAGGCTCATGGCAATGAGCTTCAATGAACCCATGCCAATCTAGGTCCTCCAGTAGAGAGGTTAGAATCAGGGTACCAACTTTTTTCCGTCGTCTATTTTAGTAGGGTCCCGAACCCTCCCCCCAAAAAAGAAATGGGTGAGAAAGGGGGCACCTAGCTGGGAGACCTAGCAATGATGCCAACGGCTCAATGAAACTCCGCGGCATGCGCTCCGTTAGAACCCCCCCCCCCGAGGGCCTTCTTGAGAAGGAGGCTGGAGCATTGGACACCAGCTGTGCGCAGGCGCGCACGATCTGCTCATAGGCGTCGCAGAGCCGAGAAGAGTCGAAGAGGACGCAGGTGTTCACATGCAACCTGGGGCGGGTCTTTTGGGGTTTTAAAGGGAAACCAACAGGAAAACAGTACCTACTTAAGGGGTGCAACCTGGAGTGGGTCTTGCTTGAGGCTACCCAAATCGTACCCGTCTCAGGTCGCCTCAAACGACACACCCTGGGCTGACTCGCACCGCTGCCCCCCATTTTTGTTAACTCCCTGTAGTAAATTGGCCGATTTCTAGGGGAGAAAGGCAAGAACACCTGAGCTCCCATGAGACAAACCCCGTGCCATCAGTCCTAACGGTCCCATTGGATTTGGAACGCCGCCCTTGGAATTTTTGGTTGGGACAGCCGGGGAAAGCGCCATACCCAGTGCCCAGCCTTGTTTCCTTTTATTGTGGGCGGGGGGGGGGGAGTGTTGATTCTTGCAACTTATTTTTTCTCTGCGGTCACCCCCTGTTTTTGCGACAAACACCAGGAATGAGTTTCCCCTAGACTTGCACTCAGGTGACTGACACTTTCCCATGGAATTCACAAACCCGATCGGCACAAACAGAAACCAACAAGGGAAGCAAGGGAAACCATAAATGACACTTGGCTCAGGGAAACGACCAGAATCGCCGTATGCCGTATCAGCTTCTTTTCCTTTGTTTGGGAGGGGGGTCCAACTCTTAGGGCTGGGCCCACCTTAGAGATCGGTTCGAGGCGGCCTTTTGCCACGCCCAAACAGCGTGGTCCTGTGGTTACTCAGTTGAGTGGCCGAAAGTCGGATGTCTTTTGCCGCTAAATACAGCTGAAAGTCCACTCAGGGTGCGGAAGTAAAGAAACTGAATCCCTCGCTTTGCTCCGGATCGGTGCGCTCGCTATATAATTGCTTAGCTGAGGATCGGTGGGCTCGCTACAGCATATAGTCAGTGCGGGTCATTTTGTTAGTGGCTATGGCGGATGCCCTAAATATTGCAAGCAACAGAGAAACAAGGGCAAGCCAGGAATTTACTGCAAACTACAAGGGTTGTGTGGTTGAGTATGGCTGGTAGTTGTAATGCGTAGGGAATCCACCATCCCCCCTACGTCTAGGGTCTCAAAGAAAAACCAAGAGGACAGATGCAGGAACATAGGCGTCCGTTTGGAGGTCCTTCAACCAACCTCTAGACAAATGCTGCCAAGCCACGTCTGGGCGAGCAGGCCGAGCTGCGTATCCAAGACTGCTGCATTGCCTTGGACAGGCAACGTGCTCAGTGGTCAGGGGGAAAAAGGGCTTGCTGTCGCACCATTCCAACAGAAAGGAAGCAGGGTGCTGGGCAATAATTCAGGGTCTGGATAAAACAAAGCATATACATGTATCCTGCACAACTTGCTGTAAATCACTAACTGGAAACAAGGAATCCCCCCAAATGGCCTTCATCATGGGTGAACTTGTCTTCCCTTAGCAAGTGACCTCACTATAAATTGTGCAAAGCATATCCATCAACTCGTGGTGCCCTTGCTAGGAGAATGTGAGCCCAGCACAATTGGGGATCGTTCTGCACCAAATCGGCTGCCTCGCTGCGGCACCGGTCCTTTGAGGGCAGGGCGGTGGGGAATGTGATAAACTGGTGGTTCCCAACCCCCCCCCCCCAGGTTCATCTCAAAACCCCTCAACGACTACTGAGAACCAGCAAGATGGCAAGATGAGGGATTGATTCCCAGTGTGATACCCGGAACCGCAGGTTGAGGTTTCAGCTCCTCAATTCAGGAGAGCCCCCAAATCAAGCTACCTAGGCGGATCTTTGACCTGCAGGAATTTGAATCAGGACTCTACTACTCCTTCTCCCAGAAGGCCCGCCCCTCAGCATCAGGCCAAATAAGGTCTTTATTGTTTGGAGTTGCATGTTCCCTGATTAAGCCTTTTGCCAAGGAGGAAACTATGCCCCCCGCCCTCCGGCTTTCTGCGACCACCCTATCAATCAGCTGAACCAATCCGGAGTTTACACTATCCCTTTAACAGGGATCCTTACATTATACACCTGAACATTGCCTTGTAAAAAACGGCGGTTTCCCTTTATTTCGGTGCTGAAAAAGCAATTCATGTTTCAACTGGTTGCGACCTGGAAATTTCTCTTAAGGAGCCCCCGGTTTAAACCTAGACCTCAGAGGTGGGGTGTCCCTCTGCCCCGAGGAACCTGATGAATTCCTGACTTGGGACTCCTCGAACTGATCGAACTAATCGGCACGGGATTCGGATTTTTTGATTTTGGGGCCTAGAAGGTGGATGCCAGTTTCGGCCGTCGGGTGGACACATATCAACTCTTGGGCCATTTTGGGGATGAGGGTTTGGTTGACATTTGGGCGTGGCTCAAAATTAAGGAGGAGGAGCAAACCGCAGGTTTTGGCAACCCATGTTTCCACCTGGCAGGGCAAGCCATGGTGGAATTCCGGTTTTTTGAGCCACTGCCATTTTGACACCCGCAGATGTTTCCTGGTTCGGGGGTTCTGCGTAGCCTTCCCCGCTGGGGCCCTCAGGGTGCGGGTCCATCAACACCGAGGCCAGGCCGCTCTCCACAAAGGCGTCGTTGGTCTTCGTGGGGTCCTGCGCTCCAAAACGGGTGGGCCATGGGCGCGTTTTGCCCAGGGGATCTCTCCAAATCTGGGGCGGCCATTCCTTACCCCTTAAAACTCGAAGCCCTGGGGAAGTTAATCTAAAACAGACATATAGCCCATGTTACCCAAAAAGTTGAAAAGTTGTGTTTTTAATAGGTAAGATTCAGAAATTCAAGCCAAATAAATGAACAGCATGTACTCCAACGTTGGTTGAGGCTCACCAAATCTTGGGTGGCTTCATCATCGCCAAGGGAAGAGTTGAAGCTATGGACACGACACTCGCCGTGAACCCAAAAGAACAACGGAATCCCAAGATCCGATAACAAGCCCCGGACAGAATGGTAAACCCCTTACAACTGAACCCAAAAGGAAAGCAAAGGAGCAAACACCAACGAAACCAGACACCGCGGATTGCAACTTCAGGGGATCTATGACTTAATCATAGGCTCATAAGGAGAAATCTCCCCCTAGTTCGATCCCTGGGTTCTGATTGGTTTGCTCTGGTATTTCCCCTCTACACATGACCCCACCGAAAAGGCATGGCACCATTGCCGGGGTGACCATTGGAGGACAGATTTCCACAACTCTCTTTCCATACTTCATTCATGTTGGATTGTTTCCCTTCCATGTCGTTTGTTAAGCCCAAAACTTGGCAACCCCAAGATACACCAAAGACATGTTGAGATGCTGTTTCATCTTCATATTGAGTCAACCTTACAATCTAACATGTTCAGAGAAAGGGATCTTCTCTTGGAGGAAACTTCCAGATTTCCGCAAGCCTCGCCTCATCTGCAGGAATCTCACATAGAACTGGCCGGCTAGATGTCTCCAATGGGCTGTGCCAAACCCAGTGACACGGCTTTAGCCCCGGAAATGAGTGACAAGCAAAGCCTGGAATGAAACGGCCGGAGAGCTTTCCGCACAGGTTTTTGATGGCC
Source organism: Effrenium voratum (assembly GCA_963377175.1). NCBI lineage: Eukaryota > Dinophyceae > Suessiales > Symbiodiniaceae > Effrenium > Effrenium voratum. The sequence goes on along the minus strand of CAUJNA010003603.1, from coordinate 395,448 downwards.
GGCCTGCACGGTTGAAACACGGGTGGCTCAAAGCTGTGTATGGGTGTGCGTTTCTTGAGGGTACCTCTTTTGGAACTGATTTCAAGGGAAGCCCAAAACAAAAAAAGAAGAAGCCCAAAACAAAAAAGAAGCCAGCGCCTTTTTTTGGAGGGGTCCTCTAAAAAACAGGATGCACCCATATCCTACAAGGGCAACTTCACACATAAGACATGGACCAAGTCCAAGGACCTTCATGCGGTTGCGCCCTCAGAGCCCCGCTCTTGCTGGGATCGCTCGAAACCCACGCTCTTGGCATGCAGCCTTCTGTGTGTGCTTGTGTGTGTGTGTGTTTTAAGGCTTGGTGCCACTGTCCGGGTTGGTTGAAAGGAACAACCGCCTATCTGTTTGCGGTTTTTTTCTATTTTGATACATACCCACGTCTCTCAAAGACCACATGTTCTAGGGGTACCTGCCCCATTCTTTCCAGGGATCCTTTCTAGAAAACCTCCTTTGAAACCGAGGGAACACGGATCCGGTGTTTGGAAAGAACTGAAAATAATGAAAAACAAATCATCCCCTGGATACCTATAATGTACCTGAGAAGTCTCCATGACCCTTTAAAAATGGGTTAATGACCCCATAATTTTGGGTAATGACCCCCATTTCTCAAAGGTCAGAAGGAGACTCCGGGTTTTTTTGTTCCACCGCGTCCAGCGCTCCTCCAGGGTGCGGAAGAGATTCTCCAGGCCCAACCGCGCGGTGAAGAAGAGATCCTGCCGTGGCTTCTAAATCATCTGGTTCCCCGCCTGCCAAGTGGTGATGTTTATGTTTGTTTGTCTTTTTTGGTGGAAATCATCAGGCTAGACCCAGTTGGTGGTTTGGATTTGGATTTCAAGCCCTGGATCTTGTAGAAGGTAAATGGGAATCCACACCCAACCCAACTAGAATGAAGCTGAAATCAGGCGTAGGTGCCATCCAAGTACTTGTAGTCAAGGACATCGACATGAATTTAGTGTCTGCGTGTTAACCCCCGTTTTCTTTTCTGAAACATGTCAAGGGGGAAAGCCACCTGACTAGTGGCCAGCGTTCTCTTTAACTCCGTTGGCCCCTTTTGGCTTGCCTTGACTAACCCATGTTTCCTTTTGGCTTCTCTTGACTAAATCCCCAAAGTTCCCTTGACCCATGCTCCGTTCCGATGTGTCTGTGTGTGGTGGGCAACACTGATGATTGACGCTTGCTTTGCCAGACCCCGCCCTTCTGCTCTTCTTCCCAACACACAGCCTGAACAGGCAGCCTGCTGGGTGGAAGATCTATTCAAGGAACCGCTAGTGCCAATGGGGGGGGGGCTAGGTTTTGGGACCTGGCATAACCACGCATGATTCAAAGATATGAGGGTGTGTTTTGGTGCATTTTTGCCGCCATACCCATGCCATCCATACCCATATGAAAAGCACCGTTTCGATGCCCTCTTACCCATCCCTTCAAACGTCACCCATTCTTTGACTGAAACGAGTTGGAAGGTGTTTCCCCACCACCAAAACGTTGGAAAAGAGAACATCCCATCCTGATGTGTTTTTATTTGTCGATGTTGAAGATGCCTCACCAACACCCCTAAAAATTGAAAACAAGATCATCCCGTGCCCATCCCACGCCTTTACAATCCGGCTGGTTGATCTTTATTTGGGGTTTCGCCACCCGAACAACTCCATGAAACGATCGCAAACCCGGGCCTCTCATGTGGAAATCCCCCAGCGGTCCCCCACCCAAAAGGTACAACCCCTCTCCCCCACCAAATTGTGGAAACGCACTTGGAACCCAAGGAAACGAACACAAAAGGAACAAAACTCTGGTCTCCGTCCAAAAACAGTTAAGACATTAAATCCGTTTTGGCCTAGACACGATGGACAGCGGAACCAAAGTTCCAAAGGAAACCAAAGAGTATCGAGCTCGCTCAAGTGACATCCTTCAAAATCACCCTCAACATGTTTTTTTGAGAACCCCGGAAGATGTTCACTTCAAGGGCGCCCAGGAGCGCAGGTTGTTTGGGGCTCAGAAAACGTTTCCTTGAACTGCTGCAGGATGTTGGGCGTTGGCTCCGCCCGCAGGGCTGCGTACCTGGCAAACGGCCAGGTAAAGCGGGGAAATCTTCGACTGGTGGGTGGCTTAAAGGAAACGAAGGAGTTGAAATCCAAACGGATCTCCACTTACACATCGTTGGTTGTTGATATTGTATATTTGACGTCGATTAATTCATGGCATAAACTCATCCCTCACAATCAAACAAAAGGCGTGCCCTTCTTCCTTCTTGTAGTGGTGAATTTTGAAAACAACCGCTTCCCAAAATCGCTTCGACGGCAAAGAGTCTGACGTGCTCAAAGGATCACAGATCTGCTATTGGCATGGAACCAACACCTGGTAGAAGGGGCTTCCCCACAAGGAGATTTCATGGTTGGGAAGCCATGGTCCTTGGACATGATGATTGTTTGGGTTCCATGGGCTAACAAAAGTCGCTAGTGTTGACCCCAGAATCATAATCCCCCGGTTGATCTTGTTCGGGGAATGTCCCCTTTTAGTGGGGATTCATCACATTTGGAGGGAGCACCCCCAATGAACCGGTTTGACTAATTTTTGACCCGGGTTGTTACTCCGTTTGGCTTCTGAGAAGAATTCAAGAAATCTCCAATCCTGTCCTTTCCTCTTGGTTTGTTCTTCCCTTTTTTTTGGGGGGGAGGGGTGGCCTTTTTGGGTTGTTTTCTTAGCAGCACATGAGAGTTTGTCCTTTGCAGGGGATCCCCCCAAAATTGTGGTTTCTCTTTTGGTTTCCCTTCACCCCCACGAAGAGGTGCACCAACTCAAACAAAACAAACGCCACAACCATATTTATACATTCATGGCTATCAAAATCTGCTTCAGCCCATTTCTGGAAATTCCGGAAACCCGCCATCTGCGAATTTTCCCATTCGGCCGCACCGTCACGCAGCTACATGGGTGTGGCAGTCACACCAAAAGGGACATGGGATCCACACAGGCGTACGCGTGTCTTGTCTTTTAAGGGAAGCCCCCCCCCGCCCCCCGCCCCCCAAAAGAAGGCTTCGGTTTTGCGTTGGCTTCCCTTTAAAACCAACAAGAAACGGGGGAAACTCTTAAGAAAAAGGACAACCCACCCACCCACTTCACTCCTCACCTCCCCGGGCCCCCCCGACGAAAACAAAAAAAAGAGAGAACATATGCCCAGCAGCAATTTCGCTTCCCCTTAAAACCCCCACGCTTCCCCCGGCCCCCCCCCAAAAAAAAAACCAACGCAACGGGGGCCCGCCCCCCACGCTTCCCCGTCCCGACCGACTCGCACGGACCTCTGCAGCTGCGGGTCCTCCGGCGCCAGCTGCAGCCCCGCGGTGAAGCTCTGCGCGGCGTCGATGGAGCGGCTCAGCGCCAACTCCGCCTTGCCCTTCCTGAGGGAGTCGATGCGGGGGGGAGGGAGGGACATTCAGGTGGGGCCATACCTGGGATGTGTATGTGAATATGATTATATATATATATTGTACTAATACCGTATGTATGTATGTATGTATGTATGTATGTATGTATGTATGTATGTATGTATGTATGTATGTATGTATGTATGTATGTATGTATGTATGTATGTATGTATGTATGTATGTATGTATGTATGTATGTATGTACTATACAGTGTATATAGTTTTTTGTATATTATGATGTATATGTTTACTCTACATAATACATGTGCATATGGAATATACAAAGGTTGTTGAAGAGTTGTTGTGAATCACAATTTGGTGACAAAATACTCAGGAAATCAGCAATACTTGTGCGTGGGTGGCCATCTTCCAGGAGATTGGTTTTCCAGTTTGGTTCCGAGATCCCGGGGGGGCGGGGGTTCATATCCGGGGCTTGTCCGTCTGTTTCCGTTGGGGTTTTTGGGAGATGAGTACTCGAGGTTTAGACCTACCCGTGATTTGAGGGGTCGGTGGGTCATACCAGATACACGACAGGTATCATGTTCTTGAAGTATGTCTGTAGAACAAGTGAACCGCCGGCAACGTAAAAATAGCATGTTGCGAGCTGCCGGGCCAAACTTCCCACTGAACATTACACACACACACACACACCCATCCCTCCTTTCTTGTGGATTGGATGTGAACCCCGTTTTGAAAATGTGAGTAATAATCAAAACCTGGATCAAAAATGGTCGTAATCCCAAAACCATGCTTCAAGAATTCAGAAGGCGGATTTCCGAAGCTATTTATGGCAAGGGGATTGTCCCTTGCTAACCTTCATCTACCCTGGCTTTGAGTGTGGCTCATGTGGGTTTTGGGCGCTGGCGAAAGCCTTGGGATGTTCATCAGCCCTCCAATGGTCCGGCAAGAAAGTGGTCGCATTGTCCATCCGACCAGTGCTCCCCTTTCTCGTGGTTTAAGATCGGTCTGAGTTATGCCAAATTTCCCCGGCTGTGTGAGGGGAGGTGGTTGGCCCCAGAGTAAACAAGGTCCAACATCTAACTCCAAGAAACCAGGCAGTACCACCCCCCACCCCCCCCCTCCCGCGAACTCCCCATGACATCCGACATCCAAATCCCCTCTCGGGCGTCTCCAGCCAGCCCTCGGCGCTCTTGGCGTCGATGGAGACGCACATCTCCGCGTCGTCCAGCGCCTGGACTTTGCTCGACAGCTTGGCGCGGGCGAGGTACAGCTGCGCGTCAGTGGGGTTCAGCCTCGGATCGAATCCAGGGAGGACTGCACCCAAAGAGAAAGGCCCCCCAAAAAAAGGGAGGAATGAGGTGGGTTGGTCGTAACACCTGAAAACATAGGCAGATGTCTGTTGATTTCTGTGAAGGGAACAAATTAGACTTCTGACTAAAACTGGTTTTGAAGTACCCAACAACCCCATTCTAATTCTTCAGGCCCTTACAGTGAGTGGGTTGGTCCCAACAATTCATCTGCGCCTGCTCAACATTTTTTTACGTGGTTGTCCCGCTGGTTTCTGAAAAAACAGGTGCAAGGGAACAAAAAAATGGTTGGTCTCAAATCTCGATATATCATCCACATTCCACGTTCCTGCTTCCAAGCGGACAGTAGGAAACCAACAAAAAACAAGCAAATCTGTCTGTCTCTTGGCTTCCCTTTCAACCGAAACAAGGGCACCCTCAAAAAGCACAGCCCCACTTGCCGCCTGAAGGAACAGCTTAAGAGTGGAAGGACGTGAGCCAAAAAGGACTGAAACACCCCCACAAAACTGGGTGTTTGGCCAAGTTAGTAGGTAGTGATCGGAACCTGGGCGAAGCCAGCTTATAAGTCGTCCGAAGCAAGTGACCAACCACTTACTAACTTGGCCGAAACACACGAACATGGCCCTTTGTGGTTTGGGCAATATTGCCCCCGCCCCCCCACCCACCCAAAAAAAAAACAAAACAAGAAAAAACAACAAAACAAAACAACACAACAAGCAAATAACATTGATTGTAGAGAACCCAGATTCCAATCCTCCTTGGAGTAGGTCTACGCATGGGACATGGTTTGGGAAACAGTTGCTTCGGGTTCAGGGCCTCAATCAACACTTGCCCCGGCTTTTGCGGTTTGGATTTTCGGCGAGCCTTTTCTTCGGAAAACCAACCTGGACTCTTTGGATGTGTCGGTTTGGGCGACCCCAACATGGGATCCCACAACCACACAAAAAGGGGTTTCCAGCTCAAAAACAAAAACTCACCTGGCCCCATTTTTGGTTGACTCCCTGTAAACTGACCGGCCCCCCTAAAACAAAAACCGGAGCCACGCGCTTCCCCGCCGAAAACTTCGCCGCGTCCGCTTCCCCGGCCGGGCCGCAGCACGGCCTCTCCGAGCCTCTGCAAGGCCTCGGGGCCGCCGAGCTGCAGCGCCTCCTGGCGCTCGCGCCGCGCGAGCGGTCGCGCGAAAAGTTGAACGAGGGGACCAGCGGTTTGGGGGCTTTTCTTTGCGGGGCGTTTTTTGATTTTGGGGGGGTGGTGCAACGGGAAGTTTACGTGGCTCAGTTTGGTTTGGTTGGGCGGTTTGGTGGTTTTTAGGGGTTTGGACAAAGGGTTTGTTGTTTGGTGTATCAAGTTGGCGGTTTGGTTGGGTGGTTTGGATGTGTGGGGTTGCCTCACTTCAACTCAGCTTTCCGCAAAAAGGACAGAGGCTTTATATCAAGTTTGGTGGGTTCGCTTGGTTTGGATTTGCCAAAAGGACCCGGGGTTCAAACCCTCAAGCTCCAAAGCCACCAACTTGGTACCTGAACTTTATGAGACGTGCGACACAAGTCGAACATTCTTTTCCCAAAATGAATCCAAAAATGACTAGCGCCCAGAAACTGAGGAAGCGAGAAGGGCTTTGTCATGGTGTATGGGCGGGTTGTTGGAGGTGGTGCGGGCAGTTTGAAGAAGCTGTAAGGGTTCTGTTGGGCTTGCTAAGGGCTTTTAGGAAGGTTTAGGGGGTGTTTGTATGTTTGTATGGTGTTGGAAAGGTTTCAGCGAGTTTAAGAAAGGTTGACAAGGGTTTGGAAGCCCAACTTTTCACAAAGGGTGATCCAACCACATGAAAAAGACCCACAGAAAAAGGAGAATCATCAGATTTCAAGTTCAATCATTGGCTCTAGTTTGGGGCCCTTCCACTTGCTGAGCACACATGCATTTGTTCAGCAGTAAGGAAACTTGCAACAGTAAAGAACCGATCTTTCAAGACGCTTTCAGGATGCCTAGACAACAAACTTACAGTAACCAAGTTGTGGTTTCAGGACACGTTCACGACATCTGGATGTTTACTGCAAGGTCATGTCGACCTCCAATGAATACGTCTCACGGATGGAAGTGCAACTCCTCCACTTTTACGAGGAGTCCACTCTGAAATGGAACACCCCATAAATCAACCTAGCATTTAGGAAATGGCAGGGTTGTCTTTTCCAAGGGGGGCCGCACAGCAACAAGGGAAATTGGCGGAATCGACAAGGAGAAAGCAACCATACCAACAGGGACGCTTACAACCCGAATCAACATAAGGACGTGTCTGAAAGCAAACAAACAAACCAACTACGGGGGGGGGAACCCCCAAAAACATGTTTTTCTTTTTTTAGTGAACACCTGGACCCGACTTCCACTGCGGTCGCCCCGGTTGCATCACGTTGCGCTCCGCACTCCGCACTCCTCAGCGAGGCGCTGGGCGCCCTGTGCTGCCTCCGTAGAGGGGGGATTACCTGGCAGAAGCTTCGACTGAAGCTGATGTGTCACATGGCTGCGGCTCAACAAAAAAAACGGAGTCCCCAAAATGGGTTGCCCTGGTAAGTGGACACATGGAAACCAAAACCTGCGTAATTAACCCCTCCTGCTTAATTTGGAGCCACACCCATATGAACATAGCCGTCCTTTTGAAAACAATGGTTCATAAACCCTATCTACACCAGCGGAACCCGTCCATTTTAAACCAAACTAAGCTAAGACACCTATGCATGGTCTCAAAGGGAAAACCGAAGGATGGAGCCTAGCCACAGGGCCACACAAATCCTTACTTCTGTGCGCTCCCTGGGCCTTACCTCCAATGGATTCTGGGGGTATGTGATTGCGCCTCGCCCTAGTTGAGTTCCAATTCCGCCCCTGAAAATGGACCCGGCGTGGGACATGGGCGGGAATGGCTGCAGGTGTCGATGGCGTGCCCTGACTGCAGCCGCCGGAGCTGGAGCGAAGGCGAAACGGGCAAGACGGATGAGCTTTCTGGTTGGTTCATTGCCCGAAAGTCACCTTGCAAGGTTGAGGTATGAGGTCCTGCAACACACCATCATGTTACGCCCATGCACTTGTTTAAGTTGCCGCTTGGAAGAGCTGTCGCAGACAGGAAAACACATATTGCCGAGAAGACAGATCAAATGGAGCCTAAGGATTGGGCTTTAGGGCTAAAGCCCCATTCTTTCAAAAAGCAGATTTACATGAAACCTACCAACAAAGCATGTCTTTTGGCTACGCGCCTGTGATTCAAAATTAAACCACCTGGAAAAAACAGCAGGTTTTAGTCCCTGACCAGGGCTGCCCATTTCGGGTACCCACTGTGGGTGGACCAAATCCTGGGGATGGATGAAACCCAGTTTCAATACTCGCTGATCAACCACATGCCAACCGGTGCGAATCGGATTGTGTCCATCCACACTTTGTTTGACCCACGGCCCAGTCGGGGTTACTCTATGTTCGACCAGCCATGGGAGTCATGCCCACCTTGCGACACGCAGCCCCGAATCCTTTAAACAACATCCTCATGTACACGGAGACCGAGCCGAATCCTTTCAACAAATCCTCATGTCCACTTGGGAGATCCGGCCGAATCGCCGAATCCAACCAAGAAAGCAACACCAAAAACCACCACACACAAGAATAAAAACAACAAACACCCTATCCAACAAACAAACAACCCACAAAAAATCGAAAAAAATGACTCAGCTCTCGCCTGGGTAGAGCGGCACCATGAGGAGGTGCCCATAATCCGGGCACCGCCAGAGCCGGCCTGGACGCAGCAGCCGCAGCAGCAGCGAGCCCAGACGCCCCAGGCCACGCACCCAGGAGCCCACCTGCAGCCCATGGGCTCGGAGCTCGTCCTCTTGGACCCCGCCGGGTCCCAAAATGGGTAACCTGTCCTTTTCATAACCACCCCCCCACAAAACCTGCCAACTTTTTGACATTTTGCTTGGACCACCCCACAAAAAAAAAGATTGTGGCCAACTGTTGAACATTTTGCTTGGACCCTCACCCCTGGCAGGTTGCAGTTTTGCAACAGGCCTGCAGTTTGGCAGGCCCTCCCCCCCCCCAACTGGGGTATCCTTTGTTTCATATAGAAACCACCCCCAAAAAATGGCCGCCAACTTTTGGCAGTGTCAACAAAGACATGGGTGGGTTGTCCTTGGTCCCTTTTGTGTAAACCACTCCAAGGGTGGCTTCAACTTTTGGTGCATTGCAAACCACCCCCAAAATCCGGGGACCCTCAAAAAGCTTGGTGGTGTGGTGGTTCGGACGGTAGGGGGGAACCTTCCCCATGCCTCAAAGGAGATGAGGTTCAAAGCCCCAAACCACCAATCCAAACTACCAACTAAGGGGTACCGGGGCACCTCACCAAATCGATTTCGTTGAGCAAACAAAAACATCTTGTTGTTTGTTGGTAGTCGATTTCAGAGGGAACCGATCCACAAAATAGAAAGGGTTTGCATGGGCTTGTCTAGGGGAAACGCCGAAATGCATACTTCCAACTTAGTTGCTGGTTGTTCCCCCTTTTAAAACCACCCTTAAAAGGCTACCCAGAACCTGCCTTGGAGTTTTCTTGGGGAAAAACGGATAAAAACGGGCTCTCTTTTTGTGGCAGTCGAGTTTGAAGGGAAACCCCCCTCCAAAAGAAAACAGAAAGCAACCCGCTGGGTCTCTGGGTGTCTTCGGGTTTATTGAATGGCTCTAGAGCCCTTTAGGAAGGGGACACAAATTCACAAATTCCTTTTCACTTTGTTTGGCGGAGGTCGGCTGCCAGCCTTCCTAGTGATCGGAACCCCAAAGGGAAGTTTCAGAACGACCTCCGCGCAGCTACCTCAGTTGGTGTGAGTCGGTTTGGTGTCAGTGGTCCCGTGCGGGTTCCAGCACACGCGCTGGATGGCTGCCCCAATTACCGCTTTCTCGCGTTCGCAGACTGCCCACATTCTCTGGTTGGTGAGATCCCGGCGCATTGGCGAAGAATTAGCCCTCAATCCGACCTTTGGTGACTACTGAATTTGGCTCTAAACCAACAAGGGAGCAATGTAGGCAAAACAAATGGAACAAAGTACTTGCCAAACCTAGGATTGGCTCCAATCTTGTCCAAATGTGAAATCTTTCTGGCCGGTCCCAGGTAAGGCAAGTCTTTTGACAAAACCGTCGACATCGACCCAACAGCTTTGCAACAAGTAAAAGGTCGGCTAGCCAAGTGGATATGAGTGTCTCTCTTTTCGGAGTTGGTACTCCCGTTTTGTGGTTTTAAAGGCAAGGCAAACCCATTTTGGAGGCCCCTAAAAAACAGACCCACCCATGGGCGTGGCTTTTTGTTGAGACTACGTGTTGGTTCAATGAAGAGAAGCAGTTGTTCTCTAGTGTCCCTTTAAACCCGTCTAAAACAGGGCATCCAAGAAACGCGAGCCCGCAGTTGGCTTTGCAGTTTCCCGCTTCGCCTTGCAGCAGAGCCAAAGGGTAGTGCTGAGGCCCACCAGTCGTGGTATCAGGTGGCGCTCTGGGAGCCAAGGCATCGCGCCATCCGGGCGCCGAGATCGATGCGAATCGGCGGAATGGATTGCTTCGATTCGGTTCCCATTTCGGCGAGGTGCGCGGCTCCAATTCTTTCTACCGACCTGTTTGTTTCTTTTTTCTTTTTTTTTGAGATGCTTCTCTGGGATGTAAACTTGCAGAGCGGAGTCGGATTTGCAGCTCGTGGTTCAGCTTGGTGGACAAATGCGCGCATATCGCAAGCTCTGGATGATCGTCTTTTCTGCGCGAGGGGGGTTTCGGCGGGGTTTCGCTCGAATTGTAGCTCGAGCCAGAGCCGAGTGCGGCAAATGTTGAGCGCCACCACAATTGTTTTAATTTTTCATGTTTTTTCGGGGTACAGTACGCACAAAAACCGACTCCGAAAAGGGTGCGCACAAAAAACAGACCCATTACATGAACTCCCCCCTGCACAAGGGTTCCCTATTTGAACCAAAAGTTCATCATAGATCCGCGAATCGTGAGGTTGCTCCAAGTTGCCCAGACAAGCTGTTGCTAATTACTTTTGAGGCTCTTCCAGTATTGGAATGACTATTGTTGTTTGGTGGTCGATGTATGCAAAGCGTGCATTTTCCTTGTGGCTCGGTACGCCCACTTGGACTGCGAAAGGGACACCCCGCTTGGAACTCATGTCAATTTCGGGGGTCCCCAACTTTAAGATCGACATGCCCAACTACTTAGCTCCACACAACTGCAAGCCCGGACCAGCAACAACGCTCAGCGGAACGACTGACCATTTTCCGGTTGCGAGTGAAAACCGCGGGCGTGCAACGAATTGCGGGGACGCAATGTGCGCCCGGACTTGAAGGATGCGGTTGGTTGAAACGGGGTTTGTCTGTTGCTCGCTTTTTGGGAAAGGGCCGCTAGTATGCTTACTTGCAACTACTTGTCAATTTGTGTGTCTATGTTGGTAATTATATTGTTACTTGTAGTTATGTGTATATGTATATATGGCCATGGGTCAAAATCCCGTACTCCCAGTGAACATCCCAATCTGCGCTAGACTAAAATGGGTGGTGAATTCACCTAGCCCAAAATGGGATCCCGTTGGTTGACCCACAGCCATATAATTATTGTAGTGCACAAGCCCTCTTGAGGGGCAAGAGCTTCAGGGCGGCCTGCGCCTGGTGGCACCGGCATCTTTGTTCCATGGCGAAAAACACTCGAAGTTTGAATGAGGAAACGAGTCATAATCAAAACCGATCGGTACACAAATGGTGAGCCCAGAACCATGCTTCAGGAATTGAAAAGCCGGAGATCCGCAACTAGTTCTGGCAAGGAGACTGCCCCTTACCAAGCTTCATCTGCCCGGGTTTGGAGTGTGACTCAAATGGCAGCCCAAATCTGGAACACCCGACCGCACTGCGATCCCGAATTGGGCTCGGAAGTCAAGCCCGGGCTTTTGCACAAGGGAACCTTGGGGGGTCCATGAGAGGGGAGGCTCCGTAGCCAAAGACTTCCATTTGCTTTAGCCAAGGCCCTCTGGCCAAACACAAAGAAATGTCCAGCAGTGATAGATTCCTTTTAAAACCAACCAGGGAAAAGAAACAACTACTCTTAAACAAATGGAAGAAGAGGCCCTTGGTGGGCCTTGGCTTAGCTATTCCTGCGCAAACCGCCAGTGAGAAGCTGCACTTCCCGAGTTCGACCCCCCACAAGGGTCCATGGCACGTTTCTCGGGGGGGAGTCAACTGGACCGTTCTGATCAACCGATGCTCGGTTGCTTTCTGCTCCGCTTAACTTTTGGTTTAATACGGAAAACCCATTATCTGGCAAAAAGTTAAAGTCCTAACAGCCCTTGGCAAAATCCACCAAAGTAGTCCTTGAGCTTCTTGTTCCGGAAGGTTCAAGCCCCCGTTTCCTCTGGAATTGGAATTGGGCCCAGACTGGTTGATGGTTGGACTCCACCCCGACAACTTTGAGACGTGCAAAGATAGTTCCCAAAGAATCCAGGGACTGGCGGTGAACACTCATCCGCAAGTTGACTCGTGGGTCAATGGGTGTGAGGTGTCCTTTTCCAACAAATCCAATCAATGAACCAAACCAAACTGAGACGAGTGGAACCCCACCTTTCCAAAGCGACCTGCAGGGACCCCAGTCCCACTCTCAGAGTGCATCAAAGGATCGTGCAGATCGCGCCGCAACCTGCAATCTGCGGAAATGACCACTTTTTGTCGGTGGATGTTCAGAATTTGTGCCTCCAAATAAAAGGCCAAGAGGGTTCCAAACCTCGATAAGAGGTGTCTTGTTTCAGGTAATGCTGACCCCGGATTCATAAACCCCTGTTTCTTAATATGGGGGTGGGGGCCCCTCCAAAAGTGGTCTGAATCCCCACTACAACCAGGGAAAAGCACCCCCATATTAATAAACTGGGGCTTATTAATCTTGGGTCAACATTACATGGTCGAAAAGGGTTGGCCAAAAGCCTCCCAGGCGAAGCGAAGCTGTGGGAACGCCATACCCAACTCGAGTCTCGGCTTTGGCCTGAGGGAGGTGGTGCTCCCTGGGCAAGGCACCGAAGCTGGTCCTCAGAAGAAAGAAGGAACAAACCTGTGCGCGAAATGGACGCGGTTCAAAAAAAAGCTTCCATTTGCGTTTTTGCCCCCTGCAAAAAAACATATTTCCAGTAGTCATCGATTCTGTTTACAACCCAAAGGAGAAATTAAACAACATGTTCTTAAACAAATGGAAGCAAATCGTGATCGTAGCCCAAGTTGCAACCCCTGTATTCCACCATTCAGTGGAGTTCACCTTGTTGGTGAGTTATGACTGGTGGCCAACGAACTCTCAAACAAGTTCAAAGGGCGCTCCTGCGGATTTCTCTCATCGCGTCTCAAATAGGAACTGGACCCCTGTTGATGGCTTCAAAAGGAAACCAAAAGGAAACCGCCAATTGGAGGGTCACCAATTTGGCTGAGGCTCAAAAAACCGGAATTCCAAAATGGGTTGTCCTGGTAAGTGGAAACATGGACCAAAGCCTGCGGTTTGCCCCTTCTGTTTAATTTTGAGCCACACCCATTTGGAGAAACTCCCACATGGGCTGGGTCACAACTCAAGGTCCCGGGAATCCCACAATGATCGCCAGACTCCCTCTTTTTTTCTGGCTAAATGGAAATGCCAGAAACCACACAGAGCTTCTGAAGCTCAGTTAAGCCTGGCTATGTGCGTGTGTCAAAATAGGGGGATCCCAACATGTTGAGGGGGAGTTGCTCTTTTGGCTTCCTTGTAAACCAAACCCAACAAGGGCGCCCTCAAAAACAGGCGCACACACACACACACATGAACACGAGGAGTTTTCCTTCTAAACCACCCAACAAGGGGTGTCCAATCTGGCTGCAGCTTCGTTTGCGGCTGAGTTTTATTCCATTTCAAGCAAGTTTCGCAGCTCTTGTTTCAGGCTGGTCCAAACAAGAAATGATACAGTTGGTTCTTGTTTCACCAAACAAAAGCACATGGGAACAACGGGCGATGTCAACTCTGTTTCTTGTGGCTGACACTTCTGAGTCCCCCCTTCTACCAAGCCATATTTTGATGGAACCTATTCTTTCACAGCCCTCGGTTTACGAAGCGAGCATGCCACCGATCCGAACCAACGATCAATTTTTGTGAGTACCTGCCCAATGGTGCCATGCATGTGCACGGGTAAAAGCTGCCTTGACAGGGCCTGGGCAGGGCTCAAGCAATTGGCCATGGCAATTTTGGATTTTATCACGATGTGGGTGTGCCTTTTCGAGGTTACCTTTTGTGGATGAACGAATCAACCAATATGGGTGTGTCGTTTTTTAAGTGACCACCCCCGCCAAAAAAAGGTTTCCTTTAGGTTGCCCTTTTAAAACGACAAAACAGTGCTATCCAAAAACACACACACACACACACACACACACACACACACACACACACACACACACACACACACACACACACACACACACACACACACACACACACACACACACACACACACACACACACACACACACACACACACACACCACCCGTATTGCTGGGAGAAGCTACCGAAGAACTGCAGGATTTTATGCGTCCACTGTATGGCCACCGAAGCGCTTGTCTAGGAGAAGCTTCCCCATTGTTTGCAGGGATCCTTCTTAATCCAGGAAACCATCAAAAACCCAAAGGAAACAGCTGGTTGTTGAAAAGAACGACGGTTGAAAAGAATGGAAAAGGAAGAATTCCTGCTGTGGATGGACGAAATCCTACACCACCTAAGAAAGCCTGGAATGATAATCCTGCTGAGCTTTTGCCACGTGGCCATCTGAGCCGTCGTCAGGCCTTTGCCCTCCTTCACGAAGAGAGTCCTGACAAAAATTATGTCGAACCCCGCCGCCCAAAACCCACTCCTTGCGTCGATTCAAATGTGTGCTTTTTCGGTGGCTACCACCTAAAGTGAAACCAACAGGGAGAACACAACTTTTGGGGCATTTGGGTGTCAAGTTCAACTTGGGACCCTCTCGTGGACATCATTTGGTGGGGATAAGTGTGGACCAAGCACTTGGAAGGATTGAATCACTAAAACAATAAAGCTATTTAGGCCAGTTGTACCCTCCTTAGGCTAGTCTGCAAGAACTCCAAGAGTAAAAAACACGATTTCGGGTCCAAATCCTTGTTTTGACACATACAACGAAACTTGTACTGTCGACCCCGGATTGAACCTGGTGGATTCGTACTTGATGTCCTCTAAAGTCCACCGTGACTCAAACAAATCAACTCTCAAAGGGTCCCTTGGTACCTGATATTTGCAGATTTGCGCGATCTCTATCTTACGAATTCCCTTGAACCAAACCCACCGTAAGAATGGCGTAATTACCAAGGGACCCTCTGGGTGCCCCGCTGGGCATCCAGGTTTCTTTTTTATTCAAGCCAAAAGGGAGATAGCTGAGAGAATGAATTTCCTCCCTAGTAAATGAAATGCAGATCTAAAACCAGTGGAACCCATCGATTTCTACCCAAAGCAAAAAAACGACGAGTCGCCTGCAAACAGCTTGCCGCTTTGAAACCTGCGTGCGCTTTGGTCTTGCGTCTTGCCGCGCGGCGCTGGACGGAGAACCGTGAGGGAACACCCTACTGAAACCAAACCACAACGATTGTCTGCTCACTTTGAAATACATAGCTGGTGCTTGGAAGAAACCCCGATGTCTTCCTTTCGTTCGTTGGCCTGGCCATGAAATTCCTTCACCAGTCAAGCCAAATAGATGGCCAAAGATGGGAATCTTCCCAGAACACTACACCAAATACAGCCGAAAAGGGCTGGTTGTCGGAAACATCGATGATTGAACATAATAATGGGAAATCAACCCCTGGAAAAAAAAACATTCCACTTCACTGTTCCAAGAACCAGATCCCACTATTGGGATCTTCATAGGCCGAGGCCGCAACTTGGCTTGCCAAAATACCATACAAGCCCAAGAAGTACAACGTGGCGTTCTATGGCCCAAAGAAGAGGTATGACTCACCGGGTACTTCGCCGACACTGCTCAATGGTGAGCTTGCATCCTCGCTCAAGCTGAATCTGAGCCACTGCGCAGCCACGATCAAGTTACTTTCCCCAACGAGGACACCACAAATTGAGTCTCTGGGCGTTTTGACCGAGCTGAGAAACGTCACATCACCTATTCCGCTATTCGATATTACCAGTAGGGGGTTTGGTCTCCCAGCTGCAAAGCTTGGTACAACGGGACCCTCGGGTACATCCGCCCATTCGCCCATGAGTTGCCTCGCAGATGAAATCGAATCGAAGGCTCAAATCGCAGCTCGCACAAAAGATCAAGGGCAAATCTGGATGCCCAGCAAAAGAAGCTACGTAAGTACTGCACAATAGTTTACCACTAAACTCATGACAAAGATGGTTTCAATGCACCCCGACCCCATCCCAATTATTTGGGCCCCTGCATTGAACTCCATTGAAAACCTTGCCCACCCCACTAATCATGGAACCGACCAAATCTGAGTCCAGCAACCTCCTGGTTCCCATGTGTCAAACCCAAAAGAGCTGCTGAAGCCTCGTTCAGCCAATATGTGTCAAAAGGGGATCCCAGAATGCTGACTTACTGAGACTGGCCAAAAAGAGTATCCACACCTTTTGTTTGCCACTATGATCTTCAAACAAAGTGACTCAATGCCAGGAACTCAGGGAGTGAGAATAGCTGTTTTGACCCCAACCCCAAAAGGGATAGGAAAACAGGCACCCCATAGAGGCTTTTGAGGAAACAATGGTCATCGGCAAAGGACCCGGTTCAACAGAACATAGGCGTCTAGATGGGTGTACGTTTTTGGCTCATTTCAAATTGCAAGACGAAAGCCACTCTCCCTGACAAGTCCAAACCTTTCGTTTACCTCTAAAATGGTCCAGACCCAAAAAGCGACTAAAGTCCAGAAACGCAGGGAATGCCCAGAGAAACCTTCGTCATAGATCCGTCGCAAACCGAAACCTACACAGAAAAGTCCACCTCCAAAAAAGGCCACTGGAGGTCTCCGGTTACAGGGGAAATAATGAAAATCACGTAAACCATAGACAAGGGACACCCAGAGGAACCGTTTGCCACACTTTCCAATTCCCCCTGTTTTTGGGGTCATCTTGTAGATACCAAAATCACCCCGTGTTGCCCCGGCTGGTGAAAGCGCATCGGTATGAAATAGAGGGTCTGGGAAACCATGTGTAAATATATATATATATATACACATCATACCCACATTATCTATAATAAATAAATCGCCCTATCCTAGGTTGGTCTCCTTGTCGGAAACTACACAGAACTCCGCGGTATCAATAAAATGTTCCTCGAACTCGGAGCGTGGCTACCACCTGAGCCTTCCGCAAAGGGGCTGGCGCCGGTCACCCCGGGCTGGCGCAGCTTTTGAAGCGGAAGCATTGGATGAGAAAAGGGCGTGTCGAATGTTTTAGGAGACCCCGAAATGGCCGGTTGTCCTGTTGGCTCTTTTAGAACCAAGAAAATCCTACCCTCAAAACAGACACACCCAACTATCTAGGGGGTACTCCAGACTTCAAGACGATGCCGCCTTACTTTGGGGATTAGTTTCCTCCTTTTCAGCCACACCCTTCCCAGCGAAACACAAAAAACACCGGGCAACCATTGAACAAGAATTGATCTTCCAGGTACCTTTTCACAGGTGCCATCTGCTTGTGACAGGACGTTTTCTCTTTCTTTCCTTTTTTTCTGGTCTGCCAGCCCGGACCGAAAGAACCATCCCCAACCTGTCCGGGCCTTGCGGTCCACACCGCCAAGCGAAAAGGGTGTCCACAACTGCTGCCCAGAGGAAGTCTCATCGAGTGACCAAACTGCCCAGAGCGACTCAAGTAGTGACATAGAGACGGGGAGGGATCCGGATGAAAAAATCTTGGTCGACGTTGGGCTTGGGGAGCAGAATTTTAGATTTATAGCAGGTAAGTGGGTGGACTTCCCACTAAACCACAATAAGCAAAAATGTAAAATGCTTCCCAACAACAAGGTCATAGCCTCGAATAGTCACAAAGAGTTCTCTGCAAATCATGCTGATAGCGTGCGCATGTTACGCTCTCCAGCAGGACTTGGTGGACGAAACTCGAAATCCATGACACATCTCCGGCATTTCTGGCATTGAAGCACCCCCAAACTAATGCACCTACCACTTGCTAACTTGGCGAATCGAACATCCAAGTACCAAGAGAAGGGAACCGTATCTGAGCTGTTTGAAATCGAGGGTCGTCAAATTCGATGTTCCATGATCCCAACCAGCACACAAAGGGGACCCCTTTGGAGACCTAAGGTAAGAATTTAGGATTGCCGTTCAACGGTCAGCATAATTACCAAAGTGGCAAATCACTAATGTTAACTTCGGATTCATCTTGAGGACCATACTAGTCAGCATCGCTTCCCCTTCTGGTAAGGAAAGGATCTATTTTAGAGGGTTCCTCTCACTACTAGGGTCCTCATCGTTAAAATCTGAAGTTATTACTTAGAACGAGGAAGTATATTTTAAGCACATGGGTGTGTCTCAAAATGGGGGGAACCGCGAACATGTAGTTTGCCTTGGGCTTGCCCTCTAAGCACACCCCAAAATTGCCATCAGAAAAAAGACACACCCACATCAGCCACCAGGGTTGGCACAGTAGCGTAACTGCATCTCTCCTTTTCTAACGGAAACGCCTGCTGGATTGACTCGAATGACGTGAGGCAGCCGTGTGGTGCGACAGCGCAGATCCAGCTGGATCCGGTAGTCGGGCTGGATCCGTCCAGATCAAAACCGGCTGGATGCAGATTCTGGTTGTCCTGTTGCGGCTCATCTAGGTCCTCCAGTAGAGGATAGAATAAGGGTACCCTTTTTTCTGTAGTCTATTGTAGTAGGGGAACCCTCCAGGGGTGAGAAAGGGCACTACTGGGGGACCTAGTCATTAGGAGGGGTATCACCATGGAGCCCGTGCGTCTGGCGACAAAGCCCTTCTTGGGCAAGGAAATGTCTCGGAAAAGATAGTGGAGAACAACTCTTCGTCGATTTGTTTGAGGGACAGTGCAGAGTGCAAACCTTGGCTTTGGTTGCTGGAGTCATGGCTTAAAGGGGAGTGGGTTCCTATTTATTCTTCTTCGACTTGGGGTGTGCTAATTCTGGCTATTCTCGGTATTGTTGCAAAAGGAAAAGGACTGCAGATCCAACCAAATAGCCACCAAGACGTTTGGATGGTTGTATATTAGGGACCCCCTAAAATTCAAATGGTGGTCTTCCTTTTGCTTCTCCTTTAAATCCATCCAACGGGGGAGGGGCCTCAAAAAAGACAGGCCGAGTGGCAAACTCCTTGCAAACGTTTCGGAAGGAACCCATTCGGAGGCCCTTTAAAGAGAGATGTCAACACACGGGCATGTTCTCAGTTCCCCAAAGTACCCAGAAAAAAAGGTTAACCTTTGGGGCCACGACGAAAAATGGACCAACACGGGGAAGCAAAAAGGTTCAGTGTTAGTCTGAGGAAGTGTTGTGCAAGACTCCCGGGCTTGGGGCGCGATGTTTCTACCAAATGTTTGATATCACAGGACAACCCTTTCAGATCCAAATCGAGATTGCAGCAACGGACTCGCAGAGAAGTGAACGGACCTTTGATCAACATCCAACCTCGGTTGCTTTCTGCTCCCCTGCTAAAAGTTTAGCTCTTAGGTGGCTTAATACGGGAAACCCAAATTCGTTGGCAAAAGTTAAAGTCCAAACATCCCTTGGCAAAATGCACCAAAGAACTGCACTCAGAAATCACGCCTCCAGGTAGCCAGCCTCCGCTGGCGAACCTCTTGTTTATGTGCTTCTCCCAAAAACCCGGGATGCTCTGCTGAGGCTCTTGAAACTTGGCCTGACTTTGTGCCCACAAGGGCAAAATGCGGCAAAAGGGTAAGCTGAGTCTGGCAATTGATTACAGGCTTAGTCAGGAGGGTCCCGGTGCCTGCGGTGCCAGTGGTCATGATCCTCAAGTGGAGGGTGATTGTCTTCCATACCAGAAAAATCATGCATTTCTTTAAACACAACTAATGCCAATCCCCATCTGGCTTCCGGAAATTGGTCAAACTGCCTTCGGCTGCAATCTCTGCAGAATTTAGCACCCCTCAAGCCAAAATCGCCTGCTTAGCGCTGCGACGCATCCAGTCTGGTCCTGCCAAAGCTCAACCAACCTAACCACATGGTATCAGTTCCTAAGTCACCTGCTGAGATGAAGACACAAAACAAGTCCTTCCCCTCAACTAAGCTTGATTGACGTTGGAAGGGGAGCAACAAATTAAATGTTAGCAGTTCAGTGGTTAGATTTCAACCACTAAACCACAATAAGCAAACATGGGAAACATGTTTCCCAACAACAACCATGTAAGCTGATTTCATGTTGATCTGCCGGGTTCAATTGATGATCAAGCCGGGTTTCTCTTCAATGCCCTGAGCTGGTAAGGCTGGTAAGGCTGGAAATGGTTTGGTTTTCCCGACAGGAGCACTTTTTTTTTCTCTTCGGTCTTCCAAAGAGCAAAGCAAGTCTCCCTTCAAGACACAAGCAAACAAGACTCTTGAAGACATTACTAAATCCAAGCTGGATCCTGGAGAGAACACTCACTCTACGGAGAAATGTTTATGTCCCTGCAATTCCATGAGCAAAGGGTTTCCTCAAATCCAAAGGACCGTTGTCGCACCAATGGCCTTGAAGGATGGCACCGAATACTAACAAACCCGAGCCACGTACCATATGGCAAGTGAAGCATACTCAACCACACATCCATGTGGAAACAGGATGGGATGTGTCGCATACTTTGTCTGCTACAAAAGTCCAAGTCTGCCACATACCAAGTCAGTTGGAGGGTTTCCGAGGATTTCCCTTGTTCCCACATTCCGAGAAAATGGGATTATGTGTGTGGTTCGAAGGACATGTTCCAGGTTTCCTAGGATTTCCCTTGTTCCCACATTCCGAGAAAATGTGATTATGTGTGTGTGGTTCGAAGGAAATGTTCCAGGTTTCCTAGGATTTCCCTTGTTCCCACATTCCGAGAAAATGTGATTATGTGTGTGGTTCGAAGGAAATGTTCCAGGTTTCCTAGGATTTCCCTTGTTCCCACATTCCGAGAAAATGTGATTATGTGTGTGCTTCGAAGGAAACGTTCCATTGGCTGAACTAGGACCCCTTGCAACAAGCGACGTGAGCTTTTGGGCTGGTTACATGGACAACCGACAAAGATGGAAAAGGGAAGAAAGGGCAAAAAGGCGAATTGCAGTCTGCCAATGATCCTTGGGGGCCCGGTATTCCCAGCCGAACCTGAGCTTGAAGCCTTCTGGGTCGTCACTCAAGGACCAAAAGCAAGAAAGGAACCGGCTACAAGCAATGCCCTTGGAAAATAAGAATGGGCTGGTGGGCGACTGCATGAAACCACATCTAGTCATGATTAGCTTTACGCCAACTTTAGTAACCTAGTCATGATTAGAACAAGCCATTCCTTTTTCGCTCCGTTCCACCCTTTAACAATTACCTGGAGTCTCCATGACCCTTTAACAAGTTTGCGTCCATGACCCCATTATTTTGGGTAATGACCCCATTTTTCAAGGGTCATGGAGACTCTAGGTAGACAAATTAAGGGCGAGTTTTGGGTGCATTCGAACATCCCGGCAGTTGCAGAACCAAAGTCTGGAGCGCGCGGCTGGGCCATGTGACTTGCGTGCCCCTCGGGCAAATTTCCCCGGGGGGGCATCGTGGAGCTGGGGCCACCCGCAGATTTACGCGGCTCCATCTGGATGAAAGAGCCGAAACGCCGCCAAAACGGCCCGTGCCTAAAATTGCAACCACAAGTTGAAATAGGATCGTTTCATTAGGGAAAACAAGTCCGAGATGATTCCTCCAGTGGCATTAAAGTGGACGCGATTAATGCGGTTCCATCTCTTTGAGGGACCCAAAATGGTGTTCTTTGTCATATCCCTTTGAAACCAAATTTAAAAAGTCTCCGCCCCTGTCCCGAAGAAGTCACCCATTGAACTAGCGAGTGCCGCACCCCCTGAACGGCGGATCCACCTCAATCATGACAGGTTTGAAACCCTGAATCGGTGAGGCGGGAAAAAAAAACAAAATGCAGACACACGTGTTCAATATCCACCTCAACCTGTCCCTTAGTGGCGCCCAGATTGCAATGTATGAGTTGCTTTTGGTCGGAGATGTGGTTGGCGTATGTGGCAAAAGTTCCCGGCTTCCAGTGTAAACGAAGGTATTCCAAGGCATACAATTAGACATAAATCCACGTTTCTTCTTTCATTCATGTTGCAATCGTCAGCCAATGTCCCATCCCCTTTGCTTCCCCTTCAAGGAAACACAAGTTTAATTTTGGGCAAATTAGCATGCAGCAAGCCA
This sequence comes from Effrenium voratum, assembly GCA_963377175.1. NCBI lineage: Eukaryota > Dinophyceae > Suessiales > Symbiodiniaceae > Effrenium > Effrenium voratum. The sequence goes on along the minus strand of CAUJNA010003603.1, from coordinate 373,321 downwards.
TATTTTCTGGTACTTAGTGATTGGGAAATCACATGAGGGGTCTTAGGAGTGAAGCTGGGAATTCTCCAGGAAACTTGATGGCTCAGTTCAGTCTGTAGGCATTTCCCTGAGAGTCTAGCGGCTCTCAACTGGAATGGAGCTGCGTCGCGAAAGGGCCGTGCTGCCGGAAATCGATGTCCGGGTCGCGCGGGCCGAAAACAACTCAAGGCGCTGATCTCGGCCGACCCTAGCCAAACCGGCCAATGGCCATTCTGAACTTTCGGCCTTCGTTTCCAAGGCGCCGCGACATGCAGTCGCAATGCGAATGCGCGATTCAGGGGCTTGCCTCCCAACCACCGGTTGGCGGGGAAAAGGACGGAAAATCTCTGGCAGTTCAATGAAGATGCTTCCCGAATTCATCTTTTCTAGCTCAGCTCTAAGGCTTTTGCCTCACAATCAAACATGTGTTTGATTCCGGTGCATGTCTAGTGCATTTGAAATTAAGAAGACATAAAAGGGGCGGATCGCCACACGGATCTAAGTATAGAACCAGGCGGATTTCTTGGACCCACGTGATCCAGATTGCCCCTCAAGGCAGTCTTTGCACCCACCATCAACCAGGGGTCCATCCGCACGTTCTGCAAAGACGTCCAAACTGCAAGTCTTCCATCACCGGCGCCGGTCAAGAATGCAAGCCCCTCCTATCTAGTCGCAGGCCCAAATTGAGCAGTAGACAGGTCGAAGCCAAGGAAAACATGGGAGCGAATCCCGGATGTCCAAACCTCTCTAGGTGAAATGGAGAACACAAGTTCAACAGCAGTTGCTGCCATGGATGCTTGAGGCATGCGGGCTTATATATACCGCCAGCGTCAGTTTGTAACACAGCATGCACTTGTGATCGCAAGCGACCTGTATGCTCATCTTTCAAGTACACATATATATATATGATATGTACAATGTATTCTCTGACAATTCATGGACAAGACTTAGGCCCCCTGCCAAACAGTTTAACTGTTGCTAGTTGAACGGTAAAATGGCGGAAAACGAGGAAAAGGGAAAACTTAAAAACAAAAAGTGTCGAGTCTGGCAATGATTCCTTGAACAAGCACACCCTTCAAACAAATGCTTTCTAACTTTGGATGCACACATACTAAACGTGAGTCGGCTGTCTTGCCCTGATATACCCCCACGTTCAGGGTATGAAAGGTGTACGTAATGTTGACCCCACATGAATCAACCTGGCGAATTATTCTACCAACTAATTCTTAACTGACCTTCTGAGATGACTAGCCAACAAAGTTGGAACTTTTGGAGAACCCAGCAATTTAATGTTTGGTACCAAAACAAATCTGCATGCATAGGTGCCCTTTCTGGAAAGATAGATGGCCTTGGGAAATGGAATAAAACCCATCTAAACCAGTGCCTTCTATGTTTAACCAAACTGGCCTAAAAAGGACACCTATGTCTGCATGTTTGTTACTACAACTCACCTGAAATATGGGTTCCCCGAGTGAAGGACCTTCATCATGGCGAAAGCACACGTACTGCCGGATGAAAGTGTCTCACTCTACATTGTGGGATAGGTTCGCCTTTGACTTCAAAAACAGGGCTCCCTGCTGTGGATGGACGAAGTCCTGCACCACCTAAGAAATCTTGAAATGATGATTCCCCTGTACATGCCAACAAACAGTGGTTTCCCATGCTTTTCAGGCGGTGCAGGATCTTGTCCATCCACAGTATCTTTCCCCTTAAACATCACCCCCACCAAGGGACACTCACCTTTCATGGGCCAAAAAAGTAATTCTTAAAACCACCAAAAAGTGAAATATAGGGACACCTGATAAACGCCGTTTAAATCTCCGAAAGGGGTTTTGGTGTTTCCGGGCTCCGTGCTTTGCTCAGCCAAGCTAGTGGTCAGCCATCTGGGTTTATACCCCATTAATGCTATTGGTTGATTCCCCATTCTTTCCAACCATCGTTCTTTTCGAAAACCGGCCGTTTCCATGGGTTTCCGGAGGTTTTCTAGAAAGAAGGATCCCTGGAAAGAATGGGGAAGGTAGCACTAGACGAATAACAAAGTTGAATCCACTGAACGGGGGACTTATCAGCGGGTCGTGTACCATTGGTTTTGACCCACGCATTCCCACGTTTCAACGAGGCGTTAAGGAAACCGCACTTTAGCTTGGCAACCGAACATTGACGTTTCGAACCACCCTGTTTGGCTCACGGATTGAGTTGATTGGCCAGGGAACTGCTTATTTAGCAACCACCCAACCCAACTGGGTGCATGTGGCTGTACTCACTTCCCGAGAGACTAACAAAAGTCCTGGAACTTGTTATTTAGCACTAAATGTTGTTGGGGTCAAAGGGTTGTTGGGGTCAAAGGGCCCTATCCTCACTTCCGACCGAGAGGATTGGTCAGAAAAGTAACTTGTCATTTTCTACCAAAGTGTATCCAAAATTGGGTTCTTTACCCCCAACATGTAACCAACAGTGCGTTCTTTACCACTAAAATAGCAACCAAACCCAACAAGGTTTGGCCCAAGTGCCTTCAACGGAACTCCAAACGCGGTCTCCCTGGCCCGACCCCTCTGTCTGTCGCGAGAGTTTCTAAAGGACCTAAGGAGGGACCCGAAGCGGACCGCTGAGGCAAAAAAAGCGGGGAAAAGAAGAAGAAGGAAAAGAACACGCTGACCCACCAAAGGTCAAACCTGACTATTCTTGGAGATGACAGCGAGGGGTCATCCAGATCTCCCACACAAACCAGAGCGCCAACCTAATTTTCCCATGTGGGTGCGGTTCAAAATTTAAGAGCTACGTAGGGCATACCGCAGGCTTTGGTCTTTGCTTCCATTCATGAGGGTGCCTTTATGAGGGTGCCATTTTGTGAGCCACGGCCACACCAGAAATCACCCAACATTCGTGGAAACACAGAGTTCTTTTTATGATTGTCGGCCAAAAAACAACGAGACACGACAGACCCGTCGCTCGCCAAATGGCCAATGACACCGTGGCATTGTCGTCGCAACTTGCATCGTCAAGTCCAAAACCCAGACTAGTAAGGCGTGTGGCTTTAAAGCTGATGAAGAACACATCCTCCAAAAGCGACGGGCGTTTGGGTTCCATGTTCATCAGCTGTGTTTTTGCGGGCAGGGAAACCTGAACCAAAGCACGGAGAAAAGGTTTGCTTCAGGACATTAGAAAAGGCCTGAACTTTCGTAATTCACTTCCGAAAGGTCGCCAGGTCGGCGCCAAAAGGTATCCTTGAGACCAGCCACGAAAAGGGGAAGCCAAACGGTTTGGTCGGTTTCGAACAAGCAAGTCGCTCGAGAAACGAGAAGAACTACAACTTGCCATCCAAGTTGTCCCGCTCCGGAAGTCCGCCGTCCGTGAGACATCCTACTTGCTGCTCTCAGCTGTGGAACATGCTGGAGACCAAGAACAAGTCTCCGCATGTTCGGCGAGTTGCATCTCCGAAGGTCCCACATCTGAGCTCAGCAATCTTAAGGCTCTATGCTGGTGCTATTCAAAGTGTTGATGCTTGTGCATCCGTTTGCATCACTAGGCATCAGTGCTTTCTTCGGGAGCGTGCGAATGGATCCTGGCAAGCCAGAAAACCCGGCATCAACAGAGCCTCGGTATCCTTGTGGCGACATGGCATGGCATGGGAAACATGATGAGAATCACGCTGAAATTCATAGATTACCTTCTCCAAACTACACGGACATCTACCCCCCATTAACATAGCACCTAAATGTCCTCGAATGGACCCGATGTCAGGTGCCATGGGAACGTGGGAGGGTGTGCAAGAAGTATACCCAAACCTTTGTAAAGGAATCACAAGGGTTCCTGGCCTCCTATCCTCCGAATTGCCTCGTTCTGATGCATCGGCTCTCGTGACACTTGTTGCACTTACAAAAAAGCCCTTTGGATGCAAATTCATCCAAGGAAAATCTGGGTGTGCCCCTTTGGAGGGTGGAGGGGGGTCTCACTCCTGCGTGATATTCACCATCTTTGCCTGAGTTCTTATCAAGGGATCAACTTGCTGGTGCGATAGGTAGGTAATCACCGTTCCGGTTGGGAATGAATCTCGGGATTCCTTTCAAGGAAACCAACTCGGGTATGGTTAGAGGTCGCAAATCGAAGCAGCCAGTGGGCGAAGAGGCGATCATTGGACCATGGAACAAGGATGGGATCCTCTTGAGGTCTTGAGACCTTGGATCGCACGGGATCGATCCAATCCCCGGAATCAGAGCCCTGATCTTTGGGAACCGACCAAAATGAAAAGCCTCGGGAACTCGAGGCCTGCAACCTGAAATTTGTTTCTTTGGGCACCTGTTTTGGAGGGTAGTTACTTTTCTTGGAGCGCTTGGAGTGGTCCGGGAACTTACTATTTTGGGGAACCCCTACTTCGGAGCCCCGGTGATTCGAAAACTGCTCTCAAAAAAGAACGTCGAGGGCTCCAGCACCAAATTTTCGGGTCTTGCGACTCAGGGAGCCCCCCCTTTTGGATGGTTTTTCTTTCTGAAACCAAAAGCAACCAACATGTATGCCTTGGGCATCAAGCATTTGAGGCCACCCAACAAAATCCGAAAGCTCCGCTTTTCAGGAAACCGTGGGTTTCCCCGCCCACTTCAAAGAGATCGGCTTTCGACGCCTGCGACTCCTGTAGGGCGAACCAACACCTGCCACCAAAGACCTCGCGAGCTGAGGCCCGAAACGGATCCCCCCCAAGCTGACGTTTGCTTTTTGGTGCTCGGGAAAGCTTCAGATGGTCATGCGTCAAAATCCCGTACCGCCGGTGAACATCCCTATCCCCACTAAAATAGTCTAAAATGGGTGGTGCACCTACCCCAAATGGTACCATTGGTTTTGACCCAGGATCAGAAGTGGATCGGCCCAAACAAATCTCAAAGGGCCAGATCTTGTGACTCTTGCCGACTCCCGGACAGCGTCACCCGGATAGTCTACCCCCTATTCCGTATCATCTGACTAACGAAGGAGGTATTTGCGGTGGAAAGCCAGGCTCCAAATATCGCTACAAAAAGTGAATACTTGGAGTATGGCCTAGGGAAGCCCAAAAACCCCACCTGAACCTGAAAAGCTTGAGTACCGAGCTTCAAATCTACTTGAACTTCTGCCCTTTTTTACCTGAACAACTCAGATTGGACAACCCCAACGGCTGATGTCTCAAAGGAGAAACGTTCAAAAATAACCAGCATCCAAGCTTTGAACAACAACTGGAACTCTCACTTCATGCACTCTCCAAACTCTGTAGTTCCCACTACAGGCAACCAGTTGTTTTCCTCTTGGTTTTTAGAGCGCACTTCTCTTGGGTACCTACTGTGGGAAATGGCATTGATCAGAAATTATTGGGCTGATGTTGCAACCCAAGGTGAATTCATCTAGCATCCCCGTCGCGCCAAAGGGGACACCGTTGGACCGCCGTTCCTCTGTCGAATTGCCGCCCTACCACTTCTGAAAAAGGGATTCCGTGATCCAGGAGAAAGTGGAACCCTCCCGCAGGCGTTTTCGCCATATCTAGGAAACCCTGTTTTTTTTGCGGTTCAGATGTGAAAGTAGATGGCACAATTCGTTTTCTGCGGGCAAGTAAATGGCATAACTACACCAAAATTGGCTTTAGGGTACATGAAGAGATACCTAGACCTCCCAAGGTGTGTTTTGTTTATGACAAAAGAAGAAACATGCTTTTTTCGGGCAAGTGGCACATACTTGTGTCGTGGATGACTTTTTGCATGTTGATGATCTTTGAGCCAAACCTGTGTGCAAGCTCGACTTTGTGCGACCAACAGGCGACTTTTCCCGAAGAAAAGGCGACTTTCCACGACCAGGTTTGTGAAACAAAAGGACACCTTTGGTACGGAGCGAAACAGAAAAAAGGTGCAACTGAAAGGCCCGGGTATGGACTATTTAGCACCAATAACATTATAAAAACAAGGTACTCCTATGCAACCCTTTGAAAAGGGAGAAACAACAGGGGGGGATGTGTCATCCTTCAGACTGCACCCACATTTGGATGTCCGGCCGGGTTGAGAAGTGAGCCACTTCTTCTTGGGTTTTAACCCACCAATTGCAGCGGACCCCACTTAGGGAACCTAATATGTGGGCTACCAACAACAACTTGCCAACTTGCCAACAACTGAACTTTCGTTACGTCAACTTGCTTAAGCCCCCTGGCAAAAAATATAAATATGTCCAGCAATTAGTGATAAGTTCCTTTTATTTTAACGCCCACAAGGGCAAATAAAAAACATTCTTGAGTAAATGCCAGGTTCCCAACCACTTGCCCACTTGGTGACTCGAGCATCCAAGCGACTCTCGAGACTCTGCCGGGGCGCCAGAACGGCCAGCAGCAGCAGCAGCGCGGTGCGCGGGAAGGAAGTCACCGACAGAGCCGTCGTCGGGAACGAAAAGTGTCTGACGGGCGGACCGACGGGCGGGCAGCGGGCGGAACGGGCGAGAGACGGCGTTTCAAGGGCCACGAAATTTGATTTGGTGAGCTAACCCGTGGTTGTAATTACCCCACTTGCCATTTTTTGTAAGTTCCGCCGGAAATCATCGACCCTGGCTGAGCAGTGGTAAACAAAAACAATTAGGACTCTGTTGCTGTTTTGGACGACCGTTTTGGCGGTTCGCAGAACGTTCGGACTTGTTAGGCCAATAAACTCGATCGGACGTGAGCATTGCCGGGTCCAACATTTCCGCCAAACGGGAGTACTTGGTAAGTGGTTAATTACCATGGTAGGAACCCGCAGGGTGGATTTGGTCCGTCGAGAAACACCCAACGAACGCCTTCCGGAATCCCTCGGCGCTCTTAGATCCGGCAGGACTCATTTGGTTGTCTTTTTTTGGGGATGACTTAGGTGGTGTTCCCTTTGGTTTCCCTTTAAACCCCCCAGAAAGAGTAGCCCAAAAAACAGATGAACTGTGTAATGGCTGCAAATCAGAGCCTTTCAGTACATGCCAATCACCAAACCCAATTGAGCCTCCAATGGATTCGCCCGGATTGCCAACAAGCTGGAGTCCGCGGATTGTTCTTAGTCCTTCCGTGTCCAGACTATTTCTGTTCCACTCAAACGTGTTGTCGAAACCAACCAGTTGTATAATATGTGTTTCTGTTCCACTCAAACCCGTTCTTTTCCAAAACCAACAACTTGTCCAACTTTTTTGTTCTCTTCACTAAGGCACTATGGTCTTCCCACAAAGTTTCCAGGAACTCAGAAGGTAGGACATGCAAGTGACCCCAGCGCTTCCGTCCACAGGCGACCTCTGACCAAGGGCATATGCGAGAAGAATGGCAAGTCTTTGGTAAAGGTGGTCAGCTTCCCCTTTGGAACAACCACAAAAACGGGTGCCCTAAAACTTGGGTCACTTCTTTGACTGTGTCTGGGGGTTAGAAAAGTCGGAATTTCAGTTGTTTCCGTTCAATCAGCATCCGTCTCTCTGTTGCTTTGAATTGGTGGAGTGGTGGTTTTCCGGAGTCCTGATTAGCCTCTAGAACCGGGGCAAAACAAAAAATCCAAACCACCAAGCCACGGCAAGGGTGTAACAAGGGTTTGCTGAAAGGGACATAAACCAATAGGCAGCACACATATCAATCACCCTGTCAAGCTCAGCGATTGCCCCCGACAACAAAACATGTGTGATTCTCGTTCGTGTGTGAACATGAGAATGCAACATTAGTCATTCAAGAGAACACAGCTGTGGTGTCTTCCCTGTTGAGCTCTCCTGTACACCAAATCGACCTGATAACAATTCGAGCTGAAAACCAAACAGGGAGCCCTGACGCAGCACCCATGCAATTCTAAGTGTGTCATTCGAATCCGATTCCCTTTGGGCTTGCCAAGTGTTGAGACCATAGCCCCCTGCACCTGGTTTACTTGTTGCTGGTCCAAACGCTGAAGATCAAACGGTTGGTTCAGTCACATCAAAGGGAAACCACACCGATACACGACTCCTGGTCAATTCCAGGCAGTTGTGGTCTTATAGACGCAAACCTCTCAGCACATCCGCTTTGCCTATATATCTTTCCGCCTCGACCCCCAGTCGCCAATGGGAAAGGCAAGTGATTCTTGTCGATTGGCATTTGTAGTCTATTTTAGTAGGGGAACCCTCCCCCAAAACACCACTGGAGGTCCTAGTCAAGGGAAACCCCTCCAACAAACACGACAAAGGAAAAAAGCAAAACACTGGGGTGTTGTTTCCGGCACGCGTCCGTTTCGGCCTCCGTTCGACTGGGCGATCTTTGGCGCTCAGCCTGAGCGGGGCACGGCGGTGCCAGGGTCTAGCGCCAAGCATGTGGGCCACGCCCTTGGTGCTCACTTCCGGAGCAGATTGGCCAACGAAAGCAAGCAAACTTGTTGCACCCTGACTTGCGCTTAAGGATCATGCGCCTCAGCTGGCCCAACCGCGAAGGAGCGCCTACCGTCTTGTCAGCCTCCATGAAGAGCACTGCTGACCCGGTTGTGCTTGCTCCCATCAACAGGAACGTGGTAGTCATCTTGTCACGAGCTGTTATGTCGATGCTGCTGCCAGATGCCGCGCTCACCAGATCGGCAAGCTGCTTGTCCATTATGTTGAGCCACTTACTCGTCTCCCGCTCAGACAGCACCTTGAACAGGCCCACAGTCTGCAGCTGCCACAACATGTCGTCCACCTCCGTGGGGGGTGCTTGGCCGGGTCCGTTAGCGTAGCCTGCTAGTGCAGAAATGGTGCTTCCAAGAAGATTAAATTCCAACTCGGAGAGCGAAACAACAAATTTTAATATGTTTCTGTTCTTATTTCATCATCAGTAAAGAATGAGTCATAGCGGTCCCAGAACGGATCCCATCATAGTTGCCATCGTCTCCTTCTTTTCTTGCTTGCACATTTCAATAATGACATTACACATTGCTTGGGATGCAGGGGATGCTATGATGATAGTTATCATGTCGTTTCCCGCACTTTGCCAGCGCCATGGTCCAATGTCCTTGCGGGGGAAGGAGTCCTTCATAGGAATCCTCATGGTTCTCTCTACTGCCCGTTTTCTGGGGTCCATGACCTTCCTAACCCAAGTAAAGATGCTGCGTTTTGAACCACTGGGTCATGGCTCCCTCAAAATCGGTGAGTGTCAGAGGGCGACCTTCGTATGTGCCATGTACCACTGTGGCACCATTGCCTACCCTCTGGCAGAAGTCCCTTGGGGGGACCTCGGGCAAAGGCCGTGTACTTCCAGTAGTGCTTCAGCCACCTGGAAAACATATTTCCAGTAGTGAAATCGATTCCCTTTAAAGCCAACAGGGGGAAATGTCAGTTATTACCAAGCAAAAATGGAAGTTATGGATGTCTTGAAGGAGGAAGGTATTTTGGTGCTGGTGGTACTTATGTATGTTCAATATATATATATATATAACCAACAGGGGAAAATGAAAACCACATTTCAGCAAATGGAAGTCTAGCGTTCCACCAGTTCACAGGTACAGGTGTCTCTTTATCATGGCTTATGTGTCAAAGGTCCAACGACCGAAAACGAGGAGCTCCTTGACTTTACACGTGTTGTGTTCATTTCTGGGGGTGGCCTAGTCAAAATAAAGCGGTGGCTGAACATATTCTGCCTTTTGGCACTGACCTTATCTGTTTTGTTGTTCTTAGACAAGAAAACCAACCAACCAACCAAGCAACCAACCAACCAGCCAGCCAGCCAACCAACCAAACAGACAAACAAGCAAACAGACAAACAAACAAGCAAACAAACAAGCAAACAAACAAACATATTGCTGAGCATTTCATCTCAAGCCAGGTTTCAGTCCAGGAATTCCTGTCTAGCCCTCCGGCGCGCTCCGAGTTCTGCATTTGTTCACTTGCAGTGACCCGAAAGGTGGCGAAGAATCAGACTCCGTCTTTTGCTGGGGTCATGTACTGATTCTGTTTCGGGTTGAAGTCAGAAACTGGAATCGGCGAACGTTTCGCATTGGCCAAGGGGGTGACTTTGAAATCATGTGGCAAAAATTGTGTGCCAAGCTTGAAATCTGTTTGGTAGCCCCTCTCAGCCGAACAAAGCGAGATACCCTAAAACAGGAGGTTGCAAAACAGACCCTAGTTCACTCTACCCAACTTTTCCCCCCAAAAAAATAACAACAAGAGAAAAAAGAGAAAAGAGACTATTAAGGATTCATTTGGGGCATCCACCCTGAATCAACGAGCGTTGTGTCACTGAACTTCTAAATCTGGGGTACACAGAAACAACAAAAACAAACGTGTTTCCTTGTGGTCCATATTTTAGTCTCTCTGAATAAAAACATGGCCATGGGTCAAAATCCCGTACCCCCAGTGAACATCCAAATCCCCACTAAAATAGACCAAAATGGGTGGTGCACCTACCTCAAGATGGTACCAAAACGGTTTTGACCCACAGCCACATCGTTTTGGAGACCCCAGCAAACAGCTACTTCATCTTACCACTGCTCCTTCCCCCCGCTCGCCCGCCTCGGCTCCTGCTTGGCTTTGCGCTTGCCTTGGGCGAAAAACGCGGGCGGTGCTTCGCTTGCTGGTGCGAGAGGTAGGGAACGCGGGAATGAACTTCGGGGTCCTCTTAAATCATAGAAACCTGCAGGAAATTCTACAGGAAGTTAGCCAAATACCCACCAAACTCAGGGGTGTCCCTATAGAATTGCCTTTAGTTGGTTTCTTATGCTAAAAGGCAACCACAAGGAATGGTTTATAAGGATCATTCCATATTTCAATCCCTGCTAAGCTAAGTGGATTATAACCATCATAGAAACCAGCTGCAGGAAATTCTACAGGAAGTTAGCCAAATACCCACCTGTAGTTGGTTTCTTAGATTAAAGGAAGCCACGAGGCATGGTTTATTAGTGTCATGAGGCATGGTTTATTAGGGTCATTCCATTTTTCATTCCCGGCTAAGTCACCAGCAAGTTAAAGGGGCAGCGTGCTTAGTAAGCCTGGTTATAACCCACTGAGGAGACTTATAACCATGGTAAGTGGATTATAACCAGGCTTACTAATCACTTCCTATATGCACTGACGCCCAGTGGCCATGGGGAAAAAAAGGCACCATTTTGTTGTTGGTTGAGTTTAAAGGGAACCCTTACCCCAAAAAAGGAAAAAAGGGCACCACTGGGCAACAGAGTATAAGTACCCAGCCCTTTTAAGCACCCCTCTTGGGATTGGTAAAGCAAGAAACAAAAGTGCCTCCCCTTCCGGGTATTTTGAGCACATACCCATTTCTTGGTTGACGTTGGAAGGGGAGCAAAAATCTTTTTTTTAGCAGTTAAGTGGGGATTTCCCACTAAACCACAATAAGCAAACATGTAAAATGTTTCCCAACAACAACCATGATATGAGCAGCTCAAGCATTCATGAGTTGGATAACATCTAAGCCAAGCACCGGTTCACTTGCCAAAATCCGATACTGTCAAAGACCACCTACCAACAGGTGCAGGATGTTGCCCCTCAACTTGATTGTCGTGATATTAGGGGGACTACGAGGGGCTTCGTTTTTCCTTCGGTGGATGGACTTGCAAAGGAGCGAAGCAAACAAGATGCGGGAAATGGAGCTTTCGCGGAATTCGGCAGCATTCATGCCCAAACACCTGGGGAATGGATGGATAACATTATCATTGCGGGCCATTGACTTAAACATGACAAGCAAAATGGACAAACACACGAGGTTAAAAGGCCGATTCGGGCAAGTCAGCATGGGGTATGCGAGCAACTGTCAGCTTTCCTTGGGCCAAGGCTGACATTGGATTTCGCCCAAGTAGCGTTAGTCTGTCTGCCCATCTGCCCCATGTATGATTTTCCTCAAGCCCCTCTTGGGTTCCTGCGGACCAAACGAACCACGCACCTCACGAACTAAACGTGCAGGCCAAAATCGCCAGTGCCACTCCTCCCAGATCCGGTCAGGCAAACTGGACCAATTGTGCACCCCACTGAACAGAACCGACCCAACCAACATGCAACCTGCAGTGCAAGCATACACTTCCGGCAGTATATTTGAGCGTTTCACTTCAAAACCAACAGGAAAGCAAACTGCTCCAAATGACGCAAGGCAAACCCTAGTGGCTCTTCTTAAAGCAAGAACTATTCGCCCAACCAATAGGTTTCCTTCGAGGGGACACCCAAACACCGCCTGCGTTACAAGGAATTGGATACCCTAAATCAGCTAAAGGCTTTTTTTGTCTTTAGGCGGCCCACATGTGCCCTTTATGAGGACTGACCTCCAGAATGTGTTTTCTCCAAGCTCCACTTGGCCGACCAGGGCTTTCCGAGCGGCGCGGGCCAGAGGCTTCTGAAAACTGGGAGTCGCCTGGGACGGCAAGGGAACTTCTTTCTTGGCAGAGGCTGGCTTTTCAGAATCTAGGTTGGCAAACCTTCCAAAGACCTGCTTAAACTGGTTGTTGATGGAAAACCCAGCTTTACCCCTTGCCGTTTTGTAGGTGGGTGAACTGGGGTCGTGGACTTCCTGGGCAAGTTGCCAAAGGTTGATCCACTGTTCTTTCGACAAATCGGTTGAATTCTCAGTTCTGAAAAACCGCTCTGGGCACCTCCGTGCGAGGCAAGGATCTGGGGTCGAGTCTGGCAAGCGAGGTAGCCAGGCCTAGACAAAGTGAAGAAGTGCCAAACTAAACAAGTGCCCAGTTTCCTTCAAACAGCAAAAGGACCAAACATTTCAATGTTGACACAAGCTTGAAACGCGTAAGCCAATTGCAAGCGTCACAACATTTTTCTTGGTAGTTGAATTTAAAGGGACACCCAGCAAAAAAGAAGAAAAAGGCCACCGAGGCCACTGGAGCACTGGAGGTGGGGTACTTGTTCGGCCCTGGCCAAAAAATCCGGAACTGGGCTCTTAGGGGATGGATGCCCAGCCCCATATTGCAAGAGGGCTCCCTCACTTGCATTTCATCCATTCCCCGAAAAGGGGAACGAGTCTTCACATTGGGCGCTTTGTTGGGCGCTTGATGTTTGTAGGAGATATATATGTGTATACATATATATATATATATATTTGGGTATGAGTTTTAATAAGGGGCCTTTGGTGGACATCATTCAGGTGGGGATTCATGTCCACCAATTAATTTTGAGGTGGTTCCCGATTAAAATTCATGGCCATATATATATATATATATACTCGGTTGCTTTCTGCTCCCCTGCCAAAAGTTTAGCTTTTAGTGGTTTCGTGGAACCCCCAAATTCATTGGCAAAAAGGCAAAAAGTCCTAACGGCCCTTGGCAAAATGCGCCAAAGTATATTTCATGTTCCCCGTTCCCAGGTGCTGTCCTTTCGGCTCCGCTCTTCCATGCGCGCTCCGAGCTCCCGGCGGTTGCTCAGCTCCTTCCTAGAGCTCCCGCGGGTTAGAACGAAATGACCAGGTCGCTTGCTCAAAAGCCGGTACCAAAATGGTCGTAATCCCAGAACCATGTAAGAAATTAAGAAGGCAGCCGCTATTTGGGTGTGGCTCAAAATTAAGCAGGAGGGGTTAAGCAGGTTTTGGCCTTTGTTTCCACTTACCAGAGTTCCATGTTGGTACCGGTTTTTTTGAGCCACAGCCATTGATGGTTGGGATTGTCCCTTACCAACCTTCATCTACCCGGGCTTTGAGTGTGGCTCAAGTGGGCATCCCAAACGGCAAACGAAAGGTGAAACGCGACACACTACACAAACAAAGGTAGGTCAAGCCCAACCAACACAAAAGCAAGAACCAACAGGTTCACCCAAATCAAAACTAAAATCGATTGCAGAAGGAAAATAAACACGCCTGGACCCTCAAGCTAGCCTGAATGGGGTATCTAAAGATAATATTGTGGTATTTCCAGAACATCCCAATCCCCACTAAAATAGACTAAATGGGTGGTGCACCTATCCCAAAATGGTACCATTGGTTTTGAACCCTTGATAAGAAAACAAACAAACTAGATCCCAGCCAATAGCATCGAGGCTATGACCTGAACCTTCGTTACAAGTAGCTTGCATAGAGTCGGTGACCAATGCTTGGTTGCTGCTGATCCCTCTGCGAAAAGTAAACAACTTTTTGTGGGCTTAGTGAAAAACCCAACTTCATTTCCCAAAAAGTTAAAGTCTAAAGATCCAACCCACAAGCAGTCAATAATTTCTTGGTTGACGTTGGAAGGGGAGCAGAAATTTAAATTTTAGCAGTTAAGTGGTTGGATTTCAGCCACATTCAACCACAATAAGCAAAAATACGTGAAACATGTTTCCCAACAACAACCATGATATGAGCAGCTCAAGCATTCATGAGTTGGATATAACATCTAAGCCAGGCACCGGTTCACTTGACAAAATCCTATAGTGTCAAAGACCACCTACCAACAGGTGCAGGATGTTGCCCCAATAGTAGTCAAAATCCCAACAACCACCATGTAAGGACCTGATTTTGAGGAACTCCCAAATCAACTCCGGGGCCTCAGTTGGAAGGCAAGTGCCTGGCAACGGAAAACTTCGGTCCCCGAGCAAATCAACAATTTTGTCCGTTTCCGCTCGCCGCTTCCCCCGAAGCGAGAGCAGGTCCTTGGAGCCTCCCGCTCCATCAGCTCCAGCTCCGTGTCCGTCCGCTCCTGGTCTTCTCTCACCTGGCGGTCAAGAGTCCATGGCCCCAAGTGACAGGTCCAGATTTGAGAGCTTAGAACAAGGGTGCACGATGCTTTTTGGTTTTGTATATTTTAGTGGGGGAACCCTCCCCCCAAAAGAGGGTGAGAAAGGGCGTCACTGTGACATCCACCGCACATTTTGGGCTGTGCCCAGGTCCCTGTGGATGACATGCTCTCCGGAGCTGTCGAACTTCAAACTGGCCGCCCCCCCCCCCCCCGAATTTTGAGGGGTCGACAGGTGCCTTCCGTCGGCGGGGTTTGATCCGCCCGCTCCTGATTTTTTCGCTTGCATTAGATTGCGTTGTTCTTTTGTGCCGGGATTGGTGTGATGTGGTGCGGCGCGGCGGGTTCGTTTTTTGATTTGTTGTTTAAGATGTGGTTCTTTGCTTGCTTGCTCGCTCGCTCGCTTGCTTCTGTTTATCCGTTTGTTTCTTTGCTTTCTGTTTGGCTTCTTGATTGGTTGGTCGGTCGGCCGATCGGCCGGTCGTCGCTCAGTCAGTCGGCTGTTTGAGCTGTGTGTGGTGTGGTGTTGTGGTTTTGCTCGTGAGCGCTTTCTTCTTATAGTGGTTGAAGTGGCTGAACTGTTGGAGGTGGGTGTGGGTCAAAACCCAGATACCTATTTTTAGGTAACTCCCCTTTTGTTTGGTTCATTTTGAAAGGGAATCCCGGGGGTAGGGGGGTACCAGTCTTTTGACCCGCAGCCAGGTGTCGGTGAGGGGTGCTCGGTTGCAATCACAGCGCTGTGGACCTGAAAGGCTTCGTTGAGCCATGCCAATGCACAGTGCAGTGGGCAGTCCTTTTCAGGTGGGCAGTCCGTGTCCAGAGGTTGATTGCCCATTCTCTTCACCTATCGTTCTCTTTGGTTCTGGGGATTGGCCAATTTTGGGAAGGGAAGGACTGAATCACTGGGGAAGGGGGAGAACATGGAATGCAGCCAAGCAGAAAATGGTTCTGAGGTCACGTGGGTTGCCAGTTTACCCGGCCTGGAGAATTTGGACCACTGGGCTCTCTAGTTCTGCTGTATTCTGCTTAAGGCATCATCAAGGACCGAGTGATGTTTGATGCCACAAATAGCGGCAACCTAGGGAACCCCGGACCATTCCCCCACGAACAGGTTTCACATCCGGGCGTTTGACAGAGGAATCCGACCCTCAAGAAGACAAAGGCGTGCTGGTGTTTGTCCTTCGAAAGGGGCTCCTTTCATTTTTTAAGCAGGGGGTCACTTCTCGGTTCGGAGCCCGGGGATCCCAAAACCGGGACATGGCCTGTGTTTGCAGCAGGGATGGTTGAGAAAATGTAACTCTGCCGGGTTTGTGCGTGCCTCAGCCACAGGCTGACTCTTCGGTTTCTTCTTCTTTTTCTTAGGCTTCTTCTTCGTCGAAGCCTGAGCGGTCACATCGAATCGAGGGACCAAACAAAGGGTGTCCTAAACCAAGAGAGCCCAGCAGAACCTTGGACATGCATACGCTTGCCTGTGTATATATATATATATATGTATATTGTACATTATATGCGATATATGGCCATGGGTCAAAAGCCCGTACCCCCAGTGAACATCTCAATCCCCACTAAAATAGACTAAAACGGGTGGTGCACCTACCCCAAAATGGTACTATTGGTTTTGACCCACAGCCATATGTTCCCTTCCAACATTACCCAAAATTACCTTGGGGCACGAAAGGTCGAAAGGTGATGCTTAAAACTGCCAAGCAAATATTTGGAGCCCTGTTGTAGGGTGCCTGCCCTTCTGCAACAAGTCTCCACCATTCTTAGAAGTCTCCACCATCCTCCCCCCCTCCACATGTTTTTCTTGGAATGATCCATTCCCTCCCACCAGCGAGGATACCTAAAAAGAACCATCCGGGATCAGGGTTCCACTTTCTGACTACCCCCGGGTAGACTTAAACCCAGGGATGGTTCACTACCCCCAAAAGGGGAACCCCTGGGTTTAAATCTATCTTGGGGTAGTCGAAAAGTGGAACCCTGTCCGGGATGGATTCATCCGCCCAGAAAAAACTGGGTGGGCAATCTGGCCGCCAGGAGCCCAGAATCAACCGATGTATTCTCACGGTTGCCATGGAAGACCTTGCCCTGGAAACAAAATTCGAAGAAAAACGCCCTGGCCTATGTCCATGATGGGCAAATGTGAAGAAAGCAATTTGTGATTTCGCACCTCCCATACCAAAACTGATTCACTTGCAGCACACCTTCGGAAGCCACTCAACTCGGAGGTGGATACTCTATAGCAAGAGGTTATCATGGAGAAAAACCAGAGTGGCCACTCTGATTTCGGTCCCTCACTAAGAGGACCCTTTCGGTGACCTATCGTCAGGATCAATTGCATTTGAAGAGCCCAGGCTTGGCTTGTAAAGTCGCTGTCTGCCTGATCGCCAGGTCAGGAAAGGAATCGATCTGATCGGCACTTTGGGATTGAAACCAATGTTGGCTCCTACTTGGTCGGCCAAGTTAGTCAGTTGGTAGCCTACAGGTTCTAACCTGCCGAGAAGTCCCCCTTTCAGTGGAGTCAGCCTTGTTACCAGCGAGCTAAAAGTTTAACACCCAGGTGGCTAACTACAATTTTGGCCACGAACCTGCAAGTAGCAATCCAGAACTTTGGTTCCAAAAGGTGATCACCTTCGGGCCATGAGCTGTGCGCTCAACCACTCATCTTTGAACCATTCTTATCACCAAGGTGTGTCGTTTGTTTGTGTGTGTGTGTGTGCGCGTGTTTTTTGGTTCTTTTTTTGTGGTGTGGTGGGGGCACCCTTTTGGGGGGGCTCCAAGTCCTATTTTGGCGGGGGCTCCGAGTCCTATTTTGAGACAAGACTCATATGAAAGCCTTTTATGGGTGGCTTCCGTTTCGTTTTGGCGCCCTGAAGACGGAGATCCGATTTCGCGGGTTTTTCACCTTCCAGACGGAGAAAAACACATAAATCTTTTAAAACAAAGAACTGGAATCGGGAGGGTACTTGCAAGCAACATCTAGTCATGTTTATAGGAGTAAACTATACATATATATATATATATATATGGTGGTTGATCTAAATTCCTTTGTCTCGAAACGGCCATTCTTCGCGAATATAAAAGTTACTTTCGCGAATCTTTCGCGGATTCATCGCCGTGCTCTTTTCATTTCTCGAGTCGGAGAATCGCAGCTTTTAAGTGCCAGCGTTGTAAGCGAAATGACGATTTCCCAACTCCAGCTGTAAAGTCGCAACTTTTTATCACAGGGGTAGTACATGACATGCGCCGGCTGGAAAGTCGCAGCTTTTCGTTCGCCGTGCAGCTCCAGCTTGAAGTCGCAGATTTCCAGTACCAAGCTAGTATACTGACTAGATCGGCGCTCAGACTATACCTCCCCTTGCAATCGAAGCCTGCGCTTTCGCGCGGGCTTTCGCGGATCTTTCGCGGAACTTTCGCGAAAAATCACCCACGTTTCAGAGCGGAAAGCCACCGACTAACACCCACAGACACACATACACAGGCTTGGAGCACTAACCAGCCAAGCAGGGTATCAAACTGTCGCCTCACCAGGCTTAATTTGCGCAACATCAACAAAGTGTTTTAATCAGAATAGAAGGAAGGCTCAGCAGAAAAGATGAACGGTTCCACATATCATTGATTAACCAGATACAGTTACGCAAAACTTTCGCGAGAAAAAAAGTTACTTTCGCAACTCCATCGCGAATCTTTCGCGGAGCTACCTCAACCAACACCGATGGTCACCGAATACTAAACTCCTTACAAGGACCTTTAGAACGACTCCCATATATATATATATATATTATAGTGATTCACAGGGAACCCCTCCTTTTGCCCCTGAACAACTTAGATTTGGTCAGCTCGGATTCTCCATTGCCGGGCGGCTTCCGAATCCGCCACGCTCTCGGACACTGCGTCCTGACTCCGGCTTGGAAGGTCTCTGGGAAAGGGCGACCAACGCCGGGGCCGAAGTGGGCTTCATGCCGCGTTCGGGAAAAGAGGGCGACGTGATGTTGTGGACCTATTTTTTTGGTTGGAAAGTTTGTACCTATCAATAGTACGTTGTTGGTGGCTGTATTAGAAATATGTTTAGGTGTTCAGAAACCTTCTTTTTCTTGGACATGATGTTCAACTGCGCCGTGTTCCTGCTGCAACTGTCGAAGGGCACTGTTGCCTTGCACAGGCAGAACATCCACTAAACATGTTGGGTTCTATATATTGATTTGCTGGGTACGGTTTCCTCGAACATGTTGTCTTGTGTTGGGTTCTATATAGTGGTTAGCTGGGTATGGTTTCCCGATCCCAACCGGGCTGTATAAACTAAACCTAGCTGCGTACAACAACCCCCGTCCATCCCACAGCTCCCCGAGCCCAGCCTACACCCGAACCCCCAACTCCCCAACTCCCCAACTCCCCAAAGCCCCACCAACCCCCCCAACCCCCACCTCCCCATCCCCTTCGCCATCCTTTTGGGTGGCTTCGTCTCATTCCACACTGCCTTCTCAAACCTGGGGTTCTCAAAAAACAACCCCCAACAGGTGGTTTCCCTCAAAAGCAACCCGCTGAAAAGGGGCTTCCCTCCCCCCTGGGGTGCAAACCATTGAAACAAGGGGGCTATTTATAGTATAACTAATGTAATAATCGTGTATCTAAGGAGTCTCATCATCATCGTTGGGACCGTTCTTTTAGTGTATCTAAACTGGGTACTAGCTTCATACCCAGGCTTGGGCTCAACCATTTGATACCTTAGCCTTATAGTGTATCCTAGGTCCTCCAGTAGAGAGGTTAGAATAAGGGTACCCCTGTTTCTGTAGTCCATTTTAGCAGGGGAACCCAAAACCCAAAAAAGGGGAGAGAAGGGCACGTAGCTGGGGGACCTAGTATCATAACGGATTGAACCCCGGGGCACCCATTTGAGTCACAATCAAAACCCGAAACAAACATGGTCTACCCAGAACCATGTAAAGAACAAAGAAGGCGGATGTCCGCAGCTATTTCTGGCTGGGATCGCCCCTTGCTAACCTTCACTTACCCGGGTTTAGCTTCTGGGTCATTCGTCTTCACCAAACGACTCCTCCAGAGCTTCCATGCCCTCCACGCTGCCCACCGAGGGTGCCAGAGAGTCCTGGCGAGGCGGAGTTTCTACTCCAAACACCCGCTTTGTTTGGGCGATGTGTCTGACAACCCGGGGTTTTCGGGTTGACATCATACACTATTATACCCGGAAAAAGGCGGGTATTGGGAGTAGGGGGAAGTTGTAGGATGCATTATTTGAGATTCTGGATAATTCGATAAAACAAACAGACACCTTGTCAAGTTCTCTTAGTAAGTTGTTTGATCAGCTAAGTTCAAGTTATCTTATTCAATGTGATAAGACAAGTCGAACACCGGGCCGCTGATGAATGTCCGAACCACGATCTGTGAAAAGAGCCGTGAGAAAGGACTCCAGTAGTTGAACCAGTAGATTAAATCTCCGCAATCGGTCGGCTCTTCCCAAGGAATCTATGACTCGGAACAAAAATTCTGACAAAGCAGGAAACCACCCAAGCATCCTGCAACTTGTGTCTGTTGTTTTCAAGTCGGTACCCGTAGGCTGCTTTAACAGTCAAGCAAACATAGAAAACGCCTTGCTCCCAAACAACCTCAGGGGAAAATGGGTCATTCATCGGGCGGGTGAACCCTCCAAATCCAATCGGGCTAGTTGGATCCCAGTGCTCCCTGGTTCTTGGAGTCTAGTGAGTTCCCCCATGTCCCTAATGAATGGACTGAACATTTGACTGAGCCTCACGAGAGTGTAGTCAAGTCAAAAACTTTTAAAAGCATGTTCATGGTTTGCTTACGAGGGGTCCATGACCATGGCAGCAGGGACAGGTAGGGTCTTTCTACCAGACACACATCACTCGGACACCTATGGGCTCGGAAAGCTGGCTCAACAAAACACAACCTGGTTGGATGTAAGGCACCCCTTTCTGTGGGGGGTCGCCTGATTCGGAGATTATCTTCAAACTGGGAAGCAGAACCCCAATATATGTATGTGGCCACAGGGATGCCTCTATCCTTTTCGAGAAACATAGGGGCTTGATCCCCGTTGTTCTGGTAGCTCCAACACGACCCCCAGCTCCACTGACGGTTGATTCGACCAAAACAGTCGATTTAGGTCTAGGCCCTTAGCCTCTATCCAGCGGGGTAGCAGAAGCCAGGTTGGAGGTTTCTCTTAAATGGCGTGCGTTGATTCTTTTTTTGGCGCACTCCGGAAGGGTGAAAGCGATTGCCGGGGCTGTTTAGAATGGAGTGTTGGAATTCCAATCCCGATCCACCTATTGGAAAACCGCCGCCTTTGCTTCCCCTCACGCAAGGATTGAGGATTGCAACTTTGAACAGCGGATTGGAGTCTTGCTTTGCTCCCGCTCCATGCCGAGGTCGCGCCTGAGACAGCGTTGTACTTTGACAATCCCAGATGGACTCGCGCACCTTCTCGCCTGCCATGCGCGCAAATGGGGTGATCCGTCGCACGGGTTCTCACCAACGAGTTTCTTTCGGATGCTACACGCATGATATTCCTTTGGTGAAAGCTGGAACCCTGTTGTTGCAAACTGTTAAGGGCATTTCTGAGCAAAGGACCCGTCTTTCCGACATTAAAGGCCCACGGCCACTTCTATGATTACATTAAAAAGGACAACAACATCCACATGTTCCTGGGCTCAAGGGAGGCGGCACAACCAGTTTTGTGATGAAAACCGAAACCAAAACTGCCAGGGTGTGGGGAAACAATGGGAAATTCAGACAGTCCATTGCATTCGGAGATCCCTGCTCCTCAATTGTGGACTCTTGGAGATACCAACACCACACCAAACCTATGAGGGCAACCAGGAATCCCAAGCCGGCGCCTGGTTGCATGTTGCTAGGTTTTTGCGTTGGTTAGGGTTCAACCCGTATTCAAAGAATGGCTGCCCCAATTTGGATGATGACAATGCAAACAAT
Source organism: Effrenium voratum (assembly GCA_963377175.1). NCBI lineage: Eukaryota > Dinophyceae > Suessiales > Symbiodiniaceae > Effrenium > Effrenium voratum. Next base: position 351,752 of record CAUJNA010003603.1, on the reverse strand, counting down.
GGTGGTTCTATGAACCGGACCCCAGTGCTTTAAGGGCGGCTTGAACTCCAGGGGTTTGCGTGTGTGGTGTGTGTGTGTGAGGAACACAGATCTGCAGGTCAACTAAGTCTCTCACAAAACCCCCCGGCCTCAGACTCTCTCAGACCTGCCTGTGCTGCCTGCCAAATGGTTCTGAGAGGGTCACGAGGTTCACTGTAGGATTGCATATCAAGGGTTTTGTCAAATTACGGGGCCAATAGTTGTGTGTCCTCAAAAAACGACACGCCCACATGCTTTCAACACCACACGCATATCTAATATTCACCAAATGGCGATACTGAATCCCCCTCCCCATTCAATCGCTAAGCTCTTTCTCGTCTGCGCAAACATATAAATCCTTGGTATGAACCCCTGGCTTACGGGTTGATTAACAACGAATCGTTCTGCGTCAGGGGAAGAGAAGCTGAACCCCCGTAACACAACACCAGGATCTAGGACATTGAACACGCACACACACACACACACAAACAAACAAACAAATAAGCAAGCAAGCAAGCAAGCAAGCAAACAAACCAACAAATAAGCAAACAAACTGTTCTGGCTTCACACAACGCCACGCAGAGATTGCAAACATGTGCCAGGGTTCCTTACCCAGGGTTCCTTAGCTTCCCAAATCTTGGCGGGGCATCGCATCTTGTTGTCTTCAACCATGAGCACCCTGCTGACCCTCCAGCCTCCCAGGCTCTCTAGCTGCTCCTCCTGTGAGGGGCCTGGACATCAAGACGAGAATGCAGCAGACTCTGACCAGACTCCTTCAACCCGTGGCTTCCAGGTTTAAGGCACTCAGGTGCACGGGTTCAAGACTCCTTGGACGAATTAAATGACCTTCACCAAGCTGCGGCCGAATTGTTTGCTTTGCGGATTGGACTGTCCTCAAAAAAAACGGGGGTTGAACCCTGACTAGTCAAAGGCAACCTCACCATTTCAGGTACAGGGCTGCAGCAAATCTTCAGGCTTCCGTAGAGCCATCCACGGGGGATTGGAATCTTGCAAGCCAGTCACTGGAATTTTCAAATCAAAAGCTGCAATTTACTGGTGGGTTCCATCGAAACGATCGCCATTTTGGAGGTTCCAAAACGGGAAATTGGAGGGAAGCCCGGCATGAGGCCTTCTTTTGCGGGCTCATTCTCAAGACATGGGGTTTGTCTCAGGGTAGCGGAACCTCAAAATGTCAATTGTCCTTCTAGCGAACCCTGAAACGGGTGCCCTCAATTTCAATCGTCCTTTTCGCGAAGCCAAGGGGGAAACGACGCATGGAGCTGGCAGTGAACTTCCGTTCGCGTTTCTGCTTCGCCAGGGCCGAGGACTGCAAAGTCCACTTTTCTCCAAAAGAAGTGCACGAGTCATAATAAAAACCCGGTATGAAAATGGTCGTAATCCCAGAACCATGTAAAAAATTAAGAAGGCGGATGTCCGCATGTGTTTATGGCTGGGAGCATCCCTTATGATCTACCCAGGCTTTGATTGTGGCTCAAGTCGCAGCAAGCCACTTCAGCAACCAATCAACCTGCACACATCAAGCAGTAATGGGCTGGCAAACAAACAAGGCCAAACAGGAATTCAAAGGCTGAATGTACGAATCAAAGTGAACTGAGCCTGTGTCCCTTTGTTTTGGATGCACCCCCTTATTAACAAAAACAACTAAGAAAAACAAGTCAATTCGGGGGTAGGTTGATGTGAAGTCCTGATATGAACCCAACGGGTTCATCAAACAGCTCACTGCGCTCCCCTCGGCGCACATACCGATCCGGTAGCGACATCTTGACGTACCCTCTTCCATTGAAAGAACAAAGGGGTTAACTTCAATGACCCTGACAAACAAACACGTGACTGGTGCAAGCACCGCGCTTTTCGTCTTGGGGCAGCATCCCCGCCGGCCTCCCAGGCTCTCTATCTTCTCCTCCTGTGGGCCTGCGCGTTTGGCAACGAGAGCTTCGTGAGTCCCAATGCTTCATACCAAAGTAGGCAATCCCCACGACTGCTTTATCACTTTAAGGACTTTTCCCTCACATGAAGGCGCCAAAACCAATTCCCCGCCATCCTGCTCAGGGATGATCAACTCTGAGATTCCAGTACCATTCGAATAACGCTAGGAGGCTTCTTCTTATAAAACCATAGAGTACTAAGGTACAATAGGCCTGCCAGTGCGTACTAAGGTTTCCTTGCCAGAAACATGACCCTAGAAGTGGCCGTATGGGTCTCAAACAAGGAACCACAAAGCCAATCTGGGTTAGGGGGCGCAAAAACAGGAAGCATGCTTTTGTTGTGGTTTCCTGGGGACTGATGCTTTGTTTGCACCCACTGGATATTGAAGCGTTCAAGGGAGGAGGAATAGAAACCTTCAACAGGATCTGCCTGGCCATTCGAAACAAAACAAAATAACACATGCACACACACACACACAAGCTCAAAACCTCAAAGGCTGAATGCATGAAGCAATGTGTCAACACTTTGTTCCTTTTTTTTAAAGGGGTTCCCCTTGAACACCAGTCAACATCCAAGGGTAAGCCTTGATTTCCCTCATGGACACCGGGCAGGGCTGATTACATGTACACTATGAAGCCCTGGCCTACGGGCGACCTATGTGAGACTTTCATAGCGCTGGCGCCGCCTCTTTTGGTGCAAACATACGGTCAGACCTCTATGGCCTACGGAGAGCCATACTTACAGTGGCGACCAGGTATTCAGAAAGTGGGTAATAACCAGGCTTGTTACCCACTTGCCATGGTTATAAGCCTCCGTTCAGTGGGTTCTAACCAGGCTTGCTAACCACTTGCCTCACGTACCGAATCGATCGCCGCTTTCCGTGCAACTGGTGGCGCCAAAGCTTCCGTTCGATTCGCCGATCGCCCGCTTCGCCTTCCAGGCTCTCGATTCGCTGCTGCGGGCCTGGATCGAGAAGCAAAAAAAAGAGAAGCGACTGGGCAGCCCAACATGAAAAAAAGGGATCCGGATGCATAAACACCTGAACATTGCGTTGTACATGGTGGTGTCCCTGTATTTTGCAGGAAAAAGCAACATGTTTCAAATGGGCAAAATGTATCTGTTAAGGAGCCCTGGTAAATGGTTGCCCTTTAAGGTGATCAAGTAGCCATGGGGGTGGCCTACGTTGGTATCACAGAAGGGTGACGTGCCATAAGCATCGCACAGGCAGACGCCAATCTGGGCAATGGGTGCCACAGAAACAAACAAAAAGAAGATGAGCCATCTCTGGGTGGTTTTCTGGGGAAGTAACTGCTGATGCTTCGTTTGCATCCACCCAAGGTGGAATAATCCACAAGAGGCCGCGAGGATGCCTCGGGCAACATCAGGATGCCTCGGACTATTGAATGACGCAGGTGCTCCAGGTTCGAGAGGGTAGAATAAGGGTACCCAATATTTTCTCTGTAGTTTATTTTAGTAAAAGAACTCAAAACCACCAAAAGTTGGTAAAGGGGCACTGGGGGAGTAAGAAAAACTCAACCGCGTGTATAAACCCATAGTGTGAACCATCTGCCCCTTGGAATTAGCCTCCCCTTCAAAGCCCAACAATGGGCAAGTCTCATGCTCGCCTTGGCCACCGGGCAAGAGCATAGCTTTGCCGGCCAACGGAGACATGGGTCAGGCTGAAACCTTCGGATCCCCATGTTGATTGCCCGGAAATTTTCTGGGTACCACCAATTACTTTTGACACCTTCCCATTCAAAGTGAACAGAAACAGGGGTTGTCAAATGATGCAGCGCCATCTCGGCGGACGACCTTACCTTGCGAGAAAGCCGGAACGAACTGACAATCAATCGTTCACACACATCCAATGTGAAGAGAAGCTTTCATATAAGCAGCATGGTCTTCCAATTGTGGAACAATTGCAGGAGGGCTAAAAACGTGACTTGGGGATAAATCTGCACTCCCTAAATTGGGAACATCCTCACAGGAATTCGGCCAGTTTCCTCCCAAGGTTTACGTATAAAGTCTTGCGAAGTATCCCCCTTGTCCTCAAGCATGACCACCACCTTATTAGCCCATTCCGCCTCCCAGGCTCTCTGGCTGCTCCTCTTGTGGGCCTGGACACGAAACCGCCAAGAGAATGCAAGACATCCAATCTGGATGAGGCCGAAATGGACCAGCACACCATCCGTCCTTTTGTCGCCTCCTTTTCGGGAAAGTAGTAAACGTGTTTGTTGCATCCACTATTGCCGTTTGAAAAGTTCAACAAAGGCAGCGGCCAAACCCCGCAAATACTTCGGCAACCAGCACACATCAAGAAGCGGTGGGCGATGAAACGCACAGCAAACCTACAAACACACACCCACACACAAACTCGAAGGCCGTAAACCCATTTTAACCCTTTGCTTCTCAAATAATGCCTCTTAAAAACCAGCCCAACCCCCAAACATGTGTTTCCCTCATGGCCACAGGGCAAAGCTGATAAGGACCCCAGTGCTAACCACTAGTTCCAGCTCAATGATGATGTATGGTTCATTGCAATTACACACACAGAACACAACACCTGTCAAAGAACAATTCCAGCAGCCCGGTCAGACCTTCAAGCACACACACACACACACAAACACACACGCACACACAAACACACGCAAACACACGCACACACAAGCACACACGCACACACAAGCACACACGCGCACACGCACACACAAACACACAAACACACAAGCACACACAAGCACACACAAACACACAAACACACAAACAAACACACACACACAAACACAAACACAAACACAAAAACACACAAACACAGAAACAGACAAACAAACACACACACAAACACAAACAGTGTCACAAACACACACACACACACAGAAACACAAACACAAACACAAACACAAACAACAACACGAACACGAACACGAACACAAACACAAATACAAACACACACACAAACACAAACACAAACACAAACACAAATACAAGCACACACAAACACACAAACACAAACACAAACACACACACACACAAACAAACAAACAAACAAACAAACAAACAAACACACACACACACACACACGCAAACAAACACCAACAAAAACACACACACACACACACAAACACACAAACACACACACACACACACAAGCACACGCACACGCACACGCACACACACACGCACAGGCACACACACAAACACACACACACACACACACACACAGACACACACACACACACACCACACACACACACAAACACACGCACAAACACACACACACACAAACACACACACACACACAAACACACACACACAAACACACACACACACACACAAACACACACACACAGACACACAGACACACAGACACACACACACACAAACACACACACACACACACACACAAACACACACACAAACACACACACACACACAGAGACACACACACACACAAACACACACAAACGCACACACACACACACACACACAAACACAAGCACACAAACACAAACACACAAACACAAACACACAAACACAAACACACAAACACAAACACAAAGACACAAACACGCACACACACACACACACAGTATTCAGCGGCCTCCATGTGGGAAAAAGGAAAGCCACATATACAACATGTGACAAAAGTCTACCTCTCGACCCAGCCTCCCAGGCTCTCTAGCTTCTCGTCGTTTGAGGGGCCTGGACACCAAAGACCCCGGCCGCGGCGACGTCAGACTGAGCATCCAATGAAGAGGTTTAAGACTCCTTCGATGTTGGGCTCCCTAAAAGGTTAGAAGCGTTTAGGTTTTTCGGTAATCTCCACAAAACGAGGGAGCACCCTCCCACCAACTCACATGGAAGTGTACAAAGCCTTTCCAAGAGGAAAGTTGTCTTTCTATAGAGGTCTTTGCACTTCCAGGTTAGTCGGTGGCAGAGTATGTTCTTCCGCTTCTATCAAAATTCTCAATGATCGAAGATTGGTTTGGGTGCTCAAATGGAATGGCTCAACATTCAATGGGAAAATTGACCTCATCCCAAGCGTAGGTGACCTTTTGGAAAAATAGATGGGCCTGGTAAATGGAATGAAACCAATCTAAACCAGTGGCACCCATCCATTCCTCACCAAATTAACCTAAACAGGACGCCTATGACCCCAACTCCACGCAGGATGTTTACTTTTTGACACCTAGTGCCACCCCAATGGTTTTCTGAAGAGTCCAAAGCCCTCTGACTGGCCCACAAAGGGATACACAGCGAATATGCCTCGTTTTTGCGGATTTTTCTCGAGCGTACCTGTTTTTGGATTGTTTCTTAGTGGGAACCAAAAGGAAATTCAAAATCCGTATTGGGTGCCACCCTTTGACAAATGCTGTTGAGTTTCTGGCGCTGCGCCATAGTTTATCAAGTTTCGTCCTTTGGAGGCAACCGAAGCGCATGTGGGTGGCCGGTCTTCTTTTAGGTTGGACCCCCAAATGCCTTCAGGTTTCCTCTTGGTTCGCCTTTAGAACCACCAAGCACACAAATACAAAGACCCACACGCGCACAAACGCAAAGCACGCAAGCACGCACGCACGCACAAACGCACAAATACAATCGACAAAAAAAAAAAAAAAAAAAAAAAAAAACCAAAAAAAAAAAAAACGACGCACACACGCACGCGTGCACGCACAATCACAACGGCACACAACCAACAAAACAAGCAAGCAAGCAAGCAAGCAAGCAAGCAAGCAAGCAAGCAAGCAAGCCAGCCAGCCAGCCAGCCAGCAAGCCAGCCAGCCAGCCAGCCAGCAAGCAAGCAAGCAAGCAAGCAAGCAAGCAAGCAAGCAAGCAAGCAAGCAAGCAAGCAAGCACACAAGAAAGCAAGCAAGCAAGCAAGCAAGCAAGGAAGCAAGCAAGCACTCAAGAAAGGAATCAAGCCTCAAAGCCAGCACGCAAGCAAGAAAGCCAGCAAGCAAGGAAGCAAGCAAGGAAGCGAGCGAAGCAAGCAAGCAAGCAAAAACGCACGCACGCACGCAAAAAAGCCAGCAAGCAAGGAAGCAAGCAAGGAAGCAAGGAAGCAAGGAAGCAAACAAGCACGGGCACGCACGCCAGAAAGCCAGCAAGCAAGGAAGCAAGCAAGGAAGGAAGCAAGCAAGGAAGCAAGGAAGCAAGCAAGCACACGCGCAAGCAAGCAAGCATGCACGCACTCAAGAAAGCAAGGAGGCAAGGAAGCAAGCAAGTGTTTCACGCAAGAAAGCCAGTAAGCAAGCAAGCACGCACGAGCAAGAAAGCCAGCAAGCAAGGAAGCAAGCAAGGAAGCAAGGAAGCAAGCAAGCACACGCGCAAGCAAGCAAGCATGCACGCACTCAGGAAAGCAAGGAGGCAAGGAAGCAAGCAAGTGTTTCACGCAATACAGCCAGCAAGCAAGCAAGCATGCACGAGCAAGAAAGCCAGCAAGCAAGGAAGCAAGCAAGGAAGCAAGGAAGCAAGCAAGCACACGCGCAAGCAAGCAAGCATCCACGCACTCAAGAAAGCAAGGAGGCAAGGAAGCAAGCAAGTGTTTCACGCAACAAAGCCAGCAAGCAAGCAAGCACACACGAGCAAGAAAGCCAGCAAGCAAGAAAGCCAGCAAGCAAGGAAGCAAGCAAGCAAGGAAGCAAGCAAGCATGCAAGCAAGAACGCCAGCAAGCGAGCAAGCAAGCAAGCACGCAAGCAAGCCAGCACTCAAGAAAGCAAGCAAGGAGGCAAGCAAGCAAGGAAGCAAGCAAGGAAGCAAGCAAGCAAGCAAGCATGCACGCAAGAAAGCCAGCAAGCAAGGAAGCAAGGAAGCAAGGAAGCAAACAAGCACGCAAGCAAGCAAGCCAGCAAGCAAGGAAGCAAGCAAGCAAGGAAGCAAGCAAGCAACAAGAAAGAAAGCCAGCAAGCAAGGAAGCAAGCAAGCAAGCACGCAAGAAAGCTACCAAGAAAGGAAGCAAGCAAGCGAGCAAGCATTTTTTCATGGCCACATAACCCAAATGAGAGTTCCCCGTGCCCCAAAAGGCGTCAGACCTCAAATGAATTACAAGGAAGGACCAAGCGGGTCTCTCAGGCTCGCGGAATCTATGCAACCCAACTCATACCCCAATCAAGCCTTACCCCTTAAAACTCCAAGCCCTGGGGAAGTTAATCTTTTACAGACATATAGCCCATGTTATCCCCAAACAGTTGCAAAGTTGTGTTTTTAAGAGGTAAGAAGCTGATTCAGTGCAACCCAGAAGCTGGGAGTTCTATGCCTAATGCATTGGTGGCCCATCAATGGGGCATCCATAAACGGGTTTCACCTTTGGGCTGTTTTGGGCCCATGGTAGGTAACGTGTTTGGGGGAACCCCGCTAATGAATCCCCCGTTTAGGGACCTCTAAAATGCAACAAAGCTGTACAAGCATCGATGCCTGCGCAACACACTCAACGCACGGCCTCGCGCCCGCCAGCCGAAACGATTGCGTGGCCTCCCGCGCTCTCTAGCCGCTCCTCTTGTGAGGGGCCTGCACACACAAAACTCGAAAACTCCAGCAAGCTTAGCTTACTTGCCCAAAGGGCCTGGAAACCAAACGTTAAACTTCTGGGGCCATGACCAAAAACGAACCAGTTCAGGGAAACGAAAAGGTCAAAGATAGCCTTGAAAAAACGGCCACTTTTCTAGGTTGCTCTCCCCTCGAGCAAAAGGTGCAACATTTTGCATATGGGAAAGTGTCCAGAAGGTCCAATGGCGATTCGATCACCAAAGCCTAGCTATGTCAAGAAGTTTGTCTTTAAAGGGCAAGCCCCACAGCAAGCGTTTGCGCATCCCCTTGTCTCTACTTGTTGCCACTGAGTGGTGTCCTCTACTTGTCAACGATGCAAAGTGGCAAGCGCAAAGCTACATATTTTACAGAATCAAATCAAACCAGGCATCCAAGAAGTCAACCCCAAACCATGCAAATAATCGGCAGGGCGGCCGTCCTTCTCTATAGTCGGAACTGTCCCCGATGAACCTTCAAGTAATGTTAACCCCGGATTAATAAACCCCTGGTTGATTAATAGGGGGTGTCCCCTTTTGGTGGGGATTCATCACTTTTGGGGGGAACACCCCCCTAATCCTGGGTCAACATTATAGCGAACCAGGTTCATGAATCTGCACAAAATCACCACATGTCTCGCCAACATGATCGCTCGTTTGCCAATTCCATTTGCCCCGATCAATCAGACGTCTGTATACAAAGAACTCCAAACGGGTTGACGAGATCCGCTTCCTCCGAGCCAAGGATCGAACCGAGGATCAACAGGCAGAGCTCCTTCCTTTGATTCATCGTTGGCAACACGAGTTCCCTGGGTAGTTGGTACGTGGAGTCTCCATGGAGGGTCTTGAAGGCTACATGCTTATGATGATGAATTAGCAATACCCTCCCAAATGGTTGGTGGACATGAATCACCCTAAATCGATGCCCACCCAAAAAATCCCAACAAATACCCCCCCTCAAAAACAATGAAAGGAACAAAAAGGCCCACAACGTCCCACTCCCGTGTCACTTTTCGGCGCGTCAGGTTGCCCCCCCCCCCCACAGCCCCCAAGCGCTTGCTTCGCTTCGCCGAGCGGCTCAAGGTCCGGGGGCTCAGCGTCTCTCGTGGCAAAGGCCTCACAGGATGTCTTCCTGGATCCCTCTGACCCTCTAAAAATGGGTCAATGACCAACCATTACTTTGGGGAAATGACCACATTTGTTGCGGGTCATGGAGACTCCAGGTTGAATGGCCGTCATGGCCCGGCTTCGGCTTTCCCCAGCAACTCTTGAAGGCCTTCCGCATATTGCTTGTTTGGGTAGCAAGCGGTCTTGTGTGAGTGGCTACGAGTCTGGAATTCTAGTCCAGCCACGTCTGCAAAAAAAAGGGGGACACTGAACACTGAAAAATGGATATGTGCTGCTGTTCCACACTTCGTCTGACGAAGTCCTGACTCTGTTCCGGCGCTGTTCTGACTTTGCACATGCATTACGAGGCTCTTGCATGGCTCTCCCCTGACTCCAGAACTGCCAGCCGTCCAATTGAAATGGCTGGCATGGGAAACAGTCCCTATACCTACCTGAAAGCTGAGAGGTTGGCAGCAAAAGGTCAAGAGGTCGATTCGCTTTGTACCAGTGAGAACAACACCAATCCAATATATGGTATACGACACACACACACACAACACACTCTATTGCCGACTCCCGCTAATTATGACTAATCAACCTGGATTGCTACGGGTGTTTCCCAAAAAAGTAGTGAACGCCCTCTTAAATGGACACCCTCCCGCTCAAAGCCAAAAAGGGTTTATATGATCAGCTGGGTTCTCATTTGGGTGACCCCAAATGGTTTTCAACAATGTGTTCCTTTCGCATGCTACACACATGGGTTTGCTTTGGTGCAAGCCATCAGAACTTGCTTGCTGGGACCTGTTTGGGTTTGTCAGGTTTGTCTCAAGATAGGGGACCCCCACAAGTTGGCTGTCTGGTTTTCCTTTAAATGGGTGTGTCTTCTTTTGAGGGGACGTTTGGTTTCCTTGTGCTTGTTAATTTGAAACCAGCCAAAAAGGGGGTGCTTCAATAAAAGGACCGTCCCGCATGAACAAAAAAACGGGGGGTCCCTGGACGCACCAACGTTGAACGGGTCCCCGCAAGACCCAGCGCCGGACAAACCGAAAGCGGCGCATCTCTTGGCCGCCCAACTCAGGCGCACTCGAAAAGGTGCCCCTGGGGTCAAAGGACGAGCGCCAAAAGCCAAAGTACGAGCAACCCTTAGTTGGCAAAAACCAAAGTACGGAGCATTGGTGGTTTGGATTGGTGCTGAAACTTGAACCCCACGTTCTTGCTTTAGGGCAAATACACTCAAACCACCCCAAAATAATGCCAAAAACAACAATCCAACTGGAGGGAAGCGTAAATTCACGCAACCCTAAAACCGCACCTGACACAGCTCCAAGCCCTGAACCCGAGCAACTCACTGCCACATCCGATCCCAAGGTTGCCAGATCCCCAACACTACGCCCAGCCTTGCCAACAAGGCCCCGCAGAGAATACCGTAATACCCAGCCCCGTTTCGTGGACTCGGTAAGAAAAACCAGCGCTCGTTTAAACAAAACAAGACAATGCAAACCAAACAAATAGCCCTACTGGGATGTTTGGCCAGGATAGTAAGTTGTTAGTAGCCTAAGCCATAACCTGCTTACAAGTCCCTCTGAGCAGAGTTAAGCTTGTTAAATACCAGGAAAAACATAGGGTTCATACTCCTGGTTTGGTTAATCTGTGGATGTCTCCGAATCGGCAGCTGGCAGCCGCAGATGTGATCTTGAGCCACTCTCATTGATTCAGAAGCCCAGTTGCCCAGTGACTCCGGTGGAAAGAGAATCAGACCCCTTTTTGGGGTTGACCACCACTTTGTTAAGGAACCCATCAAACAAAAAAGAGGATCATGTCCCCCCGAATTACAATGGGAAAACCTGGCTTTCCAAACGCACATAGCGTAGACAATGAGTGTCAAGGTGATCAATCCTTGCAGCAGGGCGGCTTGCCGCGGCTCATATTCCACAAGTCGTCCTCGCCAGATGAGAAAGACATCCAAATTGGGGGGCTTAGTACCCAAGGGGTGAGGGTTAGCTACTTGAAGGGGCAGCGCACTTACTAGGTGGTTACTAAGCCTGGTCATATGTCACTTAGGACACTAACCATGGTAAGTTGGCTGTAATTAGGCTGACTAACAGTAAGTACCCTGCCCCTTCACGTACTTCGTCAGCCCCAGTTAGGGTTTGAGGGGCTGTTTGGCCTGCGGCCATTGGCCGTGCCTTCTGCGAGGCGATTCCCGGGCGATTCCCATAGGGCACTCCAAGTCCGCACAAGGCGCAGTGCTCACAGTCCAATCCACCTGACTTCCCCCTTCACATCACCCCACCAAAGGGAAACTCACTCTAAATCGACTCAAAAAAGGACCTAGTTATCCTTCACAAGTTTTGACCGTGCACACCTCACCGTGAGTCCTCGGTGTCCGAGTCGTTCAAAAGGTCTGCCCATCTTGGACGCGAGCTCACCGAGGCCTTCGAGTCGTTACGAATCACCTCAGGTCTGTACCCCTCCCCGAGGATCGCGGGGCGGGGTTCCTTGAAAATTGTCGCACCCCGAGCCTTACGCCTTTTTATCGCCAGCTTTCCCCATCCGCTGCTTTGTTGTATCCATGATCTCGCTTTCCTAAGGCCCTCCAAAGGCAGGGCCACACCATGGACCTTCACCAGTGAAGCTCCAAATGTAAGGGACTAAACTCATGGACATGAGCCACAGGCAAATCTGGGTCCTCATGTTCGAATCGGTGAACACCTTTGCATTTGTCTGAAAGAGGTTGATGAGCAATACCAACATGTGAAGGAATTTGGGCTTTGGCCAAGGCATGCTGACCGAACCACATATCAAATAAATCAATTCACCTGGTATGCCCCCCCCCATTCTTCCTCGGGAATACCTATTTGGGGTGGGGGTACTTGGGTGAGTGGAAGCCAACTTGTAAGGAATCCTCAACAGTGCCCATTGTCCAGTGTCGGTTGCTTCTGCCAAGATGGTTGCTTCTACAAATTAGACAGGTCTCACTCTTAAACCAAGTAGGAATCAACCCGAATCATCGCCCTTTTGGGAATCGGCTTAGGACCCCTGTTCGCAAACCCCTAGGGCCCTAGGGTGACCCAACAAAACGGAACACCGAAAACGCTACCTGGAGTCACCTTCAAACATGGGGTGTACCCAAAATGAAGAGTCCAGTTGTTTAAGCGTCATGGAGAGGCCTTGGTAGCTGATATTAGCCCCAATTGGGGTGGACCCTTGACAATAGGAATCGTGCGAGGAAACCGCGCCCTAAACATATCGGAGAAGAATAGTTACTCCAAGGTGAAATCAAATGGTGCAATTTGTGTGGTAAGTAAGGAAGGCGACTAAACCCTCATGATGGAATTGACTTCGCCATCTACTTTCACTCAACTGAGATCCTATTCTAAATTCAGGTTGTGGATAGGCGGCACTCCCAAAAAGGTTGTGATTCACCAACCGAAAACGAGAAAACACTCGGGCGCTTCGCACTTAAGTGCTCGCCCAAGTTAGTAGGTTGTTGGTAACCCGCTTCTAAGTCCCCGGTTCATTTGGCCTTGTCATTGGTGGGTTATCCCCAGGCATTTTCCACGAACTTGGCGAATCGAACATCCAAGTAACCACAACACTGGGATGTCAAAACCACCGAACAAGGGACTAGCGAAGCCTGAGCGATTCCTTGCAAACACCAAACAACGCAAATCAATTCATAAGGGGTCGGGGCATAGGTGTCCTTTTGGGAGCAATAGATGGCTCTGGTAGATGATTAAACCACCAGGTAAACCAGGGCCATCTATTGTTCTAGCAAAACAACCAAAAAGGACACCTATGGGCCAGGGCTTACCATTGCTCAAAAGAATCCTGGGCTGTCCTCAGATGCCCTGCCAAAAGTTCAACCCACATACTGTCCATGGACGAACTCCTGCACCACCTAAGAGACATTGGAATGATGATTCCCCTGCAAATACCGACCTATAATTAATGGTTTCCCTTGGTTTTAAAGGGGTGCGATTTTTGGATTTCGCAACCATCCGCAGGGTAAAAGCCAAAGCGCTTCAAACGAGTCCGCCGATCTCAGCGCGGGTGACTCTGCCGGGTTCGCCGCCTCAGCTGATTGGGTATCCCGAGACTGTCAAGGCATCCTGGACGCCCCCCCAAAACAAAGACTTGGCCCTGGTGTGTGTGTGTGTGTGTGAAAGTGTGTGTGTGTGTGCGCGCGTGTGCGTGTGTGCGCGTGTGCGTGTGCATGTGCGCGTGGGCGTGTGTGCGTGCGCGTGCGCGTGCGCGCGTGCGCGCGTGCGCGCGTGCGGGTGTGCGGGCGGGCGTGCGGGCGGGCGTGCGCGCGTGGGGGCGTGTGGGCGTGTGGGCGTCTGGGCGTGTGGGCGTGTGCGCCTGTGGGTGTGTGGGTGTGTGGGTGTGTGGGTGTGTGGGTGTGTGTGTGTGTGTGTGTTTAACGGGAAAAGCACGCCATGTTCGTTCTGGACCCTCATACCGAATTCAGCCCATGGTGGGTTTCCCATTTTGATACACACCCATGTCAAAACACCGTACAAGTACCCCCAGTGAACATCCCAATCCCCACTAAGATAGACTAACATGGGTGGTGCACCTACCCAAAAATGGGATCCCATTGGTTTTCACCCACAGCCACTGCTTTATGCGTCTGTGGCTCAACAAAATGGAACCCGAAATGGCACCAAAAGGCAAATGGAACCAAAAGACTAACACCTGCGGCTTGCCCTAGAGCCACATCCATGCCTTTCTTCTACGTTTTACGGGTCACACTTTCAGAACCAAGGGTCTGAATTGAATTCATGGTGCAGTGCATGCTGGTTGCGGGAAGTAACCCCTGGTCTGGAAACAGCCAATTGCCTGTGCTTTCTTGGCTTCATTCTGAAGTTGACAATTATGGTTGCCATTTGGCACCACAATCCCAAGTCGAGAAGGGAACACCTTGAAGATCTAAATTTGAGAGATTCAGGCTGAGACACCCAAACTTGTGGCTGAAACTAACAAAAGTGGTTGATTCCCATCCCTGCTACGACTTTGTCATGAAAAAGGTTTTCCACAATACGGTGAACTTGAGGGGTCCAACATGATGGGCACCCTCTCTCCCTCCGTCTCTCCGTCTCTCCCTCCCTCCCTCCCTCCCTCCCTCCCTCCCTCCCTCCCTCCCTCCCTCCCTCCCTCCCATTCCATCCTGGATAGGGTATACACTACAAGGGGTCGAGCCATTCGGGCAGCTTTGGTTTCAACATCATTTGCGCATGTCCTCTTCTACACTATCAAAACAAGACCCCAGCTGTTGGCGCAAAGGAGACGCCAGGTACTTCCGACTGACAACTCCTTGAAAGGAAGCACAGCTTGCCCTTTGCTCCACACTCTCCTCAACCGGGAGAAGGGCCGACACTGTCAGCCAATATGTTCGTTACCACCAAAAGACGATAGGAAACTACCCAAAACCGAGACCCATCAACCTGCGCCATGAATCCGGGACCCCAAACCGATTCTCTTGGAATGTTGGTTCCTCGAACGGGGTTTTCAAACAACCCCCAAGGAGCTCAAGGTCCGGGAACTCAGCAAGTGAGCAAACCTCCATTCAAGAAACTCATGTTTTGAGTGGAGTGGCCGAAAAAAATCCCAAAACATGTGGGTTACCACCAAAATTGTCCAACCCCAAAAAGGATGTAGTCCAGCAACTGCAGGAAGTGAGAGAAAAAGGAAAAAGGCGGATGAGTTCCACCCCCCAAAAACAGGCGGCCTCAGGCTCGCCCGTCCGTTTCCGGTCGGTCGTGTCCTCTGAGTCGGTCGTGTCCGGCGGAAGCGCGCCGTGCTGTAAAGCGTCCTGGTCACACGCCTCCCTTACTTCCTGAGTTGATGGGCCAAAAAAAGTTCAAACTTTCTGTTTACCACTAAAATGGTCTTCCCAAAAAGTTTAAAGTCCAGGAACTCAGGGAGTGAGTCTGTTGCGAGGGGCAGAGGTCGGTCCGCAGCCAAACGATGGCAACATCAAGCTCGAGTTGGGCGCGTTGTTTTTTGCGGGTACCCTAAAGAAGCGGTGGGTTCAAAAGCAAACCAAAAGGAAACCACCTATTGTTGGAGCCCCCCCTATATTGAGAAATTTAGACAACCCTCAAGGCCGACGAACTTTTGCAAAGTCAACAGGGGAAGACCAAAGCTTCCTCCGCAGAAAAGGTTCGCCTCGTCAAACGGGTTGGTCTCCAAATGCAGCAGGAAGGGGCAGCAGGAGGTTTAATTTATGTCTGTAATTCATGCAAATATGCACCACAACTATCATGTTGCAAAGGTTCACCACCCTGGAGAGATTGTCTCAACCAAATGGCACTCTGTGATACCACACACTCATGCACGCTGCGCGGGGCGAGGTGCCCTGAATGTCAACGTCCACTTCACACACGCCCGGGGTTGGTTTTGTCTTTGGTCGGGATTCCATTCCTAACAGTACTTCATATGCCGAGATAATCCAAAGTCAAAAATGGCTATGTGTCAAAACTGGGAGACCCCCAAAATGGTAGGTTCCTTTTGTTTGCCCTTTAAACCCACAAAAAAGGGACCCGCCCAGAGTCACCCCAGTCCCCTTTCCCGCATATCGCAAGATTTAAGTCGTTTCAATGCACCAACACAAAACAACCCGGGCCTCCGCTAAAAGTTCAACCTGTGGGTTTAATGGAAACACCAGAAACTAAACGAACTAAAAACAAACCGTAAACAAACAAATATGTACATATATATATATATCAGCAAACAAAAAACGAAAAACAAGGAACCGGATGGCTGGGAACCGCCTCGGCCGGCCTCGGCACTCGCCCGCAGCGTCGGCGCTTCTGCCGGAGGCGGCGGCGGCACGAAGTGCACGAGGCTCACAACCTGGCGCTCGGTTTTCAGAAAACAAGTTGGGGAGCTGTGAGTTTGTCGTTTTTGGTTGGTGCCCTTTTGGTTTGGTCACAGAGAAAAAACCACAAGGCGTCCTCTTTGTCTTTGTCTTTTGCTTCTTGTGTTGTCTGAAGGTTTGTCTGAAGGGTTTTGACCTTTCCATTGGTTTCGGAAAAAGGGACTCCTGCGGCTTTGTCGTTTTTTTTCGGCACCCCTCTAGTTGGCGCTAGGTCCCCAGAGAGGATAGAAGAAGGGTACCAACTTTTTCGCTGTTGTCTATTTTAGGGGAAGCCTCCCCCCAAGAAGGGGTGAGAAAGTTCAAAGGGCACTACTGGGGGACTTAGTTCAGACACTTGGGGACCTCTGGGTTTGCATTCAAAAGGACCTTTGGGAGGGGACCTGTTTTTTAGAGACCCTTCCAGGTATTTGGTGTCCTTTTGGTCTTTGCTTTCAAAAAAAAACAGGGTGGTAGTTGGTGTGCTTTTGGTTTGCTTCCAACAAAAACTATCCGAAAAGGGGCCCCTTATTTTGAGACACACTCATGTGTTGAAACAAAATGAACAAGACCGCTGAGTTGGCGATTGTTTGACGCTTGCACAATTGCATTCTAGAAAAAAAAAAAAAAACAAGCTCATGGCTTCCATAAAGCAGTTTGCATTGTAACCGACTCTGTAAAACAAATGGGAGGAACGCCCGTCAAAGGAGTCTCACCGAGCCTCTCCCCTTCCCTAACTCCCCTTATCTTGACATGTCACGAAAAAGGCTTCTTGCTCCCCACCTTTACCAACAAAAAATGTGCAGTTTACAAAAAAAACCCAGCCCTAACGCTCCGAAAACAGGTTGGCTGACCTCTTCGTTGACCTCCTCCCTCCTTTTTGAAGGGCCTTTTCGGGGGTTCCACTCCGTTTCGTCTGGTCTGTTGCTTGGACTTATGATTGTGCCACAACAAATCGGTGGATTCGCCCTTTCGAAAAGGAACCCCTGAAACGACCCCCAGCCCTTCTTGGGTAAAAGCACATCCAAACATTGGCCTCAAAGTGTCCGCAAAGCTTGAATTGAACATAGGTGAAAATAACATCCAAGGAGCGCAACCACTAAATCTGAGACTCTCCTTTGGCCTTCTTTTTGCTTTCCCTTTGAGCCAATCCCCTAAGAGGGTTACCAACTCCAGAGAAGACACGCCCATACTTGGCCCTGTTCTCTCCTCGCCTTGGGAGGCTCGCTGGGCGCATTCGGTGGGAAGTGCCCGGGCGGCCGCGGCTGGCGACTGCAGGCGCTGGGCGTCCCGCAGGGACTGGTGCTCAAAGGCGCGCACATGGGCGTCGTGCTAAAAAACCTGAGCTCGGCTTGTTCTAGGGGTTGATTCCTTTTCCATTCTTTTCAGCCATCGTTCTGTTCAAGAACCAGCTGTTTTCCCAGGGTTTCAGAGGTGGTTTTCTGGAAAGAACCGGATCCCTGGAAAGAATGGAAATGGAAGTTACCCTTAGACTTCTGGGAAGCGCCCCACTCTGAACAACAAAACCGGCTTGCTTTGAGTGGTCGACTGGCCGCCTCACACCAATCTAAACTAGGATCTCAGACCCAAATCCCGGAGAACACCGCTCGCCCACCCGGCGCTTGCTCTTGCCGAGTGTCCGCAGGCCTGGGGCAATCGGCCGAATGGTCTCAACATGCCACAGCTCAATGACTCAACCAAGGTCAAAGAAGTAAGCTATGACCATGGTTATAACATGGTTATTACTATAGTTCTTACACTAACTTCGTTATAACTGGGGGAACTAGAAAGTGATGACCATGGTGGTACTTAGTAGGTACTGGTACCTGATGGGTAGTGGGCAATTTCCATGGCTATAACTATAGGGTAACTGGAAGTACTAGTAGGTTATAACCATGATCCCCTTACCATGGTTAGAAGCTACTTAGTTGGTAACGATGGTAAAGGGGCAATCGGGTACTTAGAAAGTAAGTAGGTAATTACCATACCATGATTATAACATAGTTATAATAACTATTGTTATTACCCACTTACTTCGTGGTATCCATGGTAAAAGGGGCCTAGCGGGTACTTACTAAGCTTTCTTGTTATAACTATGGTTATAACTAGGGTAACTGGGGGAACTAGTAGGTGATGACCATGGTACTTAGTAGGTGCTGGTACCTGGTAGGTTGTAGTACTGTACCAGGTACTTAGAAAGTAGGTTGTTCTCAACCATAAGTCAGGTACTTAGTAGGTTATGACCATGGTAAAGGGGCGATCAGGTACTTAGAAAGTAAGTGGGTAATATCCATGGTATAACTAGGGTAACTGGGCTTGGTCCCCTTACCTTTTATCATAAGCTAATTACAAAGTTGGCTAAAGGCCGATTACCTTACCATGATTATAAACAACTTAGTTGGTTGTACCCTACTTACCATTGGCATAGTTAAAGGGGCGATCGGGTACATAGTAAGTAAGCGAAGTAAGTAGGTAATAACCATGGTTATAACCCACTTAGCATGATTATAGCTATAAGTCGTCCTAAGTGGGTTATAACCAGGCTTACCAACCACTTACCTGACCTGCCCCTGTAAGTATCCACCTTAAATTGGTCCGAGTCATGTCACGAAATCCACGGGGGAATCCGCCGGAAAGAAAAGGAATCCACACATGTTGATCATTGGCAAGCTTGCTTACCCACAAGTAAGCTCGATAACAATTGTGCATATACAGTCAGTGACTCCTGACGAAGGCTTCTTCAGACAGGGTTCACGTAGGCCGCTTCCTGTCTCAAAGAAGACACAGATCTATGGCAAATTGCGGACTGGTATTCTCACCTCCTGAGCAGATTGGCCCTAAACAGTCCAAAACGCTGGTTTACCACTAAACTGACTTGTTCATTCACTTTAACGTCCAGAAACTTGCGAAGTGAGTTTGACTCCCCAACTTGAAAAACGGACAGCCTCTACTTTACAGTGGCTGGTGGTTGGACCGGCCTTGTTTGCGACCGTCCCTCCTTAACAAAACCAAATTCATCCAAACAGCTAAAAGATCCACTTGGCCAAAAGATGTCCCTCCGAACAAAACCAAATTCATCCAAACAGCTAAAAGATCCACTTGGCCAAAAGATGTCCCTCCGAACAAAACCAAATTCATCCAAACAGCTAAAAGATCCACTTGGCCAAAAGATGTCCCTCCGAACAAAACCAAATTCATCCAAACAGCTAAAAGATCCACTTGGCCAAAAGATGTCCCTCCGAACAAAACCAAATTCATCCAAACAGCTAAAAGATCCACTTGGCCAAAAGATGTCCCTCCGAACAAAACCAAATTCATCCAAACAGCTAAAAGATCCACTTGGCCAAAAGATGTCCCTCCTTAACAAAACCAAATTCATCCAAACAGCTAAAAGATCCACTTGGCCAAAAGATGTCCCTCCTTAACAAAACCAAATTCATCCAAACAGCTAAAAGATCCACTTGGCCAAAAGATGTCCCTCCTTAACAAAACCAAATTCATCCAAACAGCTAAAAGATCCACTTGGCCAAAAGATGTCCCTCCTTAACAAAACCAAATTCATCCAAACAGCTAAAAGATCCACTTGGCCAAAAGATGTCCCTCCTTAACAAAACCAAAATCATCCAAACAGCTAAAAGATCCACTTGGCCAAAAGATGTCCCTCCGAACAAAACCAAATTCATCCAAACAGCTAAAAGATCCACTTGGCCAAAAGATGTCCCTCCGAACAAAACCAAATTCATCCAAACAGCGAAAAGATCCACTTGGCCAAAAGATGTCCCTCCTTAACAAAACCAAATTCATCCAAACAGCTAAAAGATCCACTTGGCCAAAAGATGTCCCTAACAAAACCAAATTCATCCAAACAGCTAAAAGATCCACTTGGCCAAAAGATGTCCCTCCGAACAAAACCAAATTCATCCAAACAGCTAAAAGATCCACTTGGCCAAAAGATGTCCCTCCGAACAAAACCAAATTCATCCAAACAGCTAAAAGATCCACTTGGCCAAAAGATGTCCCTCCTTAACAAAACCAAATTCATCCAAACAGCTAAAAGATCCACTTGGCCAAAAGATGCAAAACCAAATTCATCCAAACAGCTAAAAGATCCACTTGGCCAAAAGATGTCCCTCCTTAACAAAACCAAAATCATCCAAACAGCTAAAAGATCCACTTGGCCAAAAGATGTCCCTCCGAACAAAACCAAATTCATCCAAACAGCTAAAAGATCCACTTGGCCAAAAGATGTCCCTCCGAACAAAACCAAATTCATCCAAACAGCGAAAAGATCCACTTGGCCAAAAGATGTCCCTCCTTAACAAAACCAAATTCATCCAAACAGCTAAAAGATCCACTTGGCCAAAAGATGTCCCTCCTTAACAAAACCAATTTCATCCAAACAGCTGAATCATCCACTTGGCCAAAAGATGTCCCTCCTTAACAAAACCAAATTCATCCAAACAGCTGAAAGATCCACTTGGCCAAAAGATGTCCCTCCTTAACAAAACCAAATTCATCCAAACAGCTGAAAGATCCACTTGGCCAAAAGATGTCCCTCCTTAACAAACCAAATTCATCCAAACAGCTAAAAGATCCACTTGGCCAAAAGATGTCCCCCGAACAAAACCAAATTCATCCAAACAGCTGAAAGATCCACTTGGCCAAAAGATGTCCCTCCGAACAAAACCAAATTCATCCAAACAGCTAAAAGATCCACTTGGCCAAAAGATGTCCCTCCTTATCAAAACCAAAATCATCCAAACAGCTAAAAGATCCACTTGGCCAAAAGATGTCCCTCCGAACAAAACCAAATTCATCCAAACAGCTAAAAGATCCACTTGGCCAAAAGATGTCCCTCCGAACAAAACCAAATTCATCCAAACAGCTAAAAGATCCACTTGGCCAAAAGATGTCCCTCCGAACAAAACCAAATTCATCCAAACAGCTAAAAGATCAACTTGGCCAAAAGATGTCCCTCCGAACAAAACCAAAATCATCCAAACAGCTAAAAGATCCACTTGGCCAAAAGATGTCCCTCCGAACAAAACCAAATTCATCCAAACAGCTGAAAGATCCACTTGGCCAAAAGATGTCCCTCCTTAACAAAACCAAAATCATCCAAACAGCTGAAAGATCCACTTGGCCAAAAGATGTCCCTCCGAACAAAACCAAATTCATCCAAACAGCTGAAACATCCACTTGGCCAAAGATCTCGGGGGGGGCTTCTGTTCTTTCTGTTCTTTCTGTTCTTTCTGTTCTTTCTGTTCTTTCTGTTCTTTCTGTTCTTTCTGTTCTTTCTGTTCTTTCTGTTCTTTCCTTTTTTTGGGGTGGGGGGGGTGTCACCTGAAAAAAGACACACCTCATGTCTTTACTTGGCCGTAACAAGACTCACTAGGCCTTTAGCATCGTTGTAAGGCAGTGTGCCAGCGGCATGTCTCCATGCAGTACAACTCCATCATCCAACCACAAACACCATGGTAAGATGCGGATAAATCTCAGGGTGTCCAACTTGTTCCCTACCATTCTACCATTCTGCAATGGGTTGAGGGGAGCACCCCCCAATGCATCAGCCAGGTTCTACTTTGTTAGCTCCTCGGTCGACCTTAGTACCTTACTCAGCGTCCCATGGCTTTGCGGGTTATAAGCAGGCTTGCCAACATACATAGCAATCAGCCTGCTTATCACGTTTGCTCGTTTGCTTGCCTGCCTGCCTGCTTAGTTGCTTGCTTGCTTGTTTTCTCTCTTGCTTGTTCGTGTGTGCGTTTGATGCAAGCGGCGATGCTTTACCTGAGGGACAGTGCCCCCCCGCGACCCCCCCGCCCCCAAAGCCAAGAGGCCGGAGACGGGACCCATTGGGCTCATCTCCGCCCGTTCCATGGCCTGCGAGCGAACGGAGCTGGCAGACTTGGAGAAGTCGCAACCAGTGCTTCCCCAGCAAGCCACGACTCGGGTAATCAGGTTGGGGAAGCAACAAGCAAACCAGGGGAAAATAGGTTCTTACCTGTTGGTTTGCATCCCAAACAACAAGCAAACCAGGGGTTTCAATGATTCCACCCTTTTTCATCAGGGGAAACCATGCAAACCAACAGCGAAGAATAGCAAAGGGTGATCTACTATAGTGGGAACTGGAAGCATTGGGGACAGATATGTGTCAAAATGGGGACCCCCCCCTAACCCTCTGGTATGATGGATGTTGAACGGGTCTATTTTGTAACAGTCATTTCCGTTCTTTGTTTCTTAGGGTTTTTCTCTGCAAAATTCGCTCTGGACACCCCCTTTTTGGGGTCCCCTACTTTAAGACACACCCAAACAGTTCCCTTTCCACATGTTGTCTATTTTGCGCGTCGAGGGGTTTCTGGGATCTCAGATGGGTGCGTCTTTTTGAGGGTACCCTGGGTACGGTCATTTTGGAAGGGAAGCACAAGGACGTTCCGAGCCATATCCTTGGACTTTGGGAATTGTTTAGCGCTTGGAGGGTGTGCGACATACCTGACAAGTCATACTTTTTGCAAGGTATCAACGAACCACTAAGTTTCACTTGAGGGGACACCATTTTTCTCAAATAAGGGCCTCTCTACTTGACGAAAAGTTCAATGAAGTGGTTGTGTTGAACATTGGATCTTGGTCACTTTTCGTGAAACAAGGGTTACCTAGCATGAGGGCCAAATCCAGATTCCATTTGCCATATCTCTGAGGGACTTCACTTTGGACCCCTTGGTGAGAACGGTATGGCCATAGTTGGTCTCTTTTTACGGGACAAATGACGGTTGGCACTCGATTCTGTGATTGACCCAACTAGCCTCTTTGGGGTGGTCACGAACATATGAAATATTTCATATATGGCTATATACTATACATGGGATTACTCCACCAGCAACGAACATTAAACCCACCGCAGTGTCCTTTTTAGATGACAATGGTCCCCCAGTGAGGTTGCATGTTTAGTGGGTGGGTGGGTAGAAGGACCTAGATTTGGGGCACACGATTTGGGGCATTCCATCACACCACAAGCCAAAGGCCAACCCCCCACCAGTTCTGGAATCTGCCCAGAACCCTCCGGGTCATCTGGCAAACAGTCCTTGCACCTCTTTTGCCTCCCTCTGTTGTCTCTCTGTTGCATCATTCTTGCAAAACACCAACCCCCCGACCTGTCCCACGAGTTGATGGTCATTTAACCAAGTGAATATTGATCCACCCCCATGCCGCTGTTTGTGCCGCTTCGCGGCAAAGGCAGGTATTTTCCCTGCACTTCTCAAGCTGGCCGGCGTGCCTTGGCGAATCGAGTGCTTGGGGAAAGGGTTTGGCAAGAAAAATAAGAAAAAGCGGTCGGGCCGGGCTTGGGAGGATGAGGTTGCGTGGCATGTGGTTGGGGTTTGGGAAGAAGGTGCCAAAGGCACTTTGATTGTTATAACATTTATCAGCGCATCCACAATACCTCCACAATACCCTTAACCTCCGTTTGCGACTACTTCCAGGGGAAAACATAACAATACCCTGAGGCAAGACCCGAAGTGTCCATGTGGCAAGCGTCAAACTTCGGGCTATAGACCTGCGATTTAAGAAAGCGTTCCCAACCCAGCAAATGCGCACCTTGGATCTACGCTCTGGTCTAACAAGTTAGAATGGGGTTCTGAGGTACTTCGAAACATTTCCTCATGATTTTCGGGAGTAATTGGTTTGACCCTCAGGTTATATTACCCCTTTCAACAGTCATGTGGAAAGGGTCGGTTGTATTTGCCGGACTCCCTAACAAGGTAAATGGCACATGAGTCTCGGAACAAGGGCCCGTCGCAAAAATCGGCCGGTCTCGGCACAGTTTCAATCAACGGCCCCAAACAAAAACACAGCCGTTCACATGCGTGCTCCAAGAAAAGGTGGTTTCGAGCTGGAACAATGAAACACCCAGCGCAAGAGATTCCAAACAATCTAAACAATCTCACGTCATGGAAACTTGAAAACATTGGTGTATAGGGGACCCCCAAAATTGTGGATTGCCCCTTGGTGTCCCTTTAAAATCACCTTAAAAGGGTACCAACTGCAAAAAGGACAGCCCACATCGATGCGAGAAGGCGCCCAACCACGCCCTGTGCTGCCGGTCGTGCCGGGCTGCTTGGCTCCGAAACGCAGCCCGGCGGGTGGCCGAAAATGTACATGCCGAGGCAGGTGTACCTGGGCCGATGGCAACCTGACGGAATTCCGAACCCAAAGGAAACCTGAAGAAAACCTAAAGGAAACCTAAAGGAAACCTGAAGGAAACCCAGAAAAAATACAACAAATCTAAGGGCCCCCCGTTTTGAAGCGCTATCGTTTGATTCTTTACGGGGTTCAAACAAGATATCCACCATTCTCCACCTATCTCACCAAAGCCGAGTCGCAGCCACCTTGACTTCTCCAAAAGGTTTTTGCGCAGATCTGCAGCGATCGGGGACTCGACGTGCCGATCGATGAAGTTCTCGCCGGGTTCCGCAGAATTCGCGTTTCGATTCGTATTTACAGGTGCCGGGCTGAACCAATGGCAGCGGTGCGCAGGCGAAGGTGACGGCCGCTTTTCACCCACTCGGTGCCAGTATTTTTGAAAAGAAATAAGAAACTAGAGGAAAAACAAACACAATGCAAAAGGGTAGCCCGGGGCAAAAGGTCGGCTGTGAGTTTTGATCTGGCAATGAAATATATCCAAAACATGAAAGTTGGGTGAAAGTCGATGGCACACGTCCCCCAGTTAGGTTTAGTCATCCGCTTTAAGCCAGGCAGTATGACTCTGATTATGAAGGCAAACAGGCTTGGAGGGAATGGCTATTCGCCAACCCACATCTTTCCCCATGGTCCAAACTGCCTCTTTACTTCTCTTACCTCCTTATTTCACAGTTGGGTGAAAGTAAATGGCACCCCGCATCTGGGTTTAGGCACCCTTTTTGAAATCCACAAGGGCTTACGGCCTGGCGTGAGGGCGTGGACAGAAAGGGTTCCTCCAGCTCTTTGACGTTCCGATTTGTATCTTCCCAACCCCTGCAGCAGGTCCGAACAGAACCAAAGGTCATATAGTAACGGCCGCAGGTCCTATCCCTGTCAAACTGTGAATGGACAAAATCCTGCACCAGCTTGAAACAGTGGGAAACCATACTTTGTTTGGTATTTACAGGGAAAACATCATTCCATGGATTCTTGCGTGGTGCAGGATTTCTTCCATCCACAGTAGCAACCCGTTGCGGGTTGCAAAAAACACGGAAGTGCTTGACCGTCGCTCAAGCTCGTGATGGCTCGCATCAGTAACTGGCCTGTCTCCCAAATCGAGCTCTGAAATTCACCCTTCCATAAAAGAGGAGAACAGGAACCATGCTTTTGGAACATACCTTTCTGTATTACCAGTGGGATTCCCATCTGCAATGAACCCTTGAAGGGCGCAGGGCTGTGTGAGTCCGCACGCCCCAAGCTGCCTGACGCCAGAGGCCCAAGCTGCCTGACGCCAGAGGCTCCCGTGCCGGTCCTGCAGACTTTGCTGGCTTTCTGGATCTCCTTCGGGAAAGCGTCCGAAGCACAAATTTCAGGCGACCCAAGCGACCCCAAAACATACGTGCCAAGGTCAAAACTCCGAATCTGCAGGTGTGGGTCAGGGTTCCCTTCATGGGACCTGTTGAGTGAAGTTCCCTCAGATATCGAACACCTTCTCTACCAAGCTCAGGGGGTCATGTGAGCGTGGCACATATTGGGAAGTTATCAATCGCCTGGTGCTACAGGAGATGAATTGCGTCCCTGCTAGTAAACACAACGCGCACACACACACACACACCAATGGCGAACACGCAATAGCCTTCCTGTTCCAAGCTAGCGTGACGATGTCTGGGGGCCCCGCTTGGGGAATCCAATTTTGCGTTTTGCCGAAATCGAAAGGAAGCCGCCTGTTTGGGGGGTACTCCTTCGAGACAAACCCCTCTAGGTGTGAACTTTGATGGGCACTCTGGTGGACATCATTTCGGTGTCGATGAATGCCATCTCCACCAGCCACTTTTACGTTGGTTCCAACTCTTAAAAGCATAGCCGCCATATATGGGTGTGTCTTGTTTAAAGTTGGACCAACAAAACGGCGTTGGTTTTCCGTTTGGCTTCCCTAAACAAAAAAAAAACTGGAGTCTCCCATGACCCTTAAAAATTGGGTCAATGACCCCAACATTTAGGTAATGGCCCCATTTTTCAAGGGTCATGGAGACTCCAGGAACACAAAAACCACATCAAACCAGGGGTACCAACAAAATTAAATGGCATTAAATTGTTTTCCGTTTGGCTTCCCTTAAAAGCAAAACAAAACAACGACGCAAAAACGATTTATATCAAACCGATATAGATGTCCGAGTCCTCGTAGTCGTCCTCCACCAGCACCACCTCGTGGCTCTTGAGGCCTGGAAACCCAGCCCGGCGGGGAGGAGGGACGGGCCGAAGGATCTCCAGGGGAATGGCACCCGTGTTTGACTTATTTAAATTTGTTCTTTTTTTAGAGGGGAGACCCCTCCAAAAGAGAGAAGCTAGGGCTTCAGTAGAGAGGCTAGAATCTCAGAATCAGGCTACCAACTTTTTCTTTCTGTCGTCTGTTTTAGTAGGGGAACCCTCCCCCAAAAAAGAAAAAAGGTAAAAGGGAACTACGTGGGGCCTAGGAATAGGAAGATCCCGACCCCAAGGTATCGGAGTCCAATGTGCCGCCTCACAGCTCCGCGCAGCTGGTGATATTGACTGACTCGCTACGCATTCCGAATGCCTATGGCTGAGCCTAGCGTGGGCACCATCAGGTAGCCCATGTGAAGGGAACTCATCGTCCTAAAGGGACGTAAAACTGGCTTTGAAGTCCCACAACTACCCCGGCGCAGACTCAGAAGCGTGGATTTCCATGGGAAAAGGGGGGGCCCTGTATTGGGTCATTCTACACCACGAGAAATGTTCAATCTTCCCCTTACCCGCGCAGTAAACTGCGCTGCCTACTTCCACCCAAGTGTAAAGGGAAACCCCTCTTCTGAAAAAGAAGGGACAAACAGGGGGGGGATTCCCGAAATGGGAATCACAGAAGCTGGCAACCAAACACCCAATTTCCACCTTCCTTCGGGTGCTGCTGGGCATGCAAGCGTCCCAAAGACTCTGCGACCCCCTAAATGGGTGACTTCCGTTTGGTGTCCCTTGCAAACATCCCCCCCTTCCAAACAAACACAACAACTCCCTTTTGGTTTTCCTTGAAGACACCACCACCCCCCACCCACCCCCAACAACGGGTGCCTAAAAAGACAAAAACCAACACGTGAACACACGCCCAGTTGCCCGCTCTCGATTGCATCCACGCCTTTCTGGCGCATCAGGCTCTTCGCCAAGGAGTCCTTTGAGGACCACTCGGCCTGGGATGGGGATGGGCATTGGATGGGGGGGTCTGGAACATATGAACAAATCAGGGGGCACCCCAAAAACCCGCAAAACCCGATGGAAAAGACAAACGAGGGAAACAAATCAGGCGGCACCCCACAAAACCCATGTGGTGCCTCCCCCCAGGCAAAAAAAGAAAGACCATTGGGTGGTTGGGGGACTTGAAGCCGTACCAACCCTTTTGGTTTCGCTTTGAACCAAGCCTAAAGCACAGACACACACACACACACACACAGACACACACACACACACTCCGAATCCAAACCCCAATTGGGGGCAGCTGACAATAGGGGGGCCTGAAAAGTTCATTGTGTGGATTCCAACCCACTTTGCACTTGTTGGGATGGATGAAATCCGATTTATTGCTGGTTGAAAAAAGGATCTACCAACAGGTGCAGGAGTTTGTCCACACTCGCCACCCCTTTTGTGCTTCTGAACCAATCCCCCCAGCAAACATGGGCGTGTTTGGCTTCATTTCGAATCAGCTTGTCCCTACGGGCTGTGGCTACTTGCGGGAGATAAAGACTGCAAAGACTGGACTTACCCAGGGGGTGTTCGCAAAATGGGCGTGCCAAACCAAATAATTAGGGCACCCACCAAACTGGGTGCTATTCCCTTTGACTTTCTTTTTAAATCTATCCCAAACCCATCTCAAATGGAAGGTCAAAGGTCGCATCCTTTTGGCGAGGTTCTCGCTTTCCGTTCAAAGGCAAGAACGCGAACCTCCGTTTGCTTAAGCATTCCTGGCAGAAAAAAACACATATTTCCACTAGTGGTAGATTCCCTTAAAACTTTAAAACTAACAGGGCAAAATGACAAAACATCATTTCAGCGAGGACTCATCGGGTCACCCCCCCCTCTTCCAGCCCTAGGGACACTTGTTCCTTCGGATTCGTACCCCGCCCCACAAAGAAAAAAACTTGATGAGGCCCGAAGAACCGAGGCCTTTCCGAGCAGATCTGGACCCCTTTCACTCATTGACTATGCACCTTTGAAGCGCTCATTGATTCTCGGGGCTGAAGCAACTCCCCACCTCTTCTGAGAATGCGGGTAAGGTTGGGTGTAAACTGTGGATTGGCGCCGCTAGAAAGATGGGAAGCATGAGCGCACGAATTGGAGTGACAAGAGGGCACGCTTTGGTTGTGGGGCTCATACACGTCCCCGCCACTTGCATGACATAGCTACACCGGAATTTAGGGGTTCAAATATGTGTGCATCCTCTCTAGGGGCACGCCAAACTGGTGAGTGTCCAACTCTTTTTGTTACTCAACATCCACAAATACAAGCATAGCCAAAGCAAAAAACAAAAAAAAACACCCCGATACAGCCCAACTAAATCCGTATTCATCCCCAACCCCCCAAGCTTTGTCTCAGATCTGTGCCTGTCGCTTCTCCCCCAGGAAGCTCTGCAGCCCCGGCGGGAAGTTCACGGCAGCCTCTC
The DNA here is from genome assembly GCA_963377175.1 of Effrenium voratum. Lineage (NCBI taxonomy): Eukaryota > Dinophyceae > Suessiales > Symbiodiniaceae > Effrenium > Effrenium voratum. Next base: position 322,464 of record CAUJNA010003603.1, on the reverse strand, counting down.
TCGCGCGCGAGGATCGATCGAAAGGCGGGAGGTGGCGGGAGAGAGACGCGGCCAAACACTCGGAAGGCTCATGGGGTTTTAGTGCCTTTGGCTTTTTTGTTTTGTGTGTGTGTGTGTGCGTGTGAGTTTCGCGTGTTTCTTGTCAGTAGGTTTGGCATTTTCCGGGAGTTTGCCGGGGGGGGGGGGCTAGCCTTTTTTGTGAAGGGTGGTTTTTAACATCTCCCCTTGGATGTTTTTACGCGAGCCTTCCTGTTCCCCATACAAGTTTATTGAATTTACCATGCGATTATTGGTTGAGACCGTCGGTTGACTTTTCAATACCGGGGTTTCACGGTAAACATTGTTCGCACGCCAAGCAGGAATACTCTGGCGCTGGCAGGAGCAATGTCGCAACTAGCAAGTTGCTCCTTGTTTAAACCTCTTATTCAAGAAACACCTACCCTAAATAAGGGGTCCTCAAGATACTACATTAAATAAGGCGTCGTTATCGAAGATCTCCGGGTTCTCTTACCGATCCCCCGCGCCGATTGCACGGTCGCCCGCACAGCCACCCGCAGTCTGCGGACCTGACGGCAGATCTCCGGAGCGCAAGTGGATGCTCGCCAACTGGCACTCTTCCAGCGAGTCAACGCAGGCTGCGGGGCACCGTGAGGCTCTGAAGCATCGAACCGTCTGGAGAGGCGCGGTTGGGATGATATTTTTAGGCTGGACAAACCAGGCGACCCGCGTGCTTCCCATTGAACACTTGGACCCCTCTCCTGCTGAGCATCTTGTTTGGTCACCCCTTCTAGTCCTCAAACCACAATTTAGACTGCAGTTGGGCAATTGGGCTTGGTACCCTGTTCAGGTTTCAAGGAACGCCAAAAGCAAAACCACAATTTGGGCGGGCCTTCTTAGACAGGACCAATTCGTTTTGGCTCCCCTTCCATTGTTTGAGCGAGCCTTTTCCAATGAGCTACATGCGTGCTTCAACAGTCGCGGACCATTTTTCTTCTAACCCACCGGGGGAGAAATATAGAAACTCAACTTCTGCAAATGGGTTCGGTTCAGTTGGGTCTGTCAGCTTGGAAGTCGCTGTAGCGTGCTGATGGGTTGGAATTGGTGTTGGGTTCGGCTCCGGGTGAGGCCCACATCAGTTGGCCTTTGGTCGAGTTGACGCGGACCAAACGCTCGAGCTGCTCATTGAAAGCCAGGTGAGAATTCGTAGGCTCCTGGTTGATTCATCCAAATATGTAGTCTCTCTTGACGAAGCTGCCACCACGTCCTTTCATAGTCCAAGCAGGATCTTGCGGATTGCTGTTGAAAACCTCAAGGGAAAGTAAAACTCTATCACATACATATCTGTATATTATATATATATATATGCTTAAACTGACCGTTTGAATCACATTTCGCACAGCAAACTAGGGAACTCCATGTAGCCATATTGGCTACATGGGGGTTCCCTAGTTTGCTATGCGAAATGTGAGAAAACAAGTTCAGTTTAAAGTTTGATTCATGTTTCGGGGTTTCTGAGGGGTCTGTTTCGTTCGCCCTTCCTCATGTTGGTTAGTTGTGTGATGTGTTTTGTCTGTCTGTTTGTTATTACCTTTGGGCATACTCCGTCCCTGAGTTCCTGCACAACAGGTTCCCGGGAAGACCGTGCTAGTGGCAAAGGACAAGCTTTGGATGACAGGGGGTGGCGCTTGTGGGTTCTTGTTCTCTGCCAGCCGGATGCAACCGAATTCCGAGTTTCAGGTCCCGCAATCAGGCAGACAGACAAACATTTAACAAAACTAACCAACATAAAGACAGGCACCCCCAAGAAACCCCGAAACATCCATCAAACTGTGGACTCCTTCCCTCCCTGACCGCGCGAACTGGGCGAAGGCGCGAAGGCGCGCGAGCGAGCTCTCAGCGCCTCCTTGTCGAAGTCCGAGGCTCCATAGGTCTCGCCGATGTGGCCATAGACCTGGCGAGGTCCATCCCTCCGGTCGCTCGGTCGGGCGACCCTGCGCGACCTTGCCATGGAACCCACCAGGTGAGTGGTTGGCCTGGGGTATATCCCACCAAGGTGATCTTTGCTTAAGGGGGACTTAGCAGGTAGCTGGGGATGAAACGTAGCATGCCCGAACATCCAAGCAAAGAAATGCTCCCATTGAACGAAATATGGTCCAAGCCAGAACCCTGTGAGGTGCCATGCGGATGGGGGAGTACTGATCAGGTTTCATAAGATGTCTTGTGCAAAGTTGGCCATGAAGAGTCAGTTTGCTACCTAACCCGAATGTCCAAGTTCTCTGGGTTGCTCTTCCTGGTGGAATCGAAAACGCTAATCTGTTTCCAACATACAAGGTCTCAGGGACGATTCGCGAGGACAAATTAGGAAATCTCAGAGGGTCTTCCCCCAACAAGCAACACCCGCAACACCCTTTGGAGCCTGAAGTGAAAATTCAGCTGCCTCTTTCTAAGGGCATTGTCTGGCTCCCCCAAACCCAATTTCCGACTGCCGCACTGTTGCGCAACCCAGCAACATCCCCCATCCTCTTCCCTCTCCGAGAAAAAGAAAGAAACTGCGTCTGAAGGGAGGGAGGTACTGGTGTGAAACCTGACTTGGCACGGTCACAAGGCATCTTGCAAATTGCCATGGCCAGTTGGCTCAACCCCTCGAGCAAGGCCTCTTGCTGGCATACCCTGGCCCCGGAAAAGTGCCACGGCCACTCAAGTGTAGCAAAAAAAAAGTGAGACTATGCACGTGTATACACAAACATATATATAATTTGCCATCTGTACTCAGTGTTACAACTTATGATATATAATATATTTACCTTTACACTCCTCAAGACTTCCGTGCCCAGCCGCACTTGATCCCGCGCAACGCACGGTTGAGCGGTTCCAATCCCCAATGGCAAGTATGTTACCCACAAATCCCGCACCCGGCACCGTCGTATCAAAACGACAACGGGAACACCAGGGGGAAATACAAGACTTAACATTCAAATTAAATATGGGGAAAAATACCGATGCAAAAGCCAACGCCAATCCCGCAATTCAAAACGAATCGACTTGCCATCGTGTCTTGCCCACATCTGGGGCATACAATAGTGTCTGACTCCAACACTCTAAAGGAGTATCTTGTGATTCTAAACTAAAAACATACTTTGTCACTCCAAGTGAACGTTGCTTTACCCTAATATGTAAGCTGGGTGTTGAATAGGCGGTAGGACACATTTCAACAAACATCCTGTTTTCTTAGTTGGCGGGAAAAAAACAAGCTGTGAGTTATGGGGTGGTTGAGCACTCAGCAAATAGCCGTGCTGCTATTTAGACAAATGCGTTCTGACTCTAACATTCCAGTACTATATGTCCTGACTCCATGTCATATTTGGTCTATCTTATGTCAAATATGCTTGGGCTGGAGGCCCAAAGAAACCAACGTGCGCCTTCAAAGGGGAACTTGTCAAAATAGGGAATTGGACCCCCTCCTTGGTGGTCCGCCTCGTGCTTTCCCTTCGCCACCAAAAAAACCAAGGGGGTACCCTCCACAAACGACACCATGATTCCCCCATTCCAATTCCAATTGGAGTCCCTTTGACAACGGGTACCTGCCAGGCTTGCTTGACGTGGGAAAGGGAGCAAAAATTGAAGCTTTGGCAGTTAAGTGGTTGGATTTCAACCACTTAACCACAATAAGCAAAAATGTAAAATGTTTCCCAACAACAACCGTGCAGGCGCCCCTTCGAATCCATTTGCCTGGCTGAAGTGCTGCAGAAGCTTCAGCCGACCCAAACAGATCTGCGCCGTGCCCACGAAGCCCTGCCAGCGAGGTCTCACGGCCATATGATGCGTGCACGTGTCTGTGTGTGTGTGTGCGTGTGCGTGCGTGGGTGAGTGTGTGAGTGTGAGTGTGAGTGTGAGTGTGAGTGTGAGTGTGAGTGAGTGAGTGAGTGAGTGTGTGTGTGTGTGTGTGCGTGTGCGTGCGTGGGTGAGTGTGTGAGTGTGAGTGTGAGTGTGAGTGTGAGTGTGAGTGTGAGTGAGTGAGTGAGTGAGTGAGTGAGTGAGTGAGTGAGTGAGTGAGTGAGTGAGTGAGTGAGTGAGTGAGTGTGTGTGTATGTGTGTGTGTGTGTCTCTCTGTGTGTGTATGTCTGGGTGTGTGTGTGTGTGCGTGAGCGTGTGCGTGTGCGTGTCCGGGTGCGTGTGCGTGTGAGTGCGCGTGCGTGCGGGCGTGCGCGCGCGCGTGCGTGCGTGAGTGTGTGTGTGTGTGCCTGTGTGTGTGTGTGCGTGTGTATCTGTCTGTGTGTGTGTATCTGTCTGTGTGTGTGTATCTGTCTGTGTGTATCTGTCTGTGTGTGTGTGTGTATGTGTGTGTGTGTGTGTCTGTTTCTGTGTGTGTGTGTGTGTGTGTTTGTTTGTTTGTGTTTGTGTGTTTGTGGTTGTGGTTGTGTTTGTTTGTGTGTTGTGTGTTGTGTGTTGTGTGTTTATGTTTTTGCTTGTGCTTGTGTGTGTGTGGGTGTGAACTTGTGTGCAGATATATGCATGATCTATATGTTGATGCAACATATGAATGTATGTCCATATCTGTATATATATATATATATATTGTGCGTATATGTGTGTGTATGCATGTACATGATAGAAGTATATGTTTATTGTGTATGTTATATATATATATATATGTACACACATATGGTCTTAACATATTATACAAATAGCGATTCAAGCTGTACCCACTCGGAGAACAGGATCACCTCTGAGTACGACTCACGCACCAGGACTGACATCCTGAGATGAGGCGATCAAAGCAATGGAGGTCTCAACATCCCAATCGCCCAAAGAGTGTCCTCATCACAACCCCGGTGCTGAAAGGAACCCAAACAAGTGTTGGAAGATCCCGAATCCAGGCCCGCCGAATAAGTGCACCCTGTATATTGGGGGGGAGAGGGGCCACATTGATTGTGTGGGGAAAGGATTCAAACCAACGGGTTTCCAAACAAAGGGATGACTCGGATTCACAAATACAGCCCATGGCTGCGAGTCAATCCCCAAACGCTTCACCCGGACTCAACTTGAGGTACCCTGTAACCATGGGTGGCCTTTTCAAAAAAATAAATGGCCCTGGCAAATGGAATAAAACCCATCTAAACCAGTGCCATCGATTTCTATCTAAATCTGGGCTGCCCTCAGATCCCCCGGCTACAAGCTCAACCTTTAGTGAGTCAAATAGAAACCGCTAAACACTAGAAAGATCTAACAAGCTAAGGAACCGGATGGGCTTCGGGAGCCGCCAAGAAACCTCAAAACACACCTTTGCTTGACACCCTTGCAACTGGGATTGCCAACAAATCGCTCACCAACGACTCAGGCCATTTTTGTGATAAACCGAAAATCAGATATAGTCCGATTTCGTTTCATATTGAGTCTAATGAAAAAGATAGCCCTCGTTTATCATATAATTTTGGAGGAGACCCCAGATCCACGTACTTAACGTCCACCTTGACCCAAGCCTTGGTGCAAATGACCAGCTCCGCCCCGGCGTCTTGCAAGGACTGCAGCAGGTTCGCCATCTGGCGGAAACAAACTCGCGGCGCTTCGAAGGTTTCAGCATGTTAGGGGGAACCTTGGGAACATTACTCTAAACGGGATTGAAATGGCGGTGAACAAACATTGCAGGTTAAGTTTGCCGGTTGGGTCAACAAGTGCGTGTTAACTGAGGACCCTTTGGGGGATTCATGGCCACCAATCAGAGAGAGTGCGTCGCAAATCGTAGTGATTCAATATATATATATATGGTTTCTCACAATGCGGGCTCCCAAGAAAGGCAATGTCATATCCAAAAGCTGCAGACGTGCCAGAGAACCAACGGTATTTTTGTTGCCTGGGCCGGAATTTAGACATTTGCCATTAGTGTGGAATCAACCATGTTCGAACGGGCAGGTACAAACCGAAGCGCAACCAAGTTATGAATTCACAGAGTCAGAGCGTATCTCTATCATTCTATATTAGCGGTCACCCTTGTAATTTAGCCAAAGGCTGAATGTGTCAGTAGCGCAAACCCCTTATTCAGGCCCGTTTTGTGGTAAATGTAAATGGGCTGCACCTTTCCGTGGTGCCATTTTGTTTCATTCCCATCATGACTTTACTTCAAATGGAACTCCCCAAGGCTAGTTGAAAAGTTGCAAAGCTATCCGATCATGTCTTGGAAGAAAGTACCCTCTGCCAGGCTCCGTGGGAGAATCGAAATGTTGCAACGCCGAAACCCTGCTTCCCACCCGCTTATGAGTCTCTTCAGAGCTGTCCCGAGCAGTGGCTCAACATTTAGGGGCCTGGACTGGAACTATCCCTGGTTTCCCCTTACCGCAGGAACAAGCAAAAACCCGCTGAACGCCCAGGCCATCTAACTAAAACCAAGAACATCTTAGTACTCCCACGAAGCTGGGCCCGACCCGAGACGCACTAAAACATATGGGTGTGGGTCAAAAATCCAACATGGGGCATTTGTAAATGGAAACATGGACTAAAACCTGCGGTCCCCTGGTAGTTTGATTTTCACCCATACCCATATGGCTAAAGGGGAAATAACGGAACACCAGAAAGGGAAACTAGTTAAACAAGTTGGGCTACGGTGAATGCCCTACATTTGCGAGTACACCACCCATACTCAACCACAAATCCATGGTAAAATGGTGCAACATAGGTTTTGCTGTTGCCTTACTTATAACACGGGCATCCACGGCTTCCGACCTTCCGATTTCAGGTTGCAAGGACTGGGAGTGCTAATCCCGGTCCAAACCGAGGGCAGTGAGGGCAGAGTGATCCCTCAGCTACCCAGTGAAAAGGGACCCCTCACCTAATTACCCTCTTTCCAACAATCATGGAAGTGGACAAGCTTTGGCAAGAAGGCATTTTTTCTTCAACAACCCGCCGATCCTCAGCTTCCTAATGTTTGGCTAACCCCAGAATGGTAAATGGAAACGACTACAACCGGTCCATATCACGTTGAAACTTGACCCAACAAATCGGGTCTTCATTTTTTTCCATACCTTTTGCTTGAACAAACCCAAGGAGCATACCTTTTTTTCCAAGCAAAAGGGTAAGCCGATTCAACCCCCCACCCCCTTCCCTCCCACCCAAAAAGAAAGGCCGGAGCAAGCGGCGCCTGCTGGACACGCTCCGGGCCACCGAAGGCCATGGCTGGAAAGCCGCCCTCCTAGGTTCGTTCATTCGATTGGTTTCTTTTCCTGACGGACACCACCTGTTCATCAACCGGTTTATTCATCCGGGGTTCACAAATTACTGTGTGTGTGTTTCTCGAAAGGAAGCTAAAAGGCGGTTGGGCCAGGGTTTTCCCTGACTTCTGGTTGACGGTGGCCAAATCTGCGAAGCCCTGCTAAAAGTGACTAACTGTTAGTGGTTTAATACGGCATTTGCCCAAATTAGTTGGCAAAAAAGTGAAAGTCCTAGCATCCAAGCAACATACACCATAGTTTAGGTTGCTTTGCACTGCGGGGCTTTGTTTTGCTCCTGTCTCTATTTGTCCTTCCTTCCTTCCTTCCTTCCTTGCTTGCTTCCTTCCTTCCTTCCTTCCTTCCTTCCTTCCTTCCTTCCTTCCTTTGTTCCTTCCTTTGTTTCTGTCTTTCGGTATTTCATTGTATTTCTTTCCATCGTTCTTTCCGCTTGGTCTTTTTTCTTTCTCTCTCTCTCTCTCCCGCTCTTTGGTATGGTGTCCATCACGATTCCGTCCTAGAGTGGGCCCTCATACCTTGTGGTGTCCGGTGAAACCTCCGTCCGTTCTACGCCCATATCTCGCCAGCCCGCTTCCGAAATACTAGGCCATGTGACGGGCTCAGGATTCTCACACATGATCTTCATAATATGACTAAATATCAGCTTCCCTCTGATTGGTGGTTTGGATTCCTGAAAATATGGCCCTTGAGTGCCTAACCCCGCTCTAAATACTTTGTTTGATCAAGCTCCAAACAACGGTCCTGTATGAAGACGTCTCTGCTGAGCTCCTCCACACGTAGCACCTGAAGCCGAAAGGCAGCCGAGGTGGCAGATCGTCGTTGCAAAAAGGGACGCCCCTCTGTTCCGCCTCAGCTTTTTCGCCGACCAAAGAAAAACAAGGTGTGTGTTCCTTGTCCATGTTTTAGTGAACCTGAACATGCAAAGGTGATCTCTGGATGTACCTGGTCCATGTTTTAGTGAACCTGAACATGCAACAGAGATCTCTGGTTGGTTGGCTGTCTTCAGAGAGGGCCCTAAGCATGACAAGACCAAATTCCCTGATTCTGTTTGGCTGGGCTAGGGGCAGTCCTCTCCAAAAGTCACAAGATCTGGATGCACTTCCCAGCCATTCGTTCAAGGAGCCTTCCTTTAAAGACAATTGCCCAAACCCAGGGATAAGTGGCAGATATCAAAAAGAGCGATGGGTGAACGACATGAGAGATCTTCACTTCCCAAGACCATATTCTTTGCAGCTTCCTGCTCCCCGATAAACAGAACAGAACGGGCAACTAAAACACAAGCGTGGCCACCAGCCTGGCGCCATGTTTGGACTTAAACCCGTATAGGGTGGTCCTATTACAACCGCCCCCTTAGACGCTGCAATTGTTGAGGGCCCCTCAAAAGTCCATCAGAGCAACGGATCCAGTTAGCGTGGTTTGGCTGGTAACCAGGAATTCTACGTCTAGTTGTTTGCCCTTGGTTACCCACGATAGGGACAACTGGACATACTGGAAAGCATGGAAGGATCTGACATGGTACCGAGCATTCAGCACCTTTCCCCCATTGGCAATTTGCATGGGTGGCTTGTAGGTATAAGCGTGTCCCAGGGTTGATCCCTTTGGCCCAAAAAAGTACATAAGGCGCAAATGCTAAAGCCAGGTGACCTGCAAATCGTCAATCCAAACCCAGTGCTTCCCTCATACGCAGAACCATGAGGTAAAGCACATAAAAGTACGAGCTTTCCTCTTAGGAAAATCGCAAATGATGACAATCTGAATAGGGCTCTCTTTGTGGACGTGAGGGAACCAAAAGAAAACCAACTACAGTATCTGAACGGCCCTTAACTTTGAGAGACGCTCTTTTGGGGGTGTCTTTTTTGGGAGCCTCCTTTCACTTGGTGTTCAAAGGGGAAACCGACCATTTTAGAGGTCCCCAATTTTGAGGCGCCCCCATTTAAGGTTCCCCGAGTTGTCCCAAACCCCAGTGGTGGTTGACTTGTTAAAAGGCTCCAAGCAAAACAAGAAACTTGCTCATGGTAGCTAACCAAGGGACACCATTCCGGTAACCCCCGGTTGGTGGTTTGGATTGGTGGATTGAAAACTCAAACCCCTGGTGTGGGTAAAATGAGAAACCACCCACCAAACCTCCAAACCAGCAATCCAAACTAAGGGTTGCCTAAAACATGACTGCCAACTACCAAACTACCAACCCCAATGTAGAGGTTCCCTGAACCCAGCAAACTAATCATTGCCTGAAACTTGCCAACCCAACTACCAACCCAAACAGGGATCCTTGCATTATACACCTGAACATTGCCTCGTAAATGGCGGGTTCCCTTTATTTTGGTGTAAAAGGCAACAGGTTTTAAATGGTTGCAAAATTGAGATCTTTTAAGGAGCCCTGCCAAATAATGTAGGGGTTCCCTGAACCCAGCAAACTAATCATTGCCGCAACAAAAATGCCAACCCAACTACCAAACTACCAACCCAAATGTAGGAGCAAAACCTGAGCCCTCGTAAAAATTGCTCCGTCGGCTCGCTCCGCCTGGCCCGGCTCGCTGCTGGCGTGGGGCTTGGGGAGAGACACCTCGCCGACACCCAGCGCCCGTCAAACCCAATGGAGCCCGGGCGTTGACGCGGTTCAACTGCGGCCCCTTGCGGTAAATCAGGAAAAAACGAAATGGTCTAACATGCAGGTATTTCTGCTTTTTGGGTGTTTGTATTTTTTAAGATGACATGGTCGAGTCAAACACCGTATAAAGCAATGACCATGAAACTCGTGGGAGAAGGGTGTGTCTGTGTCTGAGTGTGAGGGTGTGTGCGTGTGTATCTATGATAATTCAGCCCTCTTCGTATGATTTGCTTCACAACGGGAGGAGCCTCGATTGTTGTCTGTAGTGGGACATCACTACAACAAGAGAAGGCATCCATATGTGCAGTAAGGGTTCATGTTGAACAACCCAGCCTGCTATTGGTGTTGCAAGCGTGGTTGTAAATGTTTACAAACACGCTCATAGATCGTTATGGATAGATTTACCATTTAGATGGTCATACATGTTTGGATAAGAAAACTTGAGTTGGTTGAAAACTGGACTCTATCGTGATTCTTATACATGTTTCTACGGCGCCCACAAGTAACCACCCGGAAATTTACATAGGTCAACTGGTTTTTTGTACCACCTCTGGGGTCGACCTGCCCAGACCGGCCTGCGCTAAGCAACTTGAAATTTGTTAAGCAGGCGGCTGAAAGGAATCAAGTATACACTGCCTATGATGCCTCCGGCCTCAGCCTCCACAAGATATTTGTAGGGGCCCGTTTTTGACCCTTGCTAAACCCCTATCAAACAGAAAGCAGAATCCTTGCAAAGATTTGGGCGCCTTCTATACCAGGAACCCTTCTGCTCCCCTGCTAAAAGTTTAGCTTTTAGTGGTTTAATGGAAAACCCATTAGTTGGCAAAAAGTTAAAGTCCTAAGTGACCTAACATCCAAGTCCTAACATCCAAAGATCCGCTGTGTGAACCCCATGAGGTTTAACTCCTCTGGGCCTTTGAAGCGCCGGTCACTTCTCGGTTCGCGCGAAATCTTCGCGCCTGTTTCGGCCATCCGGCCAAGGACTTGAAGACATGGATCACCTGCACCGAAGCTTTGCATCGCGATTTGTTTTCGGAGAAAAAATGCGACGACCAGCGAGCGCTTGTCTTCCTGAGAAGATGAGCCAATCAGTTTGTCCAAACTTTGCTTGGCCAAGTCGTTCCAACTTCTCTTCTCATTTACCACTAAAATGGGCCAATCAATTGTTCCAACGTTTTTGTTCTTTTCCTTCTCATTGCCGCTGAAATGGCAACCAAACCCGAAAAGTTCCAAGTCCGAAACGGAACTCAGGAAGTGAGACTTCCAGTGATTTGAGTCCCTTGAAAAAACCAGGGGGCAATGAGAAAAACCACGCATCTGCTTCTTCCCAAAGCGGTGAGCTCCGCCAAGCCCAAGCTCATCCAAGCTCTGTGGGGATCTGTTTGTTTTCCCTTTTTTTGGGCCAATTTGCCAAAGGGGTAAGATGGGTTGCGGTCAAAAAAGGGCTTTCGGCTTTGGAAAACCTTTTTGGGGGCCCCTCTGGTTTGTGGCTGTGTGGCTACACCCGTCCCTGGTACTGTAAAGCCGGATTGAGTCATTTTTTAAGAATCAAGCATCTCCAATGGCCCATACCCTTTGGGAGTATATGGGTGGCTGAGTGATGGTTGTGGGCGGTAGTGGAGGTCAACTCTCCCCGGATTCACAGGAGGAATGTGGAGTACCTCTGCGCTTTCCAGTTGGGGGGATAGAATGCGATGGTAAGTGGCTACCCAAATATCTTCAAATGAATATGACATGTCAGTCTGCAGATTCATATGAAAACAAGCAACCATTGTCATAGACTTCTACATCCCCCAATTCTACAAACTGTGAGTAATCTTCCTTTTTGGGACGCCGCCTTTGGGGTTCCTTCTGTTGATTGCTAAAGGGATCTCTATCCGGACAATCCCCGGAAAACTGAAGAGACACCACCAGTTCTTTGTTTTTTTCTTTTCTTTTTTTTCCCCGCTGGTTTGGCAGACATGCCCTCATGGAATTGGACGAACAATATGTCCACCGGTTTGTTCACGACCGACAAACGCTTGGTATGTTAGCAACCATGTGTTTTACAGCTGCCCACTTAACAACAACATATTTCATCAATTAAGCAACTCTCACACATGCACACAACAACGACGAACCAAGTGCAGTATCGATTCCTTCCATTCGGGTCAAATAGGGGCAACTAAAAGCAAGGCACATTTCCCGTAGGTCAACCAGAAGTCAGGCAAAAGCTTTGCCTAACCGCCTTTTAGCTTCCTTTCGAGAAACACACACACACAGTAATGTTAACCCCGGATTAATAAACCCCTGGTTGATTAACAGGGGGGGGGTCCCCTTTTAATTAGTGGGGATTCGTCACCTAATAATGAAACGGGTTTGTTAATCCTGGGTCAACATTACCAGTCATGACCATGTCGCTCTTACATAAGACCATGTCTCTCTAACACGATTGGCGGAAGCCAAACCTTTCCAACCGCTATGTTGACGTCTACGTCTTTTGCACCGCGGAAAAAAAGACAAGAAAAACAACTGAACACAACCCCAAGAAACCAACAGCTAGCACAGATCCAAGAACATGTGAAACCACCCAAGCCTCCATTCCAATAATGCTTTCTAACCAGTACTTGTTGGAAGTACAAGGTCTTCCAAGACCCCATTCTTTACTGAGAGGTCTGTTCGCTTCCGTTGGAGCAGATCAGAAGAGCAGGCTATGAGCAGGTGAATAGATCTCTCCCGCACACGCAGCGCGAAGAATCTTTGTGCAGCTTGGAAGCTGATAACGTCTGGTCGAAGTCGAAGAGGAAGAGCCTTCCGCTTGCGCCAAGGACTTATTTGCAAAGGACCGCATTGAACCTCCCCTCCCCTAACCCCCACCCCCCCAAGTCCAAGAAAATATCCGAAGGCCTTAGCGTGGCCTTAGTCTTTGTTCCATGCGAACTGTTTGTCGCAAATCCGCAAATTTGCCAAGGGCTCACAACCGAAGCCGATTTCGACCTGTGGCTGAGCCCCAAAGTGAGTTGGGTCGTGCCCAGTGCCTTAACCGGAAAGCCTGACCATGTTAAGTGGGCTTCCGCCTGCAAACCACTGGACTCAGTAAGACTATCTGCAAACCACTGGACTGAACAAAAAAAACCGATCAAGAAACCTGGCCATTGAACCCTCAAAGTTCGGATCGGCCACCAAGAAGCCCAGGCCTGGGAGAGTGGCTTGAAAATGGAAAACTTATCTTGCCTCACTTGTAAAGGACGCCAGAAACTATCCGGGCTGAGGGATTTCTGGAGGAAACTCACCTTCTCCAAATGCTATTGTTGTGGGAGTCCGGCGAGTTAAGTTTGCCAACTGCGCTTTTCTGTAGCTAGCCAGACGCGGAGAGAGGGTAGCTTCTGTGGTACCTGGGAGCCTCCGAAACAGAACAGGATTCCAATGTCAACATCAACGCGGAAAGCTAGTTCCATAAGACCTACTGAAGTCGTACTGGGAGGCAGGACTTGCGCAGTGAGGCCAAAACGGACGCTCTGACGCCATCCAGGGCCCCATGTGGCCTCCATCCATACTGTGGATGGACGAAATCCAGATCGCACCAGTTTGAAACCATGGTTGAAACCATTGTTGGTTGGTATATTTACAGGGAAGTCGAAGCATGCCATAGTGTCTTGCGTGCCGGATTTCGTCCATCCACAGCTTTGCCCAGTGCCCGAAGGGATCCGCGAAGGAGATCTGGTGCGGATGGCTTCTGACGAGAACCATGGGCTCGGGAAGTGAAGTGCTGAATTCAGCACTCTCAGCAATCGCCCGAACAACGCGGAGCTAAAGTTTGACTTGGGCAAAGTGCAGGGACCCTGGAAAAACAAGTAACACTGGAATTGGTGGCTGGCTTGGGAATCCCAGAAACGCAGCTAAGGTATAACTTGGGCAAAGTGGGGACCAAAACACAAGGCTTCCCATGGAACTGGCGGCTCGAATCCCAGTTCTGGAGCCTTCAGCCCTTCCAACATGCTTTCCACTACCCTTCTTCCAAGCTGCACAGGCAAAACAGAGAGTTGGGCTATGCTATGCTGAAACTTTCCGAGTGGATTGGATAGAATCGGATAGAAAGAGTCCAGACTTGTTGTTTACTGAACTGATCTGCCCATCAAGTTCAAAACTGAAAAGGCGTCTGTTTTCTGTTGGGCGCCGTTTTGAGTCACATGGCAGCGGTTTTGCAAAATCAAGCGTTTTGCAGAAAGACAGCAGCAGGAAATTGGCGGAATTCGGTGGCAAATCGGCGGATTTCCTCGGACAAAGGTTTCAGCACGGCGGAGGGTGTTGCGTTTCGGCGCTTTTCCTGGAGGGCGCCTGTTTTGGCTTGTCGGCGGAAATGTCTGCCGCAGCCTGACGGCAGAAAGTTCAGCCGGAGGGTCTATATACCCCATTGTTCCCACGACAGGAGAGGGTATCTGAACATTCCTCATGGGTGTGGGCCAGGTTTCTTGGTATGGCAGCAGTAATTCAGAAAATACCCTCCCATGCGGCAAACCACCACAAAAAAGGAGACAAGGAAACGGCAAAAGGCGATTTCAATCCGATTGGTGGCTATACGAGTATACTCAAGATGCCGACCTTCGCCCTCTTAGAAGCCGCAGCTTGCCAACATAACATGGCGATGTCACGATACGCTACGATACGGAACGATGCCGGCACGCCTCACGGCTTCATTCGGCATCTGGCGGATGGGCTCTTCACAAATTAAAAGTGTTTGGGTAACCTTTGTAAAGCCCGGTGTGCCTAAATGGGTTCAATACCCAGTTGGTGTATTCCCAGGGTGTGATACAACAACCCTTAGAATATATCATCCTTTGTCGCAACAGGGCCATGCTCCTCGAGGAGTTCCTTTAGGGTGACCAGATAGTCACGGCAATGCTGGCTGCATGGTTCATAGTCGCATTGCAACTGGTTTTGGGTGCACCTTATTAAATCATGCCTTGCCAGGTTTTCCCTCAAAAGATGGTCCTCAAAGGGGTTGACCTCCACGCTTATCAAGGAGAGCCCTGGGCAACCCCGAAATGGCCGTTTGATACAACGACACAAACAGGACCTAAGCAGGTCACCCAACAGTTGTAAAGCATACCACCATGTTATTCTGAACCATTCTGGTCATTTCCCAAGGGTGTACTCCCAGGGTGTGATACAAAAACCCTCAGATATGGCTGTGGCTCAAATAAATGTACCAAAATGGCAGCTTGGTAAATGGAACCAAAGACGAAAAGCTGCGTAACCCTAGCTCTTGAAATTTGAGCCACACCCACATATTGGTTGGGCACAAAATAAACCGCAAGGTTTGGATGCGGCTGTGTGCTATTGTTGGACAAACGGCCCCGTTGCCCGGCGGCATCCTTTCTCCGTTTCAGCCGGATATGCGGTTGCCTCATGGACACGGGGCAAGTATCCAAGTAGCTGCTTGATGCTAGGAATCGTTAGATAAGATGACACATGGAAATTATCGCAAGCGAAATCCGTTGTCACACCATCGTTGAAGTAGACACTTCCAACTATCACGTGGCGGCTGCAAAGAACATATGCACACGTTCGATATCGATCCAAATCTGGGGTACACACAACATCATGACTCCGTTCCCCATTTAGTCTACCATAGCATATGACATACTGTAGAGAAGACCCCGATAAGGGCCATCGGGGACCAAGGGCCGTATTCCTCCCAATCCTCCCAATAGCTCTGATGGCTATGGCTCTGAATCAGGCTATGGCTCTGAATCAGTGTTGGAACGTTGGGTATGAGACCCTACCATGCGGCCCACACACACACACACAAGTTGGTCCGCCAGTTACACATGGTGGGGGAACGTGAGTAGCAATCAACCAGCATACCCAACATTTGAAGAGTTCAGCCAGGAAGTTGCTCGTAAGTACTTCCGCCTGGAAGAAACAATCGCTTGAACAAACAACTGCTAGGTGCCCAGATTGCAAGATCATCAGTATTATGTACAAAGCAAGTCCCAAAAAAAGGCCTTCCCAAAGAATGCCAGGTGCGGAAAATGAACAACATGGTCAAAACGGCGTTCCCAAAGAATGCCAGGTGCGGAAACAAAACAATAAAAACAAGATCATATATAAAAAACAATAATAACAATAATAATAATAATAATGGAAAAAACAAAAAAGATAAACAAAAAGAGGGAACTTTGGTGCCCACTGAGCCGAGCCTTCGAGCTGCGAGCTTCAAGCTGCGCCTTGGGAACAACGGGAGGGCAGTGGGGTCCTTTCGCTGTCCGAAACCGGACTCCCCCGAAACACCAAACGGGGGGGGTGTGCCCCGAAAAAAACGAGCCTTGGTGGGGGGGGGTTTGGCCTGGCTGGATTTGTGAAGCCAACTTGGCCTCCCAAATTGGCAAAGGTCAATTCGGAAGACCACTCCAAACCAAACCACGAATTTGGGGTAAGGTGAGTTTGGATGGTTTGGATTTGGAGTTGAATCCTTTCTTGTAGAGGGTAAATGGGAATCACCCGGAAGGCCTGCAAACCACCGATTTGGCTTCGCCCAGTAGAGGGTTCCACCACAAGGGAGTGCCAACTTTCTGAGTGGATTGGGTCGAACAGGTCCCTGGGCTCCTTGTTTACCACTTGGCTGATCTTGCCCAAAAGAGTGTACCAGGTCCTGCAGTAGAGAGGATAGAATAAGGGTACCCATTTTTTTTCCAGTATTCTACTTTAGTAGGGGAACCCTCCCCCCAAAGAAAGGGGAGAGAAGGGCACCTAGCTGGGGGACCTAGTGCACAAGCGCAGGGAGGAAGAGATACTCTCTGTTCCAGCTGGTGGACTTCCACGGGAAAGCTTTGTCCTTCCAAAACAGAAGACACGGGCCGACGGGGGGTGCTTATCTGTGTTTGCTTCAAAAGGATAACCTCCTTCAACAAACAAACAAACATAAACAAAGGGCTTGGCCATTCTGTTGCCAGCTTAAACGGCGCCACATGTGGCACTGTATTTGGGATTGTCTCAAAAAAAGCCAATCCAAAACTTGGTGGTTTCCCTTTGATTGTCTTCTCCCAAAATGGAACCGCCAACTCAAAACACGAGCCTCATTTCGCGACCCAAGCGACCGCAGCACGGAAGCGTTGCGGCGCAGCACGTCTCGGATGCGATGAGTCCAGCCAATCCGCCTGATTTGTTTTCGCGTCCGTCCTTGAGACAAGCGATTGCTTTTGAAGGTCGTGTGCCGGGGTCGCTTAAAGTGACACCGAAGCTTCCAGCCAAACTGCATTTTTCGGGGGGATCCCCCCTTGTTTGACACGACCAAGTCTTCCAAAGGCAGACTTTGCATTTCCTTACTTGAATTTGGGAAAATATAGGGCCAACAAGTATCAAACAAGTTTAAGGAAACCCCTACAAAAAAAGCCACTTGTCTGGGTCATTGCCGACTCTCCAATGGCCTCAAACATACTCAACAAACCACCTGATCGCCGTGTTGAGGTGCTTGGATTGAGTTTGAGGGAAAGCATCCAAGAAACAAGCTGGACAAAAGCATATGAAATCACCCAACTGGTCACTTTCAAGGAGACTCCCAGAAACCAGCTAAACAACAAAACAAATCTGAGATTTATTTTAAATTCGGGTCACTTCCTCGCCCTCGCTAGGGTCATTGCCCGCCCGTTCGCACCCGTTCGGCGCTCAAACGCGCTGGTTGAAGGCGTAGACCTCCAGCTCCGGCAAAAAGCTCCGCAGCTCCTGCAGTGCCTCCGGAGCGGCGATATCGCGCTGCCGGCGGAGTGGGGGCAACGGCACACACGGATTTTGCCTTTCTCATACCCATGTGGGCAAGTTAATTTTCAAGACTTGGGGACTTCGCTTTTTGACGGGTCGCGGATGAATGCGTGCCGGGAGTCGAAGCTTCTGACCCTTCCATGGGGGTCATTGCCCCAAAATGGGGTCGTTGACCCATTTGTTGAGGGTCAGAAGGAGACTCCAGCCCCAACAGCTGAACCCCCAGATGTGTGGGAGGAACCTGAATTAACCTGGGCCTTGAACAAAAAATAATGATGTTCAGGAGTGATCTGCGAGATGCGGCCCCTTAAATGAGATACAAATGTCAGGCCTGAACACGGCGTTCGCCACCTAATCCATCCCACTCCCACTGTTTGCTCACAGAAACCCTAGCTCGACGACCAGTGGTCTGTTTGGCCGCCTCAGGAATCAAATCACGCCACTCCGATTGCGCAATTCGAGCAACCACTCCCAAAGAGCACTCCCGGATCTTCGAATCTGCTTTCCCTTTCCGAACGGAAAAACGGAACACGAAGAACCAAAATGAATCTGGTCTCAAGATCGCCCTTGTTGGATGCTTGAAGGACATCTTGAGGACATCAGTCCCCACTTCCAGACTACGCCCTTCATGAATCCAATCGTCAAACCAAATACATCATCCGAAAGGCCTATTCCTGTGCTTGCTTGTTTCAATCATCCAGACAGGGTTGCACTAAGATCAGCGACAACACTGTCTACTGCAAGGCCGGTGTGAGGGACATCCACCAAATCACAAGGTCCTTGGGCTTCTCAACGTCCAAAGTCTTGGGTATCTCAGGCCCTGGAGGAAGTGTTCCACGGCTTCAAGATATGACAATGTCACGTAATTTGGGTCCACTTCTGTGATCCAGAGCTGGAACCAGGGTAGCCATGGGAAGCTTCTGACCAGGGTCTGAATGGCTCCCAGGCACTGTTGGTGAGAGCACATAGCAGTGGCGACCCATTGGCTCAAAATCAGCAATGTGACTTTTGGATAGTTTCCGAACAAACACCAAAACTACCAGAACAAAAAATAAAAAATAAAACTGTCCAGCTTCGTGTGCTGCCTGTTCTGCAATGCCATAGTTTGCTCCACTTTTGGCAACCAGTAACACAAACATTGTTTACATATCCTACCTTGCGAACCAGGACACCCTTTGGTTGGTTGCTTGCTTGCTTGCTTGGTTGATTGGTTGGTTGCTTGCTTGGTTGAGACTAAAGGGAAACCCAAAGACTTGGTCAACGTTCAGCCCCAAACCCAGGATCTGAATCCAAATATTCCCCTCATCTTCAGAGACAGTCCAAAAAGGGTAACCCCCCCCCCCGAAAATCAAATGGAACTCTCCAGAAAGGATACTTTGGTGGGGGTTCCACTCTCTAGTGCACATGCTATCAAAACCAGACACGCCCGAAGAAATTTCAGACCCAGCCTGCGGCGTGATGTAGTTCATGTTGACCTCAAGTTCCCACGGGGCGTTTCTTGGCCGCATACCAAGCGTTTGGCCTTGGGGCCGACTTTCTGGGGGGTTGTTGGGTTCCTGACCTGCGCACTCCGAGCACGCTTCGGCTTTGGACCGATCCCTTGAAGCGCCAACTCCTCTCAAGTCATTTCGCCGCCACCTCCCCGAAAGGGGGCAACATGGGGCCACTTGCTTGCGCGATGCCGGGTGAGTGGCAGGTAAGTGTGATAAATTCCTTCACTGCTTTCCCCGCAAGAATAAGTAAAACCCTTGCGCGCAATGGCTCTCACAAGGGGCTTGCACCCTCAGACCCTGCCTCTAGCAGGAGTTCCTTCTGCCAGCAACAAAGCAATGCAACGAGGGGTTGGCAAAGCTGAGGCAAACAACAGTACCCTGGCTCTCTTAAAAGCGATACGGAAACCAGAAGAAGGATGTTTCAGCAGTGGGCTTATCCGGCTACTTCACATCCTTGTACACTACATCCCTGTACAGTGTACAATAAAATAAAACTTCATGGGCACCCCTTAAAGTATTCTTCCCTTGGCTCCCACCAAACAAATTTAGTGGGAGCTGGACCAACAAGCCAATCAATCTTGGTTTCCTCGAGTGCAATCGACGACTGTCAGTTATCCAGCTTCTTGGAAAAGGTTGGATTGAAAAAGTGTTCCCAGATGGCTGTGACATCAAAGAAGGGACCCTTCCGTTTCACTCAGTTGGACAGGGCGCCAACAGGAGATGGGTGCTGTTGAAAAGGGTCCCGGTCCCGGTCGAGGCTTGTCTTTTTGCTGGGGAAGCCAACAAAAAACCGTCCGTTTCCCGGGCTTTTCGAGGTTTTGTAGAAAGAAGGATCCCTGGAAAGAATGGGGGTACCCCTAGAAAAAAGAAACCAACCACCTGAAGGAATTGGTCCCTCATTTTGAGAAACACCCAGATCGATTCAACCTCTCAAGAAAGCCATCGGAAAAGAAACCCAAAAACACGCTTCTTCGGGATGGCCTTGGGAACCATTCTTAATTGTAAGATGGCAGGGGCTTCCACCATACATCTGTGCACAAGCTATTTGGTACTGTAGGATCCGTCGCCTTCAACTTTCAGCGATGAAATGTGTGTCAACTTTAACCAGCACATCAACTTTTGCAGAGGGACATGGGCCAAGTGGAATGCCTTTCATTGCTGCCCTTTTGGGGGCTGGTTGAAACGGAAGCCAAAGGGAAACACTATGTTTGGGGGCCCCTTACTTCAAGACACATGCCTAGATGGTTGCCACACAAAAGTATATGGGGTTCTCTCGCTCTATCTCTCTCTTACCCTTTTTGGTTTTGCGCCCAAGGGAAACCCAATGGACAACCACAACTTTGCGGGCTCCCAATTTTTAACTGGGCTGCCCTCAGGTCCGCTAAAAGTTTAACTTTCAGTTGGTTAAATGGAAACTACTACTAAACACTAAAAGGCTAAAAAACTAAGTGGATGGCTGGGAGCCACCAGGCAAAACACACCCACGGAATTGCTTTGACCACATCAGCCAGAGCGACCCTCAGGCTCCGCAGGCACGGCGGCAAGGCGCGCGCGAGGGCACGCAAGCCTGGCAGACAGAATGGGTGAGAGTAAGGACTACGTATACAAAGCGAAATATATATACATATGTATATGTGTATGTATGTATGTATGCATGCATGCATGTATGTATGTTTGTATGCATGCATGCATGTATGTTTGTATGTATGTATGTATGTATGTATGTATGTATGTATGTATGTATGTATGTATGTATGTATGTATGTATGTATGTATGCATGTATGCATGTATGCATGTATGCATGTATGCATGCATGCATGCATGCATGCATGCATGCATTATATTCATACATGTATATGTATACAATCAGATATACGGGTATTTTGTTTGACGTGCCCGCACCGGGAAGTTGGCATAGGGGGTATGAAGCGCAGGTATGGTTCGGGGTATGATTCGAGGGTATGGTTGGGGGTCTGGCCCGCTCGGCTCAGAATGCTTGTTTTATGGTTTTGGGCGCTGCAACTCTCGCTTACACTGGCAGGCAGATAGCCGGGAGAAACGGGCCCCCTCCCTACACATCTCCCCAGTGGCCATGGGAAAATATCCAAAGAAAAACATGAGCAAAGGATTTGCACCTTTGTTTGGCAGACTGTTTCCCGAAGCAAGTTGCGCAAGGCGCTTGTGCAGGGCACTTAGGAAAAGAGCAACTTGCAAAGAGTATCTTGAACCCAGAACTTGCGCCGGGCAGATTGCAGAAAGCAACCTGTGCGGGGGCGCTGGCGCTCGCGAGATCGACGTGCAGATTTGCGCAGAGCACAAGTGCCACAACAACAACTTGCGCGAAGCACCTCGCACCGCCTCGCACAGAGCCATCGAAAAGAGCCACTCGAAAAGAGCTACCTGCGCAGAGAGGTTGCGCAGAGCAACGGCGCATAGCAATTTGCACACAGCGTCTTGCAGCGCGACACTGCGCAGTCCACTTGCACAGCTGCACTTGCTCAGAGCCAAGTCTGCAGATCCCTCAGCTCCTTCTGTGGAACGCTCACCATTTTTTGGGGGGGCTTGTTATCATCGTAGTGGGAGGACTGAGGGCTTGGCAAGACATGGCGCCAACATGCTTTCAGGCCAGTCGAACTCTGGAAGGAACCCCCCCAAAGAAAATGAGCCGACCAGGGGGCCTCCCAACCTACTCGTGCGCCCTCAGTTGCCTGCATCCGCGAAGGCGTTCTCGTTCAGCGACAAGCTCCGCAGAGTGTTGCAGGTCGCAAGCTTGGGCGCCAGGGCAATGAGCCCGGGGTCGCCCAAACAGTTCTCGTCCAGCTGTAGCTCCTGCAACAGCACAAACACACAGAAGAAGTGGACCAAAACCGGAGGTGTGTGCCTTAACTGCTGTAGCTTGTGAGGAGATGAGTTTCCTTTCTCAAGCCTCAGGATTGGGTTGTTCCTCCAGAACAACAGCTTCGTGGAGCCAGAGCTCGTTTCACCCCAGAGCTTATTCTTTGCGCGACGGGGCATTTCCGTATCCAGTCACAACAGGGGATGTGTTCTTCAGCTAAACGGCCATTGGCGTGGGTCCTCTGATAAGATCAGGACCACCCTACTCAACACTTTTCTGCCACTCCCGTACCCCCGGCCCTATTTGGTTTGATTTGGCTGTAAGCTTGTTCCTTGCCAGTGCTGCGGAAGTTTGTGGCTTCTTAGCTTCCGCCTTTTTGTGGCTTTTACGACTTAGCAGTCTCCAAAAAATGCGGAGCCGGCCCCTGAAAAATGACCACGGCTTTCCCTTCAAATACCAAACACTCAGACCACCGGCGGCTTTCCCGAAGCGGCGCTGTGAGCCGATCGGATTTCTGGCCTCCAGCTGCGGCGGGAGGTGCAACGCCGCCACCCCTTGGCCCAGCTGAACCTGCCCATGGCGCGACTCGGGGCATCTCTCTGTTGACGGTACCTGGTTTGGGGGTGGTTCTAAAGGGAAGCAAGAAGGCAAACCATCTTCATCATGACCACGAGCGGATAAAGCTAGTTTTATATTTCATTGAGCCCCTCGCAGTGTGTTGTTATTTGTTGCGTGCTTGCGGCGTCTCTGTTGAGTTGCGGCTGATATTGCACCGAGCACCTGCACAAAGCAGCTTTTACTTAACTCTTCCGAGGGTTCCAGTTCCCATCAGATCGTTGACTTGCAAATCGACGACCGATTCGCGGGTGCAAAACAAAGCATTCGAATTGGGCTATTCGTGGATGCCTCAATTCAGGCTTGTGACGTTGGTCAGTGCTGACTTACGGGTGACAAATTTGGGCGACAAGGATTCAAGGAGCCCCAGTAGACTGAAAAAGAAATCCTAAAGGTCGTGTAAACACTGGTTCTTCCTGGGTGTTGAGCAAGTTACCAGGGGCGACTCATGGCGACTCGCATGGAATGTGCAAAACGAGGGGTGTTGGGTTCCCGTGAAAATATGTGGCGGGAGGATACAGGGGAAAACAAACCAGCCGGAGGCCTTCGTTTGGGGAGAGATCCCGCTAGGGCTGCAAAATCATGTTCGGCTCAAGGGGCAAGGTGTCTTTTCAAACAAGAACGGCAACTGAATCCGCCATGCAAAGCGGGGGTTTGAACAGCCCCCATCTCTTTACCCATTCTCTTCAAACGACGTTTGATCCCTGCTACGAGAATCAGGAAGGTACCAGCTAGAACGAGATCATTCTCGACCCTGGAGGAAAAAACCCTCTGGGGCCCTAGTCAATAGGGGCTTCCCACAAAAGACGAAAAGATCCCGAAGCCTCACTTCCTGAGTGGCTTGGCCACCAAAAGTCCAAACGTGTTGCCACTAGAAGCCCACAAACTGACAAAAGTCGAACTCAAGTGGCTGTGGTCAAAACCCTGTACCCCTGGTGAGCATCAAAATAGGTGGTACGTGGGTGTTCATCCGCCCCAAAATGGGATCGGCATAGGTTACCGATGGCCAAGTGAGAATCCGGCGGATTTCCCTTTTGGCCGAGCCACCTTACGGGGCCTGGAAGTCACCCACTTTGAAGTCACTTGCTCAAAACCCGGTATTCAAATGGTAATCCCAGAACCATGCGTCAAGAATTAAGAAGGCGGATATCCGCAACTATTTCTGGCAGGACTGCCCCTTACTAACCTTCATCTACCCGAATCGGTTTTGAGCAAGTGGCTCACGGGACCTCGGCCAACTCGCGCCGCGCCACGCGCCGCGCGCCGCGCCTCCGCGAGGCTGAGCCGCGCCACTGAGCGCAGCTGCCCCAGGTCCAGGGAGAGGCCCGCGCGGCCCAAGGGCAGGCGGGCGAGGCGGAGGCTGGTGAGGTCCAAACCTGACGCCCGGTAGTTGAAATCGAGCCCCGAGAGCGCAGGCCCACCAGTCAAGGAAGGCCCGCTTAAACACCACCACAAACCCAAGGCGATTGAAGTGACTAAGGCACCACGGTTCATGAAACTACGGTTCATGAAACCATGGTTGAAACAATAACGTTGCTTGGTATTTACAGGGGAAGCATCAGAAACCAGGGTTGATAAAGGCGGTGCAGGATTTCCTCCATCCGCAGTATTTGCACCACGCAAATTGGAAGTAAACTTTGGAAGGGTGGTAACAGTTGTGCGGTACAAATTTACGGAAGGGTGGTAAAATATGTGTTGTTCCCTACCCTGATCTGGAACAACTATATGAACAATTGTCACACAATCGGTCAACGACCCTCAGCACCGGATTTAGTCATCATTTTAGCCAAGGGCAAGCATGTCTCCGATGGCCCATTGACACAGTAGCCCTTACTCAAAGGCCACTGCACCATTTACCTAAGGGCTGCTAAGTACAGCCCAGCCATGTTCCCCAAGCGTTTTGGCCATTTGAATGGAAGGATCCCTGCAACTGGGAAGATACAGCTACAAAACTGAATCTCGCCGGAGGAATAAACCCTGGG
Organism: Effrenium voratum; assembly: GCA_963377175.1. NCBI lineage: Eukaryota > Dinophyceae > Suessiales > Symbiodiniaceae > Effrenium > Effrenium voratum. Next base: position 297,966 of record CAUJNA010003603.1, on the reverse strand, counting down.
GCTTAATAGGGGGGGTTCCCCAAACAGTGACAGACTTGCGAGTTGGACCCTCCTGTCAGTTGCTAGGTTTACATTCCGGCTTCAAGATGACAATGCAGCAACCTTGTTGTCTAAAGCTGTGCTTTACTTGACCCTTACTCCATACCTAGCCTGCTTGGTTAGCTTAGTAGCTGGTTACCAGGTACTTCAAGCTGATACTTCTGAAGGGGTCTGGAACACCCACAACGATAAAACCCATCAGACTGGGCACGGATGGATTTTTCGGACCCATTCGGATCACCGGAAGAGGATCCAAGGCGATGCATGTTGCTTCCCGAGTCGGGCAGTTGCAAATATCGAAATGGGGTTCATACAACCGACCATTTACCTAGGTCCACCAGTAGAGAGGTTAGAATAAGGGTACCAGATTCTTTTTTCTGCAGTCCATTTTTAGTAGGGTCCCGAACCCTCCCCCCAAAAGAAGGGGCGAAAGAGCACTACTGGGGGACCTACAAGTAGTTACTGTTCAGGATTGTCATCTAAATTGGGTTGAAGCCTAAGGTGTAAGGGCCGAAGGGTTTCGGATAGCGAATCAGAATCAACCCTCCTCGATTTGATTAAGTCTCCTGGAGCAAAACGACATATTCCCAGTATAGTCATTAATTCCCTTTGAACTCAACAGGGGAAACTATCTGGGTGAATTGTAATATTTCACCAACCTGAAATAAGGTGGTTGGGGGGCTATTCCCCACATAAGCCACCATTTGGGTGAGGTCGTGTGAGGTCGTGTGAGGTCGTTATACTTCACCCATAAGTATAAACAAAAAACGTATTCTTAGGTATATATGCGTTCTTCAGCCAATGGAGGCCCTTCGAGTTGTGAGGCTTGCGCTCGGTGGCCGATTCGGCTGCCGAGCGGCAGCTGGGCAGGCGGCGCAGCAATGTCTCCAAGCCTGCGCGGGGCTTTGAGGGTACCTGTCCATGTTTTTGGCGCTAGTTTAAAGGCAAAGGGAAAGGAAACCTCGTAATTCCTAATTCCTGATGGTGGACCGGGTTCCCCCTCCAACAGAAGCTGAACAAAGGAAAAGTCTGTTTGTTGGTTGACTTTGACTAGGTCCTCCAGTACAAATAGATTAGAAAAAGGTCTTTTTTGGGCGGTACTAACTGCCCAGGGCTGTGGGAAATGGAATCCACTTCTGTGATACAACAATATGGGCTTCCCAAAGACTAACCCACCACATAACGGGGGAGATTCCCTTGTATCACAGAAGTGGGATAAAACCCCTTGATCCCACAACCCTGACCCTGCCCCTTTAAGTATTCCACTTGTATAAGGATAATTTTCCGAACCCATCCCTCTGCTCGCAAATGGTCGATAACCTTTTGTCCTCCAGTAGAGAGGTTAGAATAAGGGTACCCGATTTGTTTCTGTAGTCGATTTTTGTAGGGGAACCCTCCCCCAAAAAAGGGTAAAAGGGCACTTCTGGGGGACCTAGGAGAGCCATTGGGCCTCATATCTTGCGGGGTTTCCAAAAAAACAAAACGTGTACAACGGGTACGTCTCAGAACTGGGAAGCCCATTCTGGATGGAAACCAGGTAACACTGGGAACAATTCAGCATTTGGGCGGTGCAGGCTCCGTCGGATCCTGTTTTGTTGACTACCAACTGGTTTCTCCGGGCCCATGAACCCAAACCCTGGGGTTCCAACAGCTATCAAAACAATGGGGGTTCATTTAACCATAAAAGGTGAGGGGGGCAAGGAACCCCAGGGCAAAGGTAACATGGAGACCCTCCATTTGCTTAAGCCCCCTGGGAAAAAAAAACAAATCCAGCAGTGACAGATTTCCTGTAAAACCAACAGAAAAAAAGTCACACAAATATTCATTTCAGCAAATGGAAGAAACTGGAGAAGCTGACCTCCGACGGATCTCCCGAAGCCCACCTTCAGCACCGAAGGTGTTGGAGCTAAGGCACAGCTGCTGCAGCCTGCGCCGCCAGCGTGAACCCCAGCTTTGGGCGAAAAGGTCGCACGCGTCCAGTGGCGTTGCTATGCGAGTCGATTCTTTTAAAGGGAACCCTACTAGGTCCTCCAGCAGAGAGGTTAGAATAAGGGTACCAACTTTTTTCTGTAGTCTGTTTTAGTAGGGGAACCCTCCCCCCAAAAAAGTGTAAAAGGGGGGGCACTACTGGGGGACCTACCCTATCCAAACGAAAGGAACTTCAGGAACACAGGGCTTGGTTCCAAAGCAGTGAGCAAGCATCCCATGGTTAACCAATTGGGCTAACCTCTTGAAAGCTTTCCAACAACAAAAACCATGTTGAGAAGCACCGATGGTTATGGAACATCCCCATAAATCCCCAACCAATCAGAACCAACCAAACAAAGAACTGTGCGGTTGGGAGAGAGAGTCACTCAAAAGCAGCACATGGTCATGTAGTCCTTTGTACCCCCTGACACTCTGCAGACAAATACGAAAAAACACACTCCAAAACATCAACAAGTCTGTTTGTTACAACAAACCGTGTACCCCTGGTACCTCAATTATTTTGTAAACCCTCTGGTCCTCTTCACGGCACGGAACATGGTTGTCCACCAGGCAATACTGAGATACTCGGCTTTTGCTGCTGTAATGTCCACCTAGTATTAGTAAATGGGTGTGGAACAAGGCACGAGCAGCCCGAACAAGTGCTGACAAAAATAAAGACACGCACCCCCGGGAAACCCAACAAAAATAGTTAGACAACTACACCAACAAAAATATTTGAGCCTGCTCCGCAAAGTCATATTGTCTCACATGTCTCTTGTTTCAAAAACTGCCCACAATCAAACCCACTAACGGGGTAGTACTTCAGGCCGCAACTTGACTTTATTTCAGGGGCCCCTTCCGGTAAAGTCTAGTTGCCTGGCACATCAAAATCTCAAACGGAAGCTCCAGCAATACTAAATCAAATGGAAATTCAACTCAGTTCCACATCTCAAAAGGAAACTCCAGCAATACTACATCACCATTGAAATGGATCTCAATATATTTTCGCAGGTACCCCCTCTGTTGACCCGCCTTTTCCACTGAAGAGTTTCCAAATACCCCTTGCCTCGTTTTTTTGTTTGGGGGGGGGTATAAACCAGGTCCATTCATTGCAGTGGTTGCCCCCCAGTTCCGGAACCGGCTTTCCCGGACGTCCACACATCCCGCCTCGGCGGCAGGTGTTTGGCGAGCGCGGAAACGCCCAGGTCCCCCACCGAGTTCTGCGACAAGTCCAGCAGTTTGAGGCTCGCTGGCAGTTGTGGGGCCAGCCTCGGCTATCGACTCATGGGCCCTTGGCCCTTGGCCTCAGGGCAAGGCCCCAGAGACCCCAAAGCTTGGACATGTTCAAAACATGTGTTGAGTTTTCCTCAAGCTTCGAACCTTGACCAAATGTGGGCCAGTTTCAGGGGGGAGCCTTTTGAGTTTTCCGAAGACACCTCAAGGTCGTACCACTTGAGCGGAATGCAGTGCAAAGACTTGGGCATGAATTTTAGTCAGGGACCCTCTGGTGGACATCATTCAGGTTGGGTTTTATGTCCACCAACCACTTTTCAGGGAGTTCTTTCTTGAAATTCATGGCCACTTTGACTTTTCGATAGGGTACGCACTTCAGACCGCGAATCTTAGAGAATCGGCCAAGGGCCCGTCCTGGAGACTGTTTTGGTGGGGGCGCCTCCCATCCCCAATTTGTGCAGCGATCGAAACCCAAGGACTGTTGGTTCTACTAGCATGGTTAATGTTCACCCCGGATTAAGCAGAACCCCTGGTTGATTTTCGTCGGGGGGTGTCCCCTTTTAGTGGGGATTCATCACTGTTGGAGGGAACACCCCCCTAATAATGGGACGGGTTTATTAATCCTGGGTCAACATTATTGTGCAGGCTTACATAGGCCTTATTCTAACCCCAACTAAACCATTAAAGCTGGGAGTAGAACCACCGACTAAAACCCGCCATAGAAACCGGATTCAGGCTTTTCTCAGTTTGGGCCACAAGGTTTGTACCACGAACAGGTCGTACCTCCGCCGAGCGGCGCCTGCATTCCTAGATCCGAGATCTGGTTCTCGGCGAGGACGAGCTTCACCAAACTTTGGCTGTGGAGCAAGACCTGCCAACGGTTCAGGGTCACCCTCGGTTAAAGGGGAGCGGTACCCATGATTCTGATATATAGCCCATACACATGCATATATATATATACATGGATATACATATCCTGGAGCCTCCATTGCTACCTTAATTTTTGCTACGACATATTTTTGCTCGTGACACGTTCTTCTCAAAAAAACGCTCGTTTTAACAGAAAGTGCTCGAGACATCCGCGCAAATGCAATTTGCTACCTGCGATTCGTAGCATTTTTTGAATTTGCGCTCGTTTGCGCTTTTTTGCGCCGATTTGCGCTCGTTTTGCATTTTTTTGCACATTTGTGTGCCCGTTTTGGCGGCAACTTGACCCTGGGGATCAAGAAAACACGGCCGAATGGGATTTCTGCCCGAATCGTCAAAAAGCGCTCGGAAGCGAATGGGAGGCAAAAAGTGCTACGTCGAGTCAATTTTGGTATCGAACAAGGGGGGAGGCAGAAATTTATGCTACGATGGAGGTTCCAGGATATATATATATATATATATATATATCACGTGCACGTCTATATTATATATATAGCGCTCACAAGCCGCTGAATTGCGAGTCATTCCTAGGCTGATTGCAATATGTCCACATATAAGCCATGATCAATTTCCATGTTGGACCCTTTTGGGGGCCCTCAGTCTTTGAATCTGTTGAAAGGAAACGGTACCCCTATGCTACCTTGGAAGTAGAATTGGCCAGCCCAGGAATGTCAAAGTACAACTCTTCCTGTTTCTCGATACTTCGAGCTTTTCGAGCAGCCTTAAAACCCGGTTTCCAGGGATAGTCCATGGCCAAAGAGGAATTTGGCTTGGGAACATATCCCGTGAACAAAACAAGTGGCTTCTCTGCTTTTGAAGGAACCCCTAAAATCAATGGTGTCCATGGCTTTTTCCCTTTAAACCAACCGGACACGGGTGCCGAGCCAACAAGAAAACGAGCGACCAATTAGAACTATTGGACCCACCAAACTCAAATCTCACGTGAATGCATTAGCCTTTAAAAAAACGTCCAAGCCATTCAGCAAATGGAATCCAATTGCCTGGACCTTGACCCATAAAACAATGGTACGAAGGCAAAAACACAGAATCGGTCCTTTGTGGGGTCCAGGCTAAGTAAGTGGTTTCCTTTCACTCAGTTGTCCAGAGGACCCAGAAACAACAAGTGATCACCTTCTGGGGCCATGACCACATATGGACCAAAGGTGAAAAACCAAAAGGTCAGATCCGGTCGATTCGCTGTGGGCTTTTGTGAGTTCAACCCATTGAACGAAGACTCATAACCGCCGTTTGCTAAAGCCCGCTGGGGAACACAAACATACTTTCAGTAGTGAAATCGATTCCCTTTTAATAATCCAACAGGAGAAGAAATATAATAAACAAGTATTCTTTGCCACTTGGAAGATAACCATGGCCTTTTCGGGTTATCTCACCATGTTTCTTCCCCACGTACCCTGCATCGACCTCGCCGCTCCTCGCCTCTGCAAGCTGCACCGCGTGAAAGTCGTCCAGGCCGAAGCCGCTGAAATCCATCCATTCCTCGCGTCGAAAATTCCCGGCCAGCGGAAGGCTGTGGCGCAAACACAGCGGAGACGGACGCCCCAAAATCCCAATGTGGCACCTCCGAAAACCGCGCCGTCCGAAAACCGGTTTCATCTGCGGTTTGGGAAGCCCCAAATTGGCACCTTGGTATGATAGGAAGAAAAGGAAGACAAGAAAACCTGCGGCTTGCCCCAGCGGTTGATTTAATGTTGAGCTAGAAGTGAGTGCAGCCCCAAACAGGGCAGAGGGCAATCAGCTAAACGGTTGAAGGGTTGGACGGGGGTCTGTGGGGGTTTCCGGTTTGGGATGGACCCTCAGATCCTCAAAGGCGGAGCCATTTATAGAGGAATTAGAGGAGTCTACGCTTGGGTGACGCCTCTTTTGAGGTTCCTTCCGCTACTTTCCGCAGCAGGGCTTAGAAGTTGAGAACCATATGCCCAACGAAGGCCAGGCGATAGCAGTGCAGCCTGGGTTCATGCTCATTCGTTTTGGGTTATGTTTGGGAGAAGGGGATTGGACTCATGTAAGCAGTGCCTAAAATCCGTTGACTGTTTGTTCTACCAGCATGATAATGGTTTCTGGGCTGTCCTCACATCCCCTGCTAGTTGAACTTTTGGTGGGTCAAATGGAACCCACCCTCTAAACCCTGAAAACCTGAAAAAACCCAAGGGGACGAAGGTCCATGCCCATAGGGTTCAAGTAGCCGCTTTTTTGTTTAGCACATTTGTAGGGTTCAAAAAATTAGGACCCGGGGGACTGCAGATTTTTGTTTTCGTTGTCTAGAAAACTGGAGTTCCAAGCATTGGCATCCCAACGATTTGCAATTCCTGGGTGGTCCCAAGGAATAACCAAAGATCAGAAACATGCCATGGTTGAGCCAAAAAGAAACATCATTCCATGTTCAACCCTCCCAATCTGAAACAATGCATCTCTGAGAACCCCGGATTAACAAAGCCAAAGGTTGATTTTGATCCGGGTCCCATTGAAGAGCCTTTTTAATGGCCAGAGTCAGACCACGTTTGGAGGAACACTCAGGGAACCAGACGTCCCCAGTCTTCTGCCAGTATCGACGCCACCCCCCAACTTAATAGGTCGAAGTGAGCCCATTTAGTTTCTCACTTTGATAACCCCCACAAAGCGGTCAAAACAAGCATCCCAGCACCACCTTCAACTCGTCGTGCCTGCAAAAACTGCCCCCCACCCCCGGGTCCAACTCAAAGGATCGAACAAACATCTGCTGAACAAATGGGCACGGGCAGAAACAAGTTCTGTGGTGACACCATGTTTTTGGTCCAAATTTGGTGTCTAGGTCCTCCAGTAGAGAGGTTCGAATAAGGGTACCAACTTTTTTCTGATTTTTTGTTAAAGGGGAACCCTCCCCCCAAAAAAGGGGTGAGAAAGGGCAGCTAGCTGGGAGACCTAGGTGCCTACCCCCTTTTGGAGTTCCTTTGAAGGAAACCCAGGCACTCCGCCTTTTTTTCCTTGCTAGTGCTCAGCAGGCAATGAGCACTGGAATGACCCCCAATATCAACAAAAAACATCCTCTGGTTTCCATCCTATACGGGAGTCCCCAAAACCGGTTCATTCAACCAACTCCCCTGCAGTTGTCATTCCCTACCTATCGCACCGATCGCAGGCTTCGGCTTCGGTCCGAGCGTCTCGGGCGCCGAGCACCCGCTCGAAGGCCTCTTTGTACAAGCCCTGAGTCGAGGCCCCGTCACTTGGACCTAGGGATTTCCCATAAGAAAGGGCACCTTGAATTCTTCCACTTCCATTTGGTTAAGACCCCCGGAAAGAATAACAATATTTCCAGTAGTGCTAAATTATGAAAAACTCCTTTTACAACCAACCAGGGACAAAATGCAAGTCCAAGGTCTCAAGTCACAAGAACAAAAAGAAGCTCAAGCTTGGTACATGAAGGGAATCCCTCTCCCATACACCAGTCCAAAAGACAGAAAACCCGAGGCCCAGCGCGAATTTACATATCCCCCCCTTCCACACCCTGGTTCTGTGGTTCTGTGGGATGGATCTGATGGGATCCCGACATGAAAATGGATGGCCCATGGCCCTTTGGCTTCGTGGCCCAAGGACTGCTCTACCACAAAAAAGTATCCCAGAAAGCCCGGCAACCAATTCCGCAGCCATGCTCTGAACAACCACTTTTGCTTTAGCAGTATTATCTTTATACACTGGAATTTGCTCACAATCATTTAAATGCGATGCTGGTGGTGAGCTCAATTTGAGTTCTGCAAAGTATTCACTTCACATGACATCCCCGCAAACAGTGAATGAAGCCACAAAGGCCGCACCCGTTTGAACATAAGTCAAGACATGTGGCTAACAAAAGGCAGGGACAAAATTTGTAAATCCTCTTGGTGCTTGTAGGATATTCTGACCAAACTCTTGCGCGACACCGGAGATCACTGGGCATGGTCCAAAGGCAGGGTCCCGCGTGAGGTGTCTATGAATCTGCACCAAGTATGCTTCATCATGCCCAGGCTCAGTTTATGCCCAGAGCTCGCTATACATCCCAGTTAAATCAAGGCGGACCTTCATCCAGATCAAGAACATGCTTCAGCATTGCTCTGGCTTGAGAAATTGGCTTGCCTTGCAGGCATTCTGGGGCAGACAATATGACAATATGCCTATGCTTGCTTCGCTTGCAAAGATTCTCTGGACACAAGCTGAAGTTTGACTGCCAAAGACATGTCAAAGGGACCCCAGCCCACTTCAACCCTTTTGCGCCTTGTTTGGACCTCCTTCAAACCGTTTTGCGGAAAACCCCTGGGAAACAGGTTCGCGACACGTCCGCAGATCCCACCCGACAGATCCACCTAGATTCCACCAAATTCAGCTCGCAACAAAGGGCTTGGTGCGGTCTGATTTGGCGCAAATCGGGGGGAGAGATCAGGCTTTGGATCCAAACAAGTCCGACGCTCCTCAACTAGGTCCTCCAGTAGAGAGGTTAGAATAATTTGGTACCAACTTTTTTCCGAATGTCAATTTTAGTAGGGGAACACCCCCCCCCCCAAAAAAAAAAAGAGACGGTAAAAGTTGGCACCTAGCTGGGGGAGTTGGGTCGCGGCACCTTGATGATCTCGAAGTCCTTCGGTCTTTGGAAGTGCATCCTGAGTGCTCCAATTCTCATGGGCTCTTTCTCATGTTGTGGGGAGAGGAACGAGTGCCCCATGGTAGGAACAAGTGCCCCATGGTAGGCACCCCAAGAAAGGAACTGTACCATTTCGCTCACTCTCACTTGGTTCTAGGGACTTGAAAACCGACTGTTCGCCTGCGACCTTGACTAAAACTGAACCCGTCGGAGCCTAAGAGCTCAAAAGGCTGGGTTTCGTCTGAACTTATTCTCTGACATGTTGTCCGTGGCTCTCCCAACCAAAAAAACGGGTTCAGACTTTGATCCATGCTGATGGACGAACTCCCATACCAATTGATAGGTGTGTCACATTCATGTGTCTTCATCGGGCTGGTGTCGGAATTCGTCCATCCACAGGACCCAACCCCTTCTGAAGTGGATTGTCCAGCAAAAGAGCAGACCCGTGGTTTGCCACTAAACTAGTTCTGCAATACAACATCATTTGGAGGAGACCCCCCAAGTGTTCAGCTAATTTCAGCCATGTTCAACGCGTCGCCACCAAGAAGGTGGTCTTGTCACGGGTCCACACGGCAATCTCCTTTTTGGTTTCCCCTTAAAGTCAAGCAACGGGGCTTTCCTCAGAACAACCAGTCGCCAGTTGATGCTGATTGTCAAAATGTTGAACGTGCGTAAGACTTTTTATAACCCACAAAAGCCGGGGTTATGCCAGGCTTGCTAACCACTTACCTTTCGTGCCCTGCCCCTTTAACTTGCTGCTGCTTAGCGGGGAATGAGACATTCGAATGACCCTCATAAACCATCCAACTGGTGCTTTGCTATAAGGGGACCCCTTGGTTCATTCCCAACACCCGCACTCGGTCATTCCCTCTCAGCACCAGCAAGACAATGCTTTTTTGTTTACAGGTACCCTCAGGTTGGTTAAGGTGGTGAGCCCGTGGAGGTTCCGCAGACTCGTTTTTAAAGGTAGCCTCAGGTTGGTTCTTGAGGTGGTGAGGTGGAGGTTCCGCAGTCCAGCCTGCAATGGGTCGACCGCCGCTCATTCCAACTTTCAGCACTGCAGGTGGACTAGATCCTCCAGTAGAGAGGTTAGAATAATTTGGTACCAACCTTTTTCAGGATGTCTATCTTAGTAGGGGAACCCTCCCCAAAAAAAGAAACAGCAAAAGTTGGCCCCTAGCTGGGGGACCTAGTGGATCCGTCAAGCCGACGTCCGCTCAGGCTGCCCCAAGGCGCTCCGAGAGGATCACGTCGAAGGCTGGCGGCACCAGCGGCAGACTATGGGCCCAGTCCAGGCGCTCGTCGAGGTCGCTGACCTCCCAGCAATCATTTGCTTAAGGGTCTTGGTATCACAGGGTCTTGGTGCCAAACACACCATGCTCCAACCGGGTTGCCCCTTCAAAAGCTGCAATCTACCGGTGGTTTCCATTGAAGCTGCCACCTTTCAAGGTTCCCAAAAAAAGATATTCTAAATCAGGGAAGCCGGGGGGAACACGCCTGAGCTTTTCCTCCATTGGCTTAAGCCCGCTGGAAAAAATAAAACATATTTCCAGTAGTGAAATCGATTCCCTTTAAAACCAGCAAGGGCAAAAAACAATGTTAAGCAAATGGATGCCAAACAATCAGCAGGAAATACTCTACGGGACATCCTTGTTTTTGATGGGCGTTCGCACAGTTTTCTGTTGGATTTGTTCATGGGTTTTCGGCAAGGGTCCCGTTTTTTTGCATTGCAATTTGGCCTCCTCTAGGAATTCCTGGTTCACTGGTTTCTCTCTCACCAAACGAAAAAGTTTTTCCAGCAATGATTTGGAGTCCCTTTTTGGAACCCCAAAGGTATCAGCAGCTTCTCTTGTTTGGAACCCCTTTTTTTTCCGGATTTTTTTTTTTGGAAACTGGGGGGAACAAGCCTCCAGCAGCTTTTCCCCGCCTCCAGCAGCTTTTCCCGGGAGTTGGAGGCGAGCTGCGCCAGGCACCGCTGGAGCCAAGTCCACGGCGCAAATGAGCGCGTCAGCGACCAGGTGGTCGTGAAGGGCGAGGCGAACCACTCCTGAGACACAGACATCTGCATATGTGTTAGGGTTGGTTTAGGTGGTTTAGGGTTGGTTTAGGTGGTTTAGGTGGTTTAGGGTTGGTTTAGGGTTGGTGGAGGTGGTTTAGGGCTGGTTTAGGTGGTTTAGGGTTGGTTTAGGGTTGGTTTAGGTGGTTTAGGGTTGGTTTAAGTGGTTTAGGGTTTAAGTGGTTTAGGGTTGGTTTAGGGTTGGTTGAGGTGGTTTAGGGTTGGTTTAGGTGGTTGAGGCTTGGTTGAGGCTTGGTTTAGGGCTGGTTTAGGTTTGATTTTGGGACCACCTAACTAGGGGTTGATTGCCCATTCTTTTCAACCATCGCTCTTTTCAAATGTTTCCCCTAGGGTCTTGATGGTTTCCTGAAAAGAAGGATCCCTGGAAAGAATGGAAGGTACCCCTAGATCTGCATAGGTGTTATGTTGGCAACCACCGAACTCTGCGTTCTAAAAATTAGTTGGTCCCTTCAAATGCTTGGTTTCATATGAGTAAAGTCGATGGCCCTCAGAAATGGAACAAACCAACTCTAATCCAGTGCCATCTAAATCTTTGTCTATTCAAACTAACCCGAAAAGGACACCCCGAACCCCTGGGTTGTCCCCTTTTTTTGAGCCTCGTTACGCCTTGAAAGGGAACCCAAGGAAACCCATCGCTTTGGGAGGTACCGTAGGTTTAATGGAGATGCCGATTTGTTCCCAGCAAGGTCTAAGGCGCTTTAGTCCAAGACGGTGTCATCTGAGAGAAAGGATCCCCCAATGGGAACTAAACCAGGGGAACCAAAGAACTCAGGAAACGCTTCCGGAAGTCTGATATTCCCCATGAGTTCATGAAAGCTAAGGCCCGAAAATCCCCAGAAAGGTTTGGCAGGGGTCCTTAGAGGAACCTTGGGGGGGGAGAGGAGGGAAACCAGGCCAGTGAAAATGTATCAAAAAGGCCTCTTGCTGAATGTGGACCCGGGACGCTCCCCATGCAATCTTTCTATGGGATTGCAGGACCATTCTGGCGCTGCCAATCAACTGAAAGGTCTCCTCCAAATGAACATAGCAAGCCCAAACCTGTTTTTGTTTGTACACCACTGATGTGGACCCCGGAGTACTCAACCCCAGTTTATTCATAACTGGGGTGTTCCCTCCAGAAGTGGTCTGATTCCCCACATTTCACCCATGGACACCCCGCTACTGTGGATGGACGAAATCCGAAACCATGGGAAACCATGGTTGGCTGGTATTTACAGGGGAACTATCAGAAACCCGGGTTTCTAAATGGTGCGAAATGGATTTCGCAACCATCCACAGTAGGTCAAATAAATATCAAAATAGGTCATGTTTTGGTAAAAGGGCACTACTGGGGGACCTAGCCTAGCCCCTATTAAACCGGTTGGTCGCTTCATCCGGGGCGACACCTTCGGCCGCGGCGCCACCATGGCCCCGAGCTTCGCCCACTCCGAGGCCTCTGGAGCGCAGGTGGTGTCCTGGCAGGCTCCATCGTCCGCTGGTGGTAGCTTCCGTCGATTCTAAAATGAGGAGGACAGCACTCCGAAATGCTTCCCCTTGTATTAGTTGTTTTTTGGTGCTTCCCCTTACAGAAGTTTTTTTTGTTGCCGCTTCCCCTCATATAAGTCTACGTCGGAAATTGGGTGCTTCCCCTCAAGATGCATTTGCTTGGAGCTGCCCCTTTTGGATGCGTGCTTCGGAAGGGAAACCACAAGAAACACCTGTTTTTCTTTTTTTCGGGGACTCCGAAAAAGACACACCCAAATGTTACTGCATGACATGTATGAGTTTTAATTGAACACCCTTTGCTGGACATGGCATTAATTGTATGTCCACTTAATGGTCATACCCTCTAAGCGAAAAACCTTCAATTTTAAAGGGTCAAATGGGAAAACCTGGTTTTTGGGCAAGTTTTGGAAAAATAAAGGTTTTCCAGGGAAAAACCTGGTATTTCACTTACATCCTTTATTTTGGCACTTTTCGCAAGCGAAATGTCGGATGTTTGAAGAACAGAGCAAAGGTGCCGGATCTCGAGCAGGTGTTGAAAGGAGCCGCCAGGATTCTTTCACTGCCAAATTGTATATTGGGTTTCTAGATGTTTTTTGGGAATCTCTTGTGGTTTCCTTTTGTACCGCCAAGTGCGCGATAGCCCCCTGCTCCTCAAGATTGGAGCTCAAAAGGCAGGGGTAGACGCGAGGGCGTGGTCAACCAAAACTCAACAATGCAGCGGGACAACCAACTTGAATGTACAAGTGTGCAGCTCACTACATGACCATCAGTAGCTCTGCGTGATTGACACATCATGCTCATCTTGGTACTTTTTTGTATTTTTAAAACATCAGGCAGTATCCCAAAGTGACACTTGCATTCTTTACTCGGCTCGGCGCACAAGCCAAATGCCAACAAAGCTGGCCTCCGCCTAAGTCGCACTTTCTTCCAGCACCTAACTTTGATTCGATGGGAAGCACAGTCCAAGCCAAACATGTTGCGTAGTACGTGCTTGTGCCCGAAAACCTTCGGACGTTCTACCGCAATGTCATACAAAACCAGTTCGCTGCTCGCGCAATCTAGCTGTGTGCCCGCTTTTCTTTGCTGGAAAGCTTCTGAAAGGCCGAGCGCGTGCGAAAAAAAAGGAAACCCATAAAAATCCCGTACGAATCCCATAAAAATCCCATACAAACCCATATTTGCCCGAAAACCAGGTTTTTCCTAACCCGTACAAAAACCGTACAAATCCCATAAAAATACCGTACAAACCCGTACGCAATTTATGGGATTTTCAGCCTCTGCTCAAGCAGCTTTCCAGGCCCGAGCTGCCCGAAATAAGCTTGCAAGGTGACCCTGCGAAAAGCAGTCATTCATGTGTTCATTTTACTACCTGAGCGGCCGGCAATATTACAACTACATCCGGGCGGTTTAGTGACCAAAGTTATCGTTTTTGGTAGGTCCCTATATCGTTTTACATGTTTTGGTGCATGCCTCTGCGCTTTTCGGTTTTTGATTCACAGCTCGTCTGAGGACTCATCCATAGCACTGCTGGCTATGGCAGCCTCATGCTTGCGTTTACTACGCGCATTTGCCTTTGCCAAACGCTTTTCGTCTCTTTCGACGAGCTCATCAAAAGTCAGGGGACGCTTGGCTTGCAATGACCCACGGAATGCTGCCAATTGAGCTTTGTGTTTTCTGAGGATTTCGTTCTTTCGCCCCAATGCCAAAGCTGGCTTGCGCCAAGTAGGATCTTGCCAGAAGCCTCGCTTCCATTCCAGCTGCTCTGCGTCAAGCTTCCTTTCAGTGATCTGGTAGGAGATGCGATGGCGTTGGTCGCTGTTGCCTTAGATGCGCGCGCGGTTGTTTGGAAAGAACGCAGAAAAAAAGTAGGAGATGTTATTTTGGACAAGGCGCTGAACACGCAGCTGGAGATCCGGACCGGGAACCTTGTATTTCTATTGGGCACCGCTTCCCAAGAATACGATCGCGTGATGTAGTCATCGTCTACAAAGCTCAAGGCCCAAGTCTTCCGAGGCTTTGCAGGGTTGAAGACCTTCACTGTAAACTTGGTTCCACCGGGGTTTTGCTTCGTTTCTCTTGCTGCGTAGGTTTTCAGCATGTTGACCACCTGTTCCTCTGTGTCGCAAAATGCATCAGCATTAAGCAGGAACTCGTCAAGCCATCGCCGGATAGGAGAGAAAACCTCGGAATCGCACATAGACTTGCCGTGTTTCTCAACGAGGTAATTGACCCGGCACTGTTGCTTCTTTTCTGAGGCTATCTTGTACAGGAAGTAGTACAAGTTCTCATAAGATCGGAAGTGTGTGCCAGTGTCAAAGCCCAGGATGAGCTCGTCCAGCGACCCCAAATTCTGGATGTGGTTCAAGGATTCAAGGACGCATAAGCTTCCAAAAAGTGCACTCAGCTCAATGATTTCGCTAACCAGAACCACAGCAGAGACCTGCCTCTTGCCATCACGACTGCGTTCAACAGCGTACATTGTGAAGACACTCAGGGTCTTTCTTTGGCTACCGTGGAATTGATCACTCGTTTCAGACCCACTGATTGGGATTGGTAGCTTCTCCATGAAATCAAATTGGCAATAAGCGCGGCTGGGCCCCAAATTTTCAACCCGGCTCCGCATGTTGTTTTGTTCTAGTTGCGCCGCGGCCATGTGCCATTCGTAAGCGGCAACAACTTCTGCATGGAGCCTGGCCTCAGTAAGCAACGCTCCCTCCACGTGGCGAACTCCTTCTGGCCTTGGGGCAGCTGCGCGTACTTGTTGAAAACAACGCTCGTGCAGTGGGCCGAGAACTTCTTGAACCAAAGTCAGGGAGGAACTGGTGTCAAAAGAGCTGAACAAAGACTTGAACTTCGTTCGCTTGAGCACTGGATGCCAATATCCGGGACAAACAGCTTCCATATCTGCTTTGGCGCGCTGCATGAACTCCTTGGCTCGTGGCAAAATCTTCTTGCTGTAGGACACGCAGTGGTCACAAAGATCTGTTTTCTTTCGAGCTTTTTGTACTGAGGAAAGTGCAACTTGTGGATGCTGCGGAACTGGCGGAAACTGAGGTGTCCGTGCAAGGCAGGCGAGCTCCTGAGAATCGTGGTCGGTCTTGCACATAGGCTGCACACTTGCAGCCTCTCTTTGCGTGGGCCAACGCAAGTCCAGCTTGATGGCGTGGAAAAGAAGTCCAGCGCGTCCTTGACCAGCTTCTGCCACTTGGGGTCCTTCACCTTGGAAGGTCGGCCAACAGACTTCTTCATGCTCCACTTCTTTAGGGACCTTTTCAGTTTTCTCTTGTAGTCCCCCTGCGCCACGTAGCCTAAAGACACGATCTTTTTCGAGCTAAAGCCGCTGGAAAAGACACACCCGTCAAGCGCTCGCGCGACAGGTAGGCTGACATGTTTCCATGCTTGTCGCATGGCTGCAATGTTTGCAACAAGAGGCTCACAGTGGCACTCTTTGTCTGCTGCTACCACAACGGCCGGCATGACCCCGGGAAAGGTAGCTTCTACGCGCTGTAGGACAGATGACATAAGCTTCACTGCGTCTTCTTTTGTGGAGCAATAGCTCAAGGCTTCCTCAGCTAGCTTCTGGCTCTTGGCTCGGAAGGTCCGGTCGGTCCACTCAGCAACGGTGTACGTCCTCGCCTTGCGTTGTCTGGTGGAGGCTTCGGCTTCTTCGTCGCCAATGAGAGGAGGCTCATGGTCGTGCGGTGCCGCTGTAGGAGCAGCAACAGAACTGGAGGCTGTGGTCCCACGTGGAGGTGCAGCTGTTGTCTCGCCAGGAGGCGCGAGAACGCTTGATCCAGCAAGTCTAGTTGGGGCTGCTGCAGAGAGGGATGTTGTAGTACCGGTTGCAGGCGTGACGGAGGCGTTGCCGGGTTTGAGATGCTTTGGCTCAAGGCCGGCCAGAAGCGCAAGGTCCTCGTACAAGTAGCTCAGAGAAGGGCAGCTCTCTTCTGTTTGCAAATGCGCGCGGTCGCTTTCTGTAACCTCGGATGTTTCAAAACCAGAAGTAAAGCAGCACCTACAGTAGCATGGGAAACACGCCAACCTGCTCCAACAAGAAAGGCGCACTTACCAGATGCGTGCAGGGGACCAACGGCCAAACCTTGCGTCGGACAAAGTTCCAAGTCCAAGTGCGCTGTTCCTGCGTGAAGTCACCACCCCGCGCAGGCTTGCCAGGCTTAGCTTGTTGTGCTGCGTGCTGGAGGGCTGCTTTCAGCTCTTTGTCCGCAAGCAGCGCCGCCCGAAGGCGGTTCATCCCCTTTTCCGCGCTCATGCCGCTAAGCTTCTCACATGTGGCACGTAGGCAAGTGTTCACGAACGCAGGTTTTGCTTAAAAGTCGTTGTCGTTTCCTTATCGTGTTGGTTATCGTTTTGGACCGCTATGAGTTTGGAGTTCCGACTACCCGCCAACTATGAAACCAAAGGCGAGCGATTCCACAATAAGCAAGGGACATGTGAAGCTCATGCAGATGTCTGCCACCGTCAGTCAACTTGCGCAAGCTGTGTGCGGCGCACTTTTGTCTGCTCCCCTCGTGCTCTGCGCAATCTCAGATTGCACCACGACCCCAGCAGAACAGCATCACCACGTCAGTTGATGCAATCCTTGCAACGACAGTGGTCATCACCCCGAACCCGAAGCTCATGCCGCACAGCCGCCGCTTTCAGCAGCACGGCCCTGCGTGCAAGTTTCACCTGGCTCAAAACAGCACAGCTCCGCGTGCGCACTTGAGCGCGAAGCAGCCATAAGGCTCGCCAACATGAGTAGCAGGTCGCCCCGCAGGTGACCGTCTTGCCGCGGCCACTCACTCTCGTCATCCACTTTGTTTCGTGCCGTGGCCAGAAACAGAGACGGCATTTATCGACTTGCTCCCGGCTCCAATTGACACGGTCTGGGTTTCCTGACCTTGAACCACCCGAAGCAAGCTTGTCCACAATCTCATGCTGGACACTCTCCGACACCGCAATATGTACTGCTTGCTTGCAGCGCAGTCGCTTCGCATACTGCGGCATCCCGGTCTTGGTTGGAGTGTCCTCCTCAACTGCCCAGGGCCGTTTCTCAGGCGTTACGCGCACAAGCTCAGATCCAACGGCTTGCTGGTGCAGGTTCGCTTGAAGCGCGGCAGCTCCAGCAGAGTCCTGCGGGGAGCCACAGCTTGGGAAACAAGAAGGCTACCAAAAATTGGGTATGTCCTCAACTTGCGCCGGCACGTCGTGCTCTGCCACTCGCCCTGCAAAGTGTCCAGCAGTCTCCTGCGGGGGCCACAGCTTGGAACACAGGATGCTGACAAAACTGGCTATGTCCTCAACTTGCGCCGGCACGTGGTGCTCTGCCACTTGCCCTGCAACATGTCCAGCAATCTCCTGCGGGAGCCACAGCTTGGAAAACAGGATGCTGACAAAAACTGGTTATGTCCTCAACTTGCACCGGCACGTGGCGCTCTGCCACTTTCCCTGCAACGTGACCAGCAATCTCCTGCGAGAGCCACAGCTTGGAAAACAGGATGCTGACAAAAACTGGTGATGTCCTCAACTTGTACCGGCACGTGGTGCTCTGCCACTTTCCCTGCAACGTGACCAGCAATCTCCTGCGGGAGCCACAGCTTGGGAGCACAGGATGCTGAACAAAAACTGGCTATGTCCTCAACTTGCGCCGGCACGTGGCGCTCTGCCACTTGCCCTGCAACATGTCCAGCAATCTCCTGCGGGAGCCGCAGCTTGGGAAACAATAAGGCTGGCTAACAAAAATTCGGTATGTCCTCAACTTGCGCCGGCACGTGGTGCTCTGCTGCAACGTGTCCAGCAATCTCCTGCGGGAGCTACAGCTTGAGAAAACAGGATGCTGACAAAAACTGGTTGTGTCCTCAACTTGTGCCGGCACGTGGTGCTCTGCCACTTGCCCTGCAAAGTGTCCAGCAATCTCCTGCGGGAGCCACAACTTGGAAAACAGAATGCTATAAAAATGGTTCTGTCCTGCACTTGCACCGGCACACGGTGCTCCCCCACTTGCGCACGTCCAGCAGTGTCCTGCCCAAGATAGCAGGTAAAAAAAGCATCGGCAGTGCCAGCAACACCTGCAGGAGCAGCAGCAGCACCACCACCACAAGAACCAGAACATGAACAAGAACGAGAACAGAGAAGCAGCGACAACGGAAACACGCCCTGCCAAGCGGCTGGAGGCGGAGCGTGGCCAGGTACATCTCGAAATAGGACCTGCGGGCGACGTGGACAGCGGACGCACACACGCAGACACACACGGACACACAAACACACACACACACAAAGATACACAGCTCCATCCCACAAGACGAGACAAAGCCACAAACGCCACCACAACCAACCTACCCACCGACAGCAGCAGCACCACCACCACAAGAACCAGAACATGAACAAGAACGAGAACAGAGAAGCAGCGACAACGGAAACACGCCCTGCCAAGCGGCTGGAGGCGGAGCGTGGCCAGGTACATCTCGAAATAGGACCTGCGGGCGACGTGGACAGCGGACGCACACACGCAGACACACACGGACACACAAACACGCACACAAAGACACACAGCTCCATCCCACAAGACGAGACAAAGCCACAAACGCCACCACAACCAACCTACCCACCGACAGCAGCACCAGCAGCAGCATCGGAAAGAAGCAGAAGCAGTTGGCGCAAGGCTGCCGGCACCCAACTCCTTGGCCCGGAAGTACTTGCTGATGCAGGTCGTGAACTCCCATGATGAACCCGAACTCAGACGCGCAGTGGCTTTGAGCAAAAAACAACAGAGCCACTAATCGAAGCAATGGAAATCCATAAAACAACATGGGAAACCAGCATTAGCAATTGTTCCGCCCAAGCGGCTGGATGGCCATGTGATGGCTTTTGCGCCAGTGACCAGAGAGCGTCATGCTCTCATTGGTGCATCGAGCCACCTCAGCGCTGTACTTCTCCAAGAAGTACGGCGCCGTCATGGCAGCGCCGCACATCTGACAACTGCTTGGGGCAGCCATGCTGAGCCAGGACACTGCGATTACAGCCTATCTCAGTCACGACCGCACAAAACCCAGAAAAGCAATGATATCGTTTTTTGTAGGTCCCTATATCGTTTTACATGGTTTTGCAATGTTCTGGCCAACCAACGAACCGCAAAGCCACCGAAGACATATCCTTTGAACAGAGAGTTTTGCCTGTTGCTCACCTGCTGTCCAGTGTTCAAAGTGGGTTAGGTTCTTTTGGCTCGCTCCAAAAATGATGTTCCTGCGACGTTTTAGACAAGCCTGCGAGAAGTTCCGGGATCAATGCTCTAGCACGGGACTTGGTTGTCAAACAGTGAGCATTTGCAAGACGGCCCTCCAGATGTATCCGACGCGAGCTTTACGCAAACAGTCCCAAGCAGATTGCTCAGTGCCATACAAAATATGTATACACGTGCAGCTACCGCTTGCGGTAAACTGGGACTACTTGTTGCCCTTGTCAGAAAGTTCATATTCCAATGCTGTTTTAAACTTCCCGAGCCACGATCTGGGAAGCCTTCCCAACAAATTGTGGATTGACCATTGTTTCGAGTTCAGCAGGTGATTTGCAACAGGTGCCATGCTCAATGAGCTTGCTTGGATGGGATCGCTAGGCGGCCGTGGAGCGATTGACTGGATGTAAGAGAGCCAACAAAAGGATTATATTGAGGGAACCACAATCATAACTCACGCAAGACCATTCTGATTACAACGCAAAAAAGTAAAAACCCGGTATTTCCTGGAAAAACCCGGATATTTTGCCATACCTTTAAAATAAACGGATATTTGCTTAGAGGGTAGTTGCAAAAAACATGTGCAAGACATGTACGAATGTAAGGGAAATACAAAATTCAAACTCATAACCTGAGACTCTTGCTGCCCATGTGCCCCATTTTCAGGGCTAGGGCAGAACCAAACTCGACAAATCCCGGGGCTCCCGGATGCCAGGATCCTACCAGGTGGACCAGCCCAGCGTTAAGCTCGAGTAAAGGAGTTGGTCTTTTGACCATGGCCGAGGTGCTATCCATTGGGAGAACATTATAATGAACCTGGATGTCGGACATGAGATGATAGATTTTATCATGTTGGTGAGATGGCACCCTGCACTGCACAAAGATTGCCTGGATGAAGACACACTGCGATTCGGCAAGATCATAGACCTTGAAAAGCATCCAGAAGGCACTGGTTTGATGGGCGTCGGAGTATGCAAGCACTCCTAGCAAGGCGTGATACCCCCTTGATATACGCCCCGCCTTGCTGATGTTCACGCCGCACAAGTTTTCGGAAGGAAGCCAAGGAGCCGGACATAAGGGTTATGCTACGGCTGCCAAACCAAAAGATGTTTGTTTCTGGTTCATATTCAGCAAAGCTCAAAATCTAGAGTAAATCATCGGAAGACATCTCAAATACTCACTTCCGGAGTAGGTTGGCCACAAAGTTAAAACAGTGGTTGTGTCAAACAGTTCAACTTCCATAACTCAGACAGTGAGGATGTACTAACCACAAAGCCATGGGTAAGTTGCGGGAATTAAATCGTCGGAGTCCTTGTCCATGCAATATCACGGACATCCATATAGGAATTTGCACATTTCCAGGTTTCACATCCCAAAGTCCAAAGTGCCAAAGGCTCCCAAAGTAAAGAACACTCACTTGCATGGATTGGCCGAAAACAGTCTGCAACCTTTTCATCTGCCACTAGCAGGGTCCAGACCCATTCAAGTTTCAAGTCGCGGAACTCGGGTGCGAGATGTACCTGGAGTCTCCATGACCCTAACTTAAAATTTGGGGTCATGGGGTCATTGACCCATTTTTAGAGGGTCAGAAGGAGACTCCGCTGGGCTGTCCTCAGATCCTCCGCTGAACGTGACCTTTTAGTGGCTGAAATGCACATCCAACCACTAAACACTAAAAATCCAAAAGGCTAAGGAACCGGATGGCTGCGAGCCACGTCCAGGAAGAGAGGTTTTTCCGGGCCGTAGGAACAAACAACCACCAACGCCTCCAGCGCGCGACCGACTCGGGAGACGAAGCGAAGCGAAGCGAAGCCGGCGGAAGCGCCGCGCCAGGAAGAGCGCGAAGTCGTCCAGCTGCTGCAGCTGCAGATCCACCAGCCGCTTCAAAAGCTCGAAGCGCTCCGGCTGATCCTTGCAAAACGGTTCTGTTCTCTCAGGCGTTGAGCGTCCAGAGTGCGCGCTTTTACCGCGTGTTGGCATGGGTCGGCCCATCGGGCCAAGTGCATGCACAAATGAACGAACCAGAGTGCGAGAAACCGAGAAGAAAAACAAACTGGTAAAAGCACCTGGTAAAACCCACCTTGGAATCCCCACCAAAGGGGTTAATTAATCCACCGTTTGGTAAACCAAACCACCTGGACAAAACAAATCAGCATACTTGTTTGTTAAGGCTGCACAGCTCTTGGGAAAACCTGGTAAGCCCACCTCAGCCATGATGAAGTTGTTTGATCAAGCATCCAACAGGCAAACTTCGGCAAACCCAGCCTTCTTCGTTGTCAGGGCGTCCGAAAGGTTTGGCGTCTCTTTCTAGGTGTCCGAAACTGGTATCTCAAGTGTCCAAAAGGCCGACCTCCTGGCCAAGGAGTTCCACCAGGAAACCAGCAAAGGCTTCTCTGTGTCTTGAATAGGCTGGAAAGACAACCTTTGTTAGACACAATTAAACAATGTCTACTACACCTATCCCAGGACCCCCCAACCGCTCTCAGAAATGGTTTGTTCAGTGATCGCCTTTGGGCTGGTTTGAGTCCATTTGGGGGGTCGTGGTCCCCATCACAGTATCACAGCTCCGGAGTCAGCAACACTTGCTCAAGAGGCTGGGGCCAAGCATCCAGGCCAAAACAGCCATGCATCTACGGGTACCTTCCATGTCCATTCTTTCCAGGGATCCTTCTTTCTAGAAAACATCCCTTGAAACCCAAAAAGAACGGCCAGTGTTGACAAGAATGGTTGAAAAGAATGGTTGGAATCAACCCCTAGAATGCAGCACACACACACACACGCACATTGGTAGGGCCTTAGGGAGACCTCCAAAGGCCACTGGGAAAAGAGGAACCCCTCTGGCAAAACAGGAAAACCACGGGCACCACTGGAGGGTAGGGTTGGCCAAAATTCCGAGTCCCTTTTAAGCACTACCCGCCCCCTTAACTCCATCTTCCAACAGTTTTACTGTTGAGCTCAACCATACTCACAACCCCGCAAACCCGTTTTCTGCATTAACCTCTCAAGGGAACCTCCCTCCAAACAAAGCGGAACGGGTGCAGTACTGGAAGTCTGAAAAAAAACACATATCGCTGGCTGGGCTTCTTTGCAACAAAACCGACTCTTAGCTCCAACAAAAATAAAGCCGCCGTTGGAGGTCCAACAAAGGGAAATTTAGGGGCCACTGTCCCAGGAAACCAATTCTCAGTTCAGCCAGGCCGCTTCCTGCAGGCCTGATACAGCCACCAGCTTCGGCGTGTCAAGGTCCAAGGGACCCCTCCAGCAGGCCTTAGAGATGGAGAGATGGGCACCTAAAGCCATGTCAGGAGAATACATGTAGGCACCAACCCCGAGGTTCGCCCACCCCCAACACTGTTAGGGTTTGTGCTGACCCCACCAACACTGTTTTAGGGTTTATGCTGGCCTCCAGAAACTTTTTCACACTCATATGGCTGTGGGTCAAAAATAGGTACCCAAAATGGAACCTTAGTAAATGGAAACAACTAAAACCTGCGGTCCCCGAGTTTTCGAGTGGTTTTTGAATTTGACCCACACTCATATGGCCATGGGTCAAAACCCAAATCGTACCCCCAGTGAACATCCCAATCCAACCACTAAAATAGGAAGCCTAAAATGGGTGGTGAATTCACCGAATCCCAACCAACATGGGATCAACCAAAACGGTTTTGACCCACAGCCATATACATAATACAGCCCAAAATGGCACCTTGGTAAATGGAACCAAAGACTAAAACCTGCGTAACCCTGACTCTTAAACTTTGGAGCCACACCCATACAGCAACGCATCCAACACGTCCTTCGGGACCCGCCTCCGGAGGCGCTTCTCGCAGATCTTTGAGCTCTCTTCTGGCCAGCCAGGAGCCACGGAGAAGAACCACCGCGCCCGAGGAGATGGACCTCCAAGGGGCGGCTTTGCGCTGGCCCCCGAAAAAAGAAAAAAAAAGAAACGAGAAAACACAACCACAAAAAAACTCATAAAACCAAACAAAAACAACCAGAAAAAACAACCACAAAAACAACCACAAAAAAGGAGAAAAACAACTCGGTTGCGAACTCTGCTCCCCTGCTAAAAGCTTAACTTTTGGGGGGTTTAATGGAAAACCAACTAGTTAAGTTGGCAAAAAGTTGAAGTGGTGACATCCCTTGGCAAAATGCGCCAGAGCATGGTAAGGGGACCAACCCACCGACCAAGACAAGGATTTGCCACTGATTGGAAGATTGCTTAAACAAAGCTACTATTGGAAAGAGGAGTAGCAGTTGTGTTTGCGGGGATATAATCCTAACTAGTAAGTCTTTCTCATTTTGTGCGTAACCCTTTTCAACGAGACATGGAGGTACATCTCGGAGCGGTGGCTTGCAAGCAGCTGATGCTACTGTCTCCTGCAAAGGGTCCAAGCTAAAAGATCCAAGCAGCCAAGTTTATTGGTTGATCTTTGGCTTCAACCTCACCCTTGCATGCAAAGATGCCTCCATCCACTGGGACATGACAAATGAGTCAAACGGGCATGTTACAAAATCAATTTATCAAGATGTACAACTCACTTTCTGAGTGGGTTAACTTCCAGGAACTCAGGAAGTGACCTCATTTTGGAGGCTCCACCTGTGACAAATAGCCATATGCGTGTGTCTTGAATAGGGGAACTCCCTTTTAGTTGGCTTTTGAGTGAGACCACAGGAACGGTCCAAAACCTCCCCCTCCCCACGCTGCCCTCGCCACCAGATGGCAACCCCAAAAACCGCCCCCCGCCTTTGCAGAGCTGCGAGGGATCCAAACTCCGCCTGGCCAACAAGGGAAGACGCGTACGTCTGCTACCTGAAAAATAACAAAAACACGTACAGGCTACTGGTCTACCATGACTACCTGAAAAAAAAAAAAACGGAGAAAAAAAAAAAAAACGAAAACACATGAAGACTAATGGTCTACCCTGAAATATCTGGGTGCTTTTATCGGGGTCTGCAAAAATGACCTTCTGGTAGCCAAGAAACTTTCTGGCATCCTTTTTTTGTGGAATTCGGGCATGGGCATCTACTGGAAACTTAGGCTTTTGCTCAAGATTGTGCGGTTGTGTTCAAACCAGAAACTAGTCGCTCGTTGCGGGGAATCACCAGCAAGGGCTTTGAGAATGGCAGACTGCAAACCTCGCGCATGGCATTCCATGCCTTGACTGCTCTTGGCGCGTGTTTTAGCAGGGTTCCTTAAGGATAAATAGAAAAATACCTGCTTCACAGGGGGATCCTCTATATCAAGTGGCCCAAATATATGCGTTGCTGTACCCTGTTTCGTGTTCGACCATCTTTGGGGTTCTGCTCGTGCTGGGTTCATAGGATATTATCATCTTTGGGGACCAGTCTCAGATTAATCGAACGTCACACAGAGCACTATGGATGTGTCTTAAACTGGGGGACCACCCCCGACAAGGAGTACCATCAGAAAAGACTGTTCCATATGTTGGTGGGAATATCATGATCAGCGAGATAGAATTCCGTCGGTACATAAGAACTTGTTTGGAGGAAGCCAGGAAATTTGGTGGGGGGTTCAAGAGGTTGACCCCTTGACATTCCACCACCATAGGGGTGTCTTTCTTTCATGGTACCCTCTTTTGGGGGTGGTTTAAAGGGATTCAAAAGAAACGCCACCAATCACAAGGGTCCCATATGGTCCCTTGACTATGTTGAGACACATCCATGTGAAAAGGAGGAGTACAAGGACTACCCACGAAGCTCCCCTTCAAACAATACCGTTTCTGATTGGGGAGCAAGCAAATCGAATTGCTTCCTCAGCGAACCTCGGGAAACTTTCTGCTCCCTGCCCCCCGATTTATGTTTTGCACGTTGCAAGGTTTAGACGAGTTTCCACAGTTCTGCAGGGAATCTTGGTCCTCGCTTTTCGTTGTGGTTTGGTCCTCTTTCAGGAATTCTTGGGAGGTACACTGGTGTCATGATCAACGACTGGTGAAGTGGTCAAGGCCGTTGGCTGAATCGAAAGGGCTCACCCATGGCTGGGTCCCGTACCCTCTTGCCCGGGTGTCTGATGCAGAAGCTTCGGATCAAGGTGCAATTTCTACACGGAGAAAAAAAAAGAACAGAAAAGCGGATCTCCAAGTAGAGGACATCCCGGGTTTCACTTATTTTACCCTCGGCAGCAGGGGAATCGGCGTAAAATAGCCGGGAGTTGAGCGCTCCAACGATCGGCGATTCGGCGATTTGCCTCAACCAGGGGCTCGCGCTGTAAGCTTTGCTCAGACCTGGCGGAAAAAGGACATTGGAAGCGGATTTCAGTGATTTACATGGGCGTGTCCATTTTGAGGGTACCCTTCTTCGCGTGTTTAGAGGAAAGCCAACAGGAAGACCACGGACACACCCACATTGCTCCCACCCAGCCCTCCAGTGGACTGTTTGCGGGTTACGTACTCAATTTGTAGGTTGCTGCTCTCAAATTGAGTTTTGGTTGGAGAACGGAAACCCGTTGGGATAAGCATGTAGAAATGTCCGTTGAGAAAGGGGGAGGAAGGGAGAAGAGAAAGAAGAACGAATGAAAGAAAGAGGAATGAGAGAGAAGAGGAGAAGAGAGAGGAGGAGAGAGAAGAGGAAAGAAGAGGAGAGAGAAGAGGAGAGAGAAGAGGAGAGAGAAGAGGATAGAGAAGAGGATAGAGAGGATAGAGAGGATACAGAGGAGAGAGAGGAGAGAGAGGAGAGGAGAGAAGAGAGAGGAGAAGTCAGGAGGAGCGGGGAGGAGCGAGAGAAGAAGAGAGTGGAAAAGAGAGAGAGAGAGAGAGAGAAAGAGAGGAGGAGCAAAAAAGCATCTTGAACAAAAAACGCAAGCAAGCTTTTTTGTGCGTTCCCGTTGAAGCAAGGAAGCACGGAAGAATCGCGACTCACTGCTTGAAAACCCTTTTGCAACCAACCCTGTCTACCCCCTCGGTTCAATTAAGGTGCCCTTCATCCTTCCCAAAAACATGGGAATCCTGGGATCTCGAATCATGTTTCCATTTCCTCCCACCCCTCCCCGCCAAAATCATTCTTTGTGTGGTACCAACATGTCTCATTCTCAGAATTCCCTTGATACAACACCTCTATATTATATATATATATATAAATGTATATGGATGGCGGACACACACAGGATACGGGGGGCGGTGGACGGCGGGACAGCGGATACGGACTCGGGACACGGATACGGGAACAGGAACCACGGAGGAGACTTGTAACCACGGCTTTGGTGGGTGAAAACTGTTTAAGGAGCCCTGGCTTTGTGCCGTCTACTTTGCTTCCCCCCCGTCCCCGTCTTTTCCCAGATTGCGGCTTTCGGATCCTTCCCTCCTTCAGCCCCAAGCCTCTCTTGCGGCAGCGGAGGAAGAAAGGCCTGAAGCGAAGCGGCCACCGGACGGGGCGGGGGGCTCAGGCCATGTGGAAAGAAGGACTTCGCCAGAAACCTTCGCCAGTTCTGTTGGATACCAAACAATTTGACTCGATTCCTTCCCAGAAACCATCGCGTAAAACCTGGAGGCAAACAAGACATGGCTACATACCAGAATCTTAACTGGAAGCACTGGCTGTGCTTGGTTTTTCGTTGCACCAAACGCTCTTCCGCCGCCCCCGAAACCCGAAACCCACGTGGGTACCGCGGGTGGGCCTGAGCACTGGCGGCTTCTTTGGCCACACTCTCTGCCTTCTCCACCGCCTGAAAGGACGTTGGCACTCTACACAAAAAAATATCCATTTGCGGATTTGCCCCCGGGAAAAAATGAGGACATATGTCCAGTAGTGATAGACTCCCTTTGAAACCAAGAGAGACAATATGACAAATATTCATCAGCAAATGGAAGCAAAACATATTTTCCGCAACGGTTATCACATTTATTTGGGTTATGTTGACAGCCATTGGGTCCTGTCGGGTGTCTCTTGAGGGAATGTGTTGGGGTTGGCTTAAGACGACAACCAAAAGGAACGCCATACTCAAAAATACAAATTTGCAGGAGACATCGCGCCCCATTCACCCACAAACAAAATGCTCAAATCTCCAAACCACCAATCCAAGCACCAATCTAGGGGGTTGATTCCTTGTCCATTCTTTTCAACCATCAACCTTTTCAAAAACTCAGCTGTTTCCCTTGGGGTTCTGATGGTTTTCTGAAAAGATTCGGATCCCTGGGTTAAGAATGGACATGGAAGTGTCCCCTAGAGAACCAAGGAGGGGTTCCCGGAAACCATGGCTTCAAATGGAGAAACGGAGCCCCCGTCCTCCTTCAGCTGCCCCTCGAGCTCCTGTGCTATCAGGCGCCTGGAACTTGGAGGGGTGTCTTTTGCCACCTTTGCTGAGAGAATTGGCGTACCCCCTCAAGGAATGCTTCACAAGGTCCATCATTTTTCCAAGGCAACAAGACCCTGCCTGAAACTTGTTGGTGGGGAGTCCTAAAAAATAGATCGGACTCCGCCGGTGGAGTTCCTTGGAAATAACACATGGCGCCATTTGTTTGGTCGTAGCCCACTTTTGGAAGATGCTACTGGCCAGAAACAAACAAACACAAATCGCAGACTTGTCAGATCTTGTCGGGCCTCTATGATGAAACCAGTCGGGACTGGCAAATAAGCGATATCGTGGAAGGTGTTCCGACCGCAGCCTGGGACGGAAGCCAGCCGAAATTTGCTAATTCCGCCTCGAACACCTTCAAAGGGCGCCCCTTGCAAGCCCAGCTGCCTATTTCTTATTTCACTGTGGGTATTTGGGGACCCGAAACGGTGGACGTGATTTACATTGGGAGTTCTGCCCACCAACTATGGTGGAGTTTGTTTTGCGGTTCTCAATTTACATGTGATTTTCTGCCTACCAACGATGTTTGTGTTGTTCTGGACACATATGCCGATGCCATAATTGCACGCATGAGGCTAAAGAAAAAACCACGAGAGGGGAGGGGACCGGATGGGAAGCTCGGCTTGCGAGGTCGCCAAGTGCTAAGTACGCTGGCCCCTTCAACTCCTCTTCGACCCCTTGTAACCAGGGTGTCTAAATGGTAGCCAAAATCCGAGATCCCCCGCCTTGGAACAAATGAATGCCCTTTTGTGGCGTAGATGTTGCTGAAGCGAAATCCTTCCCCTTGTTGCATTCCTATTTATGTCACACACAAAACACACAGCATCCAAGTACGTGGCCGCATCCCTCGTCTCCTCTTGGCGCTCGGCAGTGGGTCGCGCCTATCATCAAAGTCGCGGGAGAAGAATCCTGTTAGTTCTATCAGCTGGTAGGGGGGTCTTGAGGGTACCCCTTTTTTGTGACTTAGCGGGAAACCAAAAGGAAGACATCCATTTGAGGGGGTCCCTATTTTGAGACAGACCCACAAAAGCAGGTTCCTTTCGGATGCTACACAAACGCTTGTTCTTAGGTGCGTTTGTTTAGGATACCCTGAAGGTGCAAAGACTGAGCCACAACAGCCCGTTGAAGAATTGGGGACACTCGACCCAGTGATAGGTAACCAAAGGAACCACGCTGTAGGAATTACTGTAATGGAGATGTCACCCCCTAGAAAATTTGAGCGGCCAAAATATTGGATTCCCAAAATTTGGGAAAGACCCGTGCCCCATGTTTGCTACAACCATGAGATTGCAACTGGCAGACCGCATCATGCATCCCTTCCCCCTATGAACAAAACATCAACGGCCGGCCCATGTCTTGGAAGCAACGGAGATTAGGAGCTGTCCTTTGCAGCGCCCACCAAGATCACAACTTAACACAGACAAACAAACGCAAGATATCATAACCGTTAACCTTGTGAAACCCTTAATAGAACGAAGTTGAAGCTTGACACATACCTGGAACCGCGCTATGGATTTCCAGCCCCTCAGCCCCGGAAGCCCTTCACAAATCGTGGATATCCCTGGGAACTTGTATGACAGGTGCGCCCATGGATGTGGACGCCATCCCCATCTGCAAAACATACAATAATAGAAGAAACAAAAACATTGTATGAACGGTGCCTCCAAGTAAAGGACCTAGATTGTAGCTTTCGCTTCAACTTTCGAGTCGGTGGAGTCGCTATATCTTTCGGGCTCCGCCAAACCCCCCGCCCCCCCAGCAGGGCAGACGCGCGACTGGGGCCTTGCGTCGCAGGTTCCGAATCTTGCCACTGGCGCGGTTCCGCTGCTGCCTTGAGCCCGAATCGGCACGGGACGGAGAAGGCGGGTGCCCATAGGTGTCTCTTCGGAAAAATAGAGGGTCCTGGTAAATGGAAATAAACCTATCTAAACCAGTGCTTTCTAATTTTAATCAAACTAACCTAAAAAGGACACCTATGCTGGTGCCAGGGATTTGTTAGGGCGCCAGGCGATGGGACGCCAGCTCAACGTCAACATTGGATTGAGAGACACCGCCGATTCTGTCAGGTTTGACGCTCTGGGCAAGGGGGAGGGGGAGGGTTTATGCCCTGAGTCGACTTTATGGGACAAACAAGGACCAACCTTTATGGTTTGTATTAACGGCGGTCGAGTTGCCATTCGAGACCTGATGGGAATCCAATCGCTTTGAATCATACCTACTCAGCTCTCTGGAGAAGCCTCGAATACCGAAGCATCTGCTTCCATTTGCATCCACTCTGCCAATGAGTTGCATGTTGGCCAATCATGGAACTTCGGGACCAAAATTGTTCACCGTCCGAACCACCACTTCTGTGATGCCAATGGAAGCCTTCCAATCGCAAGGGGGAGGGTTCCTTGGAATCACCGCAGTGAACATCTTCATTCCTAGAGCCCTGTTTCCCCTCTCTTCGACAGACTGCAACCGCGACAGCAAGAACTGCACGAAAGGAACCCAAGGAGCGTTTTTCTCAGGCAGCTCGCTTGACCCACATCTCGCCAAAATAATCGCAAAGCAGGTTGTCAGGTTGCTGCGGCTGTGAAGAATCAACGCTTGGGCACTGCAAAAGCGCATCTTCATCCAACAACGCATGGCAGGCTGGCACCTCTTCTTTATGCCCCCGTAAACAACCTGACAGCAGTGCCTATTGACTAGGTGCACGCCCAGAGGACCCAGAAATAAAAAGTTCAACATGTTTCTGTGACCATAGGAAAAGATCCGGTCGCACCTAGGAAACCAGATCCGGTCAGATCCAGTCGTTTCGCTCCAAGTGAGGCACTCTGTGTGGTTTAGAAAAGCCCAAGGTCGCGCAGAGCCATGGACACGACCTTTTCCAGGTCCTCCAGATTTGAGAGGTTAGAGTAAGGGTACCCGATTTTTTTCTGCAGTCTATTTTAGTAGGGGAACCCAAAACCCCAAAAAAGAAACGGTAAAAGTTGGCACTACTGGGGGACCTAGCCCCAAAAAAGCGGCCCAAGGAGCATCACCGAGAAGTCCACTTCGTAGCAGCACCTGACGCGTCGCGCTAAGTCGCGCCTAGAGGTGGTCTTAAATATAAATAAAAAAAAATAAAACTACTTGGATGTTTGGTCGTCTTTTTTTGGTATTATTATTATTATTATTATTGTTTACAGCCTACTTGGATGTTCGGACAAGTTAGTAAGTGGTTAGCCACCTGGGTTATAATCCACTTTTAATGGGGTTAACCCAGTCATTTGTGGCTTATAACCCAGGTGGCTAACTTGGCCGAACATCCAAGTATCCTCTGCAAGTTTGGGTATGATGGCCATGGACGAAGAAAAAGGACCACACACTTGGTTGACTAATTTTGCTGGAAGCTCCAACCCCAAATCATTCATTCTTGGTTGGGAATCTCCGTGTTGGGAAATTGGCAGTCCCAGGGTACCGGCAATTCCCAAACCGCAGAGAAGGGACATTTTCAAGCAGGGGTTTAACACAAATCGGCAAGCTCGCTATAACTTGCGCGCTCTGATGCTGACAAAACACTTTCATGGGAATCGTCTGGGCATTTATGCAAGTACCAGCCATGATTCCCCTCACCAAAATGCGCCTGAGATTCGCTTCCCAACATCCAGGGGCTTCCAGGCCAATGCCCACTGCGGATTCATATACGCAGCGGCTTACTCCTCTCATGCGACAAATTTGTTATATGTTCTTCATGTCCGTTGTTCTAAACTTGCTTGCTTTCAGTTGGACGTTCCCTTCGAACAAGAAGTGAGAAAAAAAGAGACCTGCCCCGCTGCAGAACCTGTGGAGTAGTGTCACCAAAATCCTGGGCCCACTCTGACTTGCCCAAAAGGACCCAAACCTAAAGCAACGTTGTTGCTATTCTTGCCCCTTAAAACTCGAAGGATTGGGGAAGTTTTCACCGTTTACAGACATATAGCCCATGTTACCCAAAAAGTTACGAAAAAATGTGTTTTTAAGAGGTAAGTATTGGGACCGACAAACCCAACGAAACGGTCCATTCGCGTCGAGTCCCTTTGGACAGCAAAGAAATCGCTCCGAGCTGCTCATGTGGGCCCAGCGACAGCGGACAAGCGCCCTCTGGGTCCTGGCGGTGGCTTGTTGGCTTGTTGCAGGGTGCCACCCTTTTGTTTGGTTGATTGAATCGAAAACCGAAAAAAAGAAGAAGAAACAAACAAAGAAGAAAAAAAAAGGAAAACAAAACGCCCACGACTCTTGGGGTTTGGGGGTTCCAATTTTTGTTGACACAAACCCCAAAGAAGCGGAGATGTCACGGCGCATTGTTTGCGACGTGCAGATCTTACGGGCCTCTTAGTGATCCCTTCGGTAGAAGGGTTCACCCCTTGGGGTTGACAATTTCAAGTTGGCAAACCCGGTGATTCCATCGACCCATACATCGAAGAAAATTAGCATTTGGAAAAGCAAACTATGGCCGGATACCTATACTGGAAACTGGGATCAAAACAGAAGCTCAGTTGTCCAACTGTGGCAAAAGCTTCCTTTTCATCAACCACCGTGGGTCCCGGACCGTTCCCAAACACAAGGTATGTGGTGAAATCTGCACAACACAAGCCGCTCTTCGGAGAGGTGGCCCAAAAGGGGAAGAAAGTTTTAGTCTGGTAATGCGGGCATGTGTCAACACAAGGGACCCCAAAAAATTGTGATATTCTGGTGTCTCTTGAAAAGGCAGGTACTCTCAAAAACACACACCCACTTGTTCCCCCAAAAGGACATGAATGAAACAAGTGAGTCCCCTGGATTTGCGAAGAATTCAATGAGTTACCCCCATGTCCCTGCCAAACAAACCATGGACTGGACATTTAGCACCTCATGCAGGATTGAACCTTCAGGATGTTAGGAGCCCTGAGGGGAACCTTGCCCAAAGGGTTCAAGTACCTTTTCTTTGCCGATTTGAGAAAATATCAGATTTGCGAATCTCCTTGAACCCCACCACAAAAATATACGGGCATGTCTTCTTTTTTAAGGCGCCGGACTGCTTTTGCGGTTTTTTTAGGGGCCACCGAAAGGAACAACATCATTTTGGAGGCGACCTGAAAAAGCCACGCGCATAAAGCTCAGGTACGGCTTGGGAATGTTGAGCCCATAGTCAACCCCGGTTTATGAACATGGGGGTGTCCCTGGTTTTGGGGATTCAGACCACTTTTGGAGGGGAACACTCCCATATTAATACCCGGATGCCCAGTGGCAGTTGGAGAAAAAGGGCATCCTTTTGGCACGCAGGTGAGCTGGGCATGCCGCCCAACCACCGGTGACCCAAAGGGCCGTGACACGGGGCAGAGCCCCCACGCAGAGAGCCGAAGCTCAATTCGCATGCCCGGTGAGTCCGAGGGCCATGGGCAAACTGTACCGCATCCGAGGGCAAGGCGAGAGCCAGCCCGTGAAGCACCACCAGCCGAGGAGCCCAACCAACCGCAATCCCAGAGCGCCCCAAGTGAAGAAGACATCAAATATCAACGACGCCATCCAGCCGGCATAGAATACTGTTGCTGAGCACCGTCACGTTGAACAGATGCCGGTAGATCGTCCATCCCACAAATCCAGTAAATGACGCTGTAGCAACGGCACGGTCGCATCCAGGGTCACGCCCAAGGAGTAGTAAAATGCTGAAACTATACAACTGTAGGTCTCCAAAGAGGTAAAACCGCACCGGCCACCAGAGATGTAGAGCAACTACACCACATAGTAAAGATCCCTGCCGAAGGTGAATCCCCGAAGAGGGACCATGAGGTTTGCACCCGGGGCGTAAGGCACCAAATCGCCACCATGCAGTGGGAGGAGGGGGCCACAGAACAGGGCCCATCCCTAGGGCAGAGGTGGGCACATGCAGCGGCCCCCAATTAAGCCACACCAGTACCGTAGCGGAGTAACCATCAAAAGGAGACCACAGGGGGCCAGCAGACCAAGAGCGCAACCAAGGGCCACGGCTAGGGAGGCCGCGCACCAAACCAGACGGGGCTGCCGGGGGGTGAGTACCCGACTTTGTAGACGCCCAACCGGCAGATGGCTGCCTAGCAGAGCCCTGGGCGCACCACTCCCTCAGGCGAAGCAGCTTGGGCCGAGACGCCTAAAAGGGCATCCTTTGTTTGGTTGGTTGACTTATGGAATCCTTCCCCAAAAAAGGAAAAACGGGCACCACTGGGCAACTGGGAATCAACAGGGGTTGATTAATCTGGGGTCAAACAAATGCCCTCTCTAGGTCCTCCAGTAGAGAGGTTTGAATAAGTAAGGGTTCGTCTATTTTAGTGGGCGTCCCGGACCTAGCTCTTGAAGGGTTTTGCCCCTTTTTTTTGAGCCTCGGGTGTCCTGAAGGTAGGCGGCCTCCAGGATCGAGGCGTCCTTGCTGTTGAGCCGGTGCCACGTGGCATCTTGCCACTCCCACAGGCCCCGCGACGCTCCCATGGGCGGTTCGGCGCAGGCGGCTTGGGCGGCTTCAGGCGGCCAAGGTGCGAACGAACACGCCAAGGTGCGGTAAAAAAGAGCTCTGCCATATTGCAAGCGAGCGTCAAAGACCATGGTTTTGCGGTTGAGTGGGGTTTACTAGGCATATTTGGGGGCATCTGCTGTGTGTCGGCAAAAGTGCATGTACACATATAAGACCAAAAGTCAACAACTCGCAAACCACGAACAGAGACGCGAGGCAATCTGCTGAGAAAAACATCCCAGGGGTGACATGTCAAAAAATGGCTCCCACAGTTCCGGAAAGGGGGACCTGATGCAAAGTAGCCGGGAAACAGCAGCTTTAGCAAAGATTGCCTTAGGCAACGGTCGTTCAAACTGGAGAGCCATGCAACTCTGCCCGTCTCTGTGTCATTGTACTTGCTTGTCCAAAGGACCTGACAAACTAAAAGCCTAACCTTTCGGGGTCATGACAAAAGACTTATCCAAACTGGGGAACCAACATTTAGCTTTGGGCAAGTGAGTGTATGATGTGCCCGGGCAAAACCTCGCTCGTTCGCGCTCTTGCTCGAGCCGGGGCTGACACAGTTGGGCGAGGCGATCCTGCGACGGATTCTACGGAAGAGACAGGGGTCACCTAATTTCCCCCTTCAAAGGTCCTAAGGTTGCAACTGACTGGTGGTTTCCCTTGAAACGGTCCTTTTGAATCCAAAAAGGGAAATAGAGGAAGCCCTGTGAGATCCTCGGGATGGGGGGGACTCGTTGTGTGGTAGGATTCTTTCATACCAGGTTTCATCAGGACTCAAGTGAGCAGATCATGTGCGACCGTACCGCCGCCGTAACAAAAAAACAAAAGAGCGAGAGTTCTTTGCCGAAACCCAAGACTCCCTCTTTCAGACTGACGAGTTCGTCGGCTTAGCCCAAGGCACGGGTTCAATAGACGCCTTGTATGGAAGGTCCATGTGTGAAACGCCTGCGCACTCAATTAAAGATCAGGGTCTAATCGGGGAGAAGGAACAACAGGTGTAATTATGAATTTTGGGGACCTGGTAGCAATCCCATGACCAATCTACAGGACATCCGCAAATCTTTCCATGCTTTCTGACCGCCACTAAATTTCAAGTCGTGCGAAAGTCCTGGGTAAACCTCGACCTTCACCTCTTCTTCCACTTGCTTAAGCCCCCTCAACAAAAACCACACACACACATACATATTTCCAGTAGTGATAGATTCCCTTTAACGCCAGGGAAAATTCAACATACTCTAAAGCAAATGGAAGTCTTGCCTGGCTGAGCATAGCATCTCGTGCTCCCAAAAAAGGTCACACAATCGACGGCACGAAGGGCGACAAAAACGAGTAACTTGTCCGAGGTGGGACCCCCAAGCCCAAACTCTAAACCAACCCGCCCCGAAATCCCAGGAGTGGGAAATAAAGGGCTCCCTTTTGTTGGGAGTTGACTTTAAGGAAAACTCCCAAGGAATGAAGTGTAGTCAGGTAGTCTGGCTTGTGCCAAACCTGGCATGAGAGGACCCCATTGAAAAATACTGCAGCGATCCAACAACGGTCTGAGAATGGCAATGAAACTGTACTGCTTTCTCCTTCAGTCAAAGCACCAACCCCCGTGGATCCCAGTTCCCGGTATAGGTGACCAGCCATTCTCTCTTTGGTTTTTGGTGGCGCCCTTGGTTCCCTACATTTTTTTCCAACAGGGCCCTCTGGGCAGGAGATCACGCCTTGCGACCTGTGCGGACTAAGACACCCGGCATGGAAAGACGCCCTCCCTGACTCCCTGAACCGCGCAAAAGAAACCGGAAATCGGAACGGCATGAAGCTTGAAGCCCAAACCACTCGTGCTGGCGAAAGAAAGCTGGATAAAATGGGGTGGTCCTTTTTTCGAGGCCCCGAAAATGGGGCTGCCTTAAAGGGAAACCGAAAGGACACCCACCATTCTGCGGGGTCCCCTATTCTAAGAAAAACCCACATTTTGGATATTGACATACTCCATTTTCCCCCAGGGTAGTGGCTTGGGAGCAGCCAGCAATTCACCGACCAGATGCAATGTACGCCGGTCTAGCCCCCAGTCAGTGCGCAAAAAGCAATCCTGGCAAATAAACGACTTGGCTGTAGGCCCACGCAAGATCAAGGAAGAGGGCACGTAACAATGTAAAACAAAAGCAACTCCCCCAATCCCGTCCCAACATACGTAATTATCTGGTGAAGCATTATGTCGAGTCATCTAGCAATGCGGGCGTGCGTTCAGAAAGAATCACCACATCCAACAATGCCACTGGCCTGCATGCCAACAACCATACCAAAGGTCACTATCTGTGTCATGCGCGAAAGAGCTTCTACCTTCGGTGAGCGTATTCATTCCTTCCTTGGGAATTCCTATAGCTGGCGGTTTGAAGTCCTAACAATGAGGATCCATGACCATCGTTTCCTCAGCTGTTGCTGCATCAGTCTGCTTTTCAGTCTGGTCCATGTCTTGTAACTCTTGAAATGGAAAACCAATTCCAGATCTCCATCAACCAACCCAAGGTGAAAATAACGCTATGGCAAAGAGGATCAGATCGCCATTGGTCCACTATGACACCTACCCCCTCTTGCAGTCTTTGCATCCCAATGATTCGCAAACGCACGGCCAAAGCCGTTGCACCGTGAATCTCTTCCATCCGACAAACAAAAACATGCCCGCAAAGGATCGCCTCGTTCCCCAGACCCATGCATGTGCGCGCCGCTAGGGCGCGTAAAAGTGCCTGGCCTAAACCTTGGGAAGTCTGGCTTCAGCCATGATGCCCAGAAACAACTTGCCAGGGGGGTCTTTTTGCTACCTTTGGGGGAAAAATGATGGACCCCCTTGTAGCAAAGGATTCCTTTTTGAGGTCGCCAATTTTCTCGCACAAGGCGGCAAAAATACCCTGGTTTGAAACAAGCAAACCAAGCATCGCCAAGAAGTGATGAATCGGATCGAAAGCTCCCCGCTTCGAAAGCTCTGCAACTCCACGTTGGACAGCTGTCACTTTCCAATATCCAAAAGCCCAAAGGTGCCCATGTGCTGAAGCTACCACTCAAAATGACAAAACCAAACTGGACAAAACCGCTTGAGTTTTGTTCAAGCGCTCTCCTGCCGACCTTAGACCTCTGGTAAGTATATAGGACCGCTTCCGGCATCCAACGCTTCGAACATGATCACTGAATAAGAGACGGAGGCTCTCACAGGGGTCTGCAAACTGTTGAGAGCCTTGGATGGTCCTACGTTTCTCCTGCTTCGCCTCAGGTTTGATCGCGGCTTACTTCTCAGGGCCTGGCACAGAGTTGGAAGGGCGGTCAGCCGTCGAATCCCGCAGACCAGTTCTAGGGTTGTGCAAAGGACGTCTTCGCACACGCCTGCTATGCGTGTGCTGTGCATCTTTGTGGACGCGATTTATCTTCATGTCTTGCGTGATGAGTTCTAGGACAAGGATACCGACTAGATACCATGAGTTTGATGGCATGACATCGTGAAACGCAAGCAAAAACATGAAACATCCATTAATTCCGCGACTCCGATGGTTGTGTGGTTGTTCATGTCTCTCGGCAGGCTGCTGAGCAAGTGGGAAGCAAATTCCGGCTTGTCCCATCTGGGCTGCCCGTTTTCAGATCCCCCGCTCAAAGGGGCTAACTTTCAGTGGGTTAGATGGAGACTACCACAGGGCTCCCTAGATTTCCCTGTTGAACATCACCGCACCAAAAGGAAACTCACTTTAAAGTGGCCCAAACGTGATGTTTCAAACCACCCAAAAAGGGAAATATAGGGAACCCTGTACCACCAAAGGCTAAAAGGCTAAAAGCTAAGGAGCCGGGTGCCTGCAGGCCACCAAGCCATGTGCTAAGCCCCCGTTCAGTGGTAGAAGTTGTAACCGGGGTGACGAAGCGCCCGAGCGGACTGCAGGTCTCGGCCGAAGCGCCAAGAGCGCTGCAGCTTGAGCCAAGAGCGCGCCGCAAAACTCAGGGGTCCGGCTGGATCAGGGGATCTTTTACGCGTTCTAGCTTGGATCAAACATCACAACTCCCTGCCCAATGATGTGTCTTTTTCTTAATAACAAAGCATGTGTGCGGCCTTTGAGCCACAAACGTCATAGTATTAGTTCCACGCGAAGGCACGAGAACTTAAACTCTCAAAAACGTTAAAGAAAGAAGCGAATGGACAGGACTCAGCTGTGTCAGGAGTTAACCCCAATGACATCTAGGGGTTGATTCACCATTAGCTGCCAGGTGTTTACCTCCTGCATCGGGCTCACAAGCTTTTCGCAGATGCAAAATTCGGATCCACCTGTGGAGAGTTGCACGTTGCCCCAATCAGTCGGACGCCCATTGGAGGAGTCTTTTTCTTGGCGACCAAAAGCCATACTCAAGGGCAGTACCATGAGGCAAAAACTTGTGACTTTGGCACAGGTCAAGCTCGAAGGAATCCTTGTGGACATGGGACAGTTACCCCTTGAGCAGAGAAAAACGTGGCCGTACCTAATGTTCTACCATGCCGGGGACGCTCAGCCGTGCTGACAAAGCTGAGCTGACCCCATTGTCAGAGCTACTTGGACTCGTCAGGTGCTTTGCATGGAAAAAGGACACCTGGCGGTTGACAAGACTCGTTTGACGTTGAAAGGGGAGCAACCATTTAAATTGTTGCAGCCAAGTGGTTGGATTTCAACCACTAAACGACTAAACCCCAATAAGCAAAAATGTAAAGTGTTTCCCAACCACCGAGAAGATACTCTTCTCAGGACCTCGCGACTTTGGGTTTGACCACCTGAAATCCTCGCGACGGGTCCAGTCTGGGTGTTTCCTGGGACGCTCTCTCTTTGCCTGAAAAAGGACCGGTGAAACAGTCATGTTGAATAAGACCAGGTATCCCCAGTTCGTAGATGCACCCGTCCAGACTGGAGCTTCCAACTGCGGAGCTCAGCGCGAGGATGTCTGGGATAGGAAACCCACGGGAGAAAGGGAAGGCCAAAAACGAAACGTCTCAGTCGTTCTGTTTCTTCCCCACGTGAACTCCTTCTGCCGCGCCTCGGCGCGCGCCTCGGCGCATTGCAAGCGCCTGGCGGGAAGACAAGTCGCTGCCGAGGTTCCGGGTGTCAAGTGAACCCCTGTGTACCGTCATCTCAGTTGTTCAGTGACAATGGAAAAAAAGGGAACCCTTTTTGGGGCTTGGACCATTTTTAGTGGGGCCACCAAAAAAAAGGGGAAAAAGGGTGCCACTGAACAACTGAGTCACACCTGTCCTCAAAACGGGGAAAGAAGAGGGAGGGTTGTCATAGCTCCCCCCAAAACCTCGCCCCCGAGCAACCTAAAGCCTTTGGGGAGAGAAGGCTGGACATTATATGAGACTCTGGGATACTGAAACAAGCGTGTATGGATAAAGGGACCCAGGAGCATATTATAATTATGGCTGTTTGTATACGTAGACAAAAGAAACTGTCCATTGGGCATCCATTGCGCCCATGTTTTGCTTCTCAGAATAAACACGATTGAGGCTATGGGGAGGGCCGTGATTGGGGCGGGGCTATCCCTCATTTGAGAGCATAGGCTTCCAGGCTTCTCCAGGCCCCGAAAATAGCGCCCAGGAATTTCCGTGAAGTTTACAGCTACCGGGGTTACCTATTGGTTCGCACGTTCAACCCTTGAAGCAAGCGACTGAGCGATTCTGCAAAGTGCGTTTGCCAGAAAAGGGCAAATGAACGTGAGGACGTGGTGAAGTCGCGAATCCTCTTGAGATACCGGCGACTTGCCTTGCAAATGTACTTCCCTTACTTGAACCTGGTAGAAAAAGGCGCCGTTTTCGGGGTTGACCATTTTCCATGGGCACCCACCAAACAAAACGGGCTTTAGAAGGTGCCACGAAACAGTGGGTGAACTAAGGGATTCGTGAGTACGGGGAGTACCAATCAGTCAGCAGAACCAAATAGGTACAATGACCACGGAGATTTCAATCAGGAAATGGGTGGGCCACAAAAACAGGGTCCATGTGGGTGTATCTTTTGTCAGGGTGCCCTTGTCTATGGTTGTTCAAGGAAAACCACAAAAAACACCACCGTTGTGTGGAGGGTTCCTTAAAAACAGACACACCCATGTGCTACCTGATTGTTAAGTGACCTTCATGTGATTTGACTCGACTCGCTCCTTTTACCTCGGTGAGCTCGTGCGGATTGATCGGCTCAGGCTATAAGTTGGGGGCCTGTCTTGAGCGGGCAACGTTCCCCACTCGGTCACCAGACCTCCCGGGACCCCGTCAAAGAAACACATCGGATGGGAATGATTCTTCAAATTGGGAGCCCGGCAAATTGGATGACTTGAAAGGGACATTCTGGAAAAAGGCGGGGGGGGGCCACCCGTTTCCCAATTCTGAAACAAACTTCTACAATGGAGGTTTCCCGCAGTCCCAAAATGCATTGTTTGCTTCAGTTGCCCTTTAAGCACCAACCAAAAAGCGGTCCACCATTGTGAAACATCGACATATTTCCGGGCTAAGGCATCAACGGAACACACAAATCAAGTTGGCCTTGCCAACTGGTGAAACATAAAACTCCTTTTCAACATAGGACCAGGCAATAAACAATAACACTTTGGGTTAGCCATGAGCCCTGCTATATCTACTGTTTCTGCCAATTCCCCTTGGTCTTGGTGAGTAAAGATGTTTCCTTGTGGCAATTTCGCAAAAATGCCCAATGTCATTCCCGTGACACACGAGACAACCATGTGTTAATAAGGGTCTAGCTAATGAGAATCGGGTTGAATCCAACACACAAATCATGAGACTCAAACAATCATGTTTCCTGTCGGGTCATTGATGCATGAGTCATGTGCAATTGTTCTAGCCCCTTGCAGCAATTTCAAGACCAAGAGGTCCGATCGATGAACATGCAGGCAACTTTTAGGTTTGAATTTTAGTAGACCCTGTAGTGAACATGATTAGGCGTGGATTCATATCGACCACTCGGGCGGTTCCAACGCTTAAAGGTTCCTAGTCATACGACATGGGTATGGGTCAAAATTAAACAGGGGACCGCAGGTTTTAGTCCTTGTTTCCGTTGGCTTAGGGTCATACACTCCTACACCCAAGAGTCAATTCAGTGAACCCAAGGGAAATCTAGCGACTCGCTCATTTTCCTGCACGGACGGGGCCAGCGGCGAGAACTCGGAGGTGTTCTTTACTGCTGGAGGCACCGCCCGGTTTTCTCGGCATCTTTTCGCTGCGTTTCGCGGAAAAGAAGCCTCGAATTAGGCGAAGCTGACGCAGAACGCGGGAGTTGCCTTTTGACTCTCCACGTTGTGAGTCGTGCAGGGGGATTCCTAGTCCAATTCCGGAATCTGCAGTGGGACACTGCAGCAACAAGGGAACTACTATCTGCACTACTATCTGGCATGAGGATTGAGGACTGACTTTAAGCACCATTCATAAACACAATGTGACCCTGTTTCATTGTGTAGATCTTCTTTCTAAAGAGTGGGGTCCTTCTATTTGCGATTTCTTTTTGTACCCCAAATCCGCCGACCCTCTGCCTCCCGTCCCAGCCTCCTGCAGAGGGGACCGGCGTGGGATGCAACTGGAAGTGATTGGAATCAATGATAGTCCCTGGGGACACGCCCGAACCCACAAAAAGTGGATTCCCAGGACCGGTCCCAGGACCAGTCCTGGGACCGGTCCTGGGACTGGTCCTGGGATGCTGTTTCAGATTACTTGTAGTCAGCCAAAACCGGTCCTGGCACCGGTTCTGGGACTGGTCCCAGGACCAGTCCCAGGACCGGCGGTTTGGTCCTGGGACTGGTCCTGGGACTGGTCCCAGGACTGGTCCTGGGACCGGTCCCAGGACCAGTGCTGGGACCGGTCTGGGAAGCCGGTCCGGGATCGAGTCCTAGTATGACCCAATTCAAACTGCTGTGCTGCCACCTCAAACCGCTCCAGACACCTTTCCGGACTGGCACCC
This sequence comes from Effrenium voratum, assembly GCA_963377175.1. Classification (NCBI taxonomy): domain Eukaryota; class Dinophyceae; order Suessiales; family Symbiodiniaceae; genus Effrenium; species Effrenium voratum. The sequence continues at coordinate 255,677 of CAUJNA010003603.1, read as the reverse complement.
AGGACACTGGACAGGTCGTCACTCCCTGCGACCCGTGCGGTTATTGACGTCCTTGTGGTAGTAGAGGATCCCTGGATCTATTCTGCAAGAGAGTCCAATACGTCAAGTCAAACCGCGCCAGACTGGGACCAGCCTGCTGCCGGCGACCGGTCCAGGGCAACTTCGGGAGGGCCAGCTTCAGGGCGACCCCGGGAGAGGCGACTGCTCCCGGCCAACTCGAAGTGACTTGGGCGCAAGCCGGCCCAAGCGGTAATTAACGGACTAGCTGCCCTATTTCTGACTTTTCCGTTAATCCTTGTTTGTGGTCAACTTCGGGAGGGCCAGTTTCAGGGCGATCCCGGGAGAGGCGACTGCTCCCGGGCCAACTCGAAGTGACTTGGGCGCAAGCCGGCCCAAGCGGTAATTAACGGACTAGCTGCCCTATTTCTGACTTTTCCGTTAATCCTTGTTGTGGTCGTAGAGGATCTTATAAGTGGTCCCTGGGTTTGCGGACGTGTTTCAGGACCGGTCCTTGTGACTTTTCCCTTAATGCGCCGAGGGTCGGCGGCAGCAGGCGGGAGCCTGGTTAATAGTGGGGGTGCAAACTGTACATTCAACTGAGGGGATCAAAAGGCTACCCCATGGGCCAGAGGGCATGCTGGCTCTGTTCAGCTCGCAGAGCGTGAATTCAGGCACGAGGGCAGACCCAGGGTCGGTCAGCGCGCGGCTCGTTAATTCCGGTGTCAACATTGGCTCAAGGGCCGTCAGAACCGGGTTTCCCTTGGGTTTCCCTTGGGTTTCCCTTCGGTTGCTCCCTCTGCCGATCATGTTTGTGGGGTGAATGGAAAAGCTTTCAAAAAGGAGGGGACTAAGGGCAGACCAAAATCAGCATGATCAGGCCGATAAGGCTCTACTAGGGTCTGACTTTGGGAAGGGGGAAGCAGGGACCCGGTAAATTCTGTGATTGCGACACAGATCCGAAACGGAGAAGGTGTGTATGGGCCCTCCCAAATTGGTGGCTTGCCCTTTGGTTTTCCTTCAACCAACATTCAGTCCTCTGCCCGCGGAAGCCATGCAGATCAACTTCTCCTCAGTAATGCTGACTTTGGATCAGCCCCGAGGACTGTATTGTTAGTATTGATCAGGGGCGGTTCCAGTTCCGGTAAAGAATTCATCAGGTTTGGAGGGGTTCCCTGGCAGTAGCGTCGTCCGGTTGAATCCGAAGTTGATACTAAAACGATAATCTTGCTTCAGCCCCCTTGAGCAGTCTTATGCAACCACTCCCGTTTTAGGTCGACGAGTTTGGCATCCAACCGGAATGCGTTGTTAAAGTTGCCCAATGACCCTGGACAGCACAAATGAAAAACATGTTGGGGGGTTGACCATTTTGGTTTGGAACACACCAAACAATGTTCTGTTTCACGGCTGCCGCCGAACAAGTGGGACTTCCGTGTTTACAGGGCAGCTATACATGTTTTCCCTTTGTAACTTCGGTGTGACAAGTCTGATCTCACTGGTGGCCCAATCGTTCGCACCAACTATCGCAGCAAACTGGGGCCATGCTAACGCATGCTAAGCCTGCACTGCCCTGCCGCCAGGGTCTGGATGTCGCCTGCTACGTCGATTGCACTATTCACGGCGTGGATGCCGCAGCTGGCACTGTGGGCTCTTTGGGATAAGTTCCATGGGATGTTTCACCCACACCGGCCGCGCGAACAACGCGGCATCACGGCGGCCGGATCGCCTGGTGTCGCGAGTGGCAGTAGCTGCACCTCCTATCCCTTCTGCTCGAAACAGGTACCACAAAGCAAACACATAGGCTGGATAGACAAAATCCACCTCGCACCAGTTGGGATGAATGAAATTATTTTTCCTATGATGACAATCCACAGTATTTCAAGCCACAACTGCCTCATGCAACTGGCCAGGAAATGTCACCAAACAAGCAAACCCATTGGGACCTGTTGCTACAATCATAGTTGACAACCAGAGACATCAACAACTATGCACCGAGAGAGATTGCTGGGCATACCCTACCAAGATGGTTTCTTGTGGACCCTTTATAGCCTCTGTTGTCACTTTTGCAACAATGCTTGAACGGGTTTCCTGAATCTTATGGCAAAACGGGTCCTGTGCGGTTTCAAAAGTTCAAGGGTTCGTCTACACAAAAAGCAACCAGACTCGCATGTATCAGGGTCAAACTTAGGAAGGTTTCCCCACAACGACACATGGATATGTCTTTCTTTAGGCGACCCCCCCCCTCCCCTAGAAAAAAACAACAATACGCGGTTTTGCCAATAGTCTTCCTGCGAAAACAACAAAAAGAAGATACAAAGGGGGTGCCCTCAAACAAATAATCACAGTGAGTATCTTTGTGGGAGATTGAGCGATTCCCTGTTCCTGCTAAATGGACCAGGGATTACTGGACAATTGTGACTGAACCTCACATTGAGCTTTGATGGAGGTAGACTTGGCTACGAACTTCTACAAGGGGAAAACGCGCAAAAATGGCTCGTGGACATAAACACCGATGTAAACCTGCAATATCCAGAGATACGTCCAGACCCGCTCGGACACTTTCTTGGAAGAGACAGCCGTCACGCAACGAATTGAACAGTGCTGCCCGGTTTTGTGAGTAGTGAGCGTAGGACGTGGACACACCTCGCGCAGTTCTCACCCTGTCTCACATGGTCAAGCGAGGGCGCCATGTGGGTGTGGCTCAAAATTAAAGGCATAGGGTGATGCAGCTTGGTTCCATTGCCCAAAGTGCCATTTTGGTACATGTATTTGAGCCGCATCCCCGGAAGTAAGGTTGCCCCCCCCCAGGCAAGAACCCTCATCACGAGCGAGCTCGTTTAAACCCCAAAAATATGTACCCCATTTGAGCAGCGCCCAAAACTCATTGACTTGTTCTACGAATTAACACGGTTGTCATCGATCATTTGGGCCTTCCTTCAACCTCGCTTCAAACCCCCTCCCCCCTTTTGAATGGCTTGAAAGGACGTAAAGTCTCATGCGAACCATATAGCCAGGTACAACTTTAATAGAACCACCTACCAAAGCCTCGCCGATGGGTGGCTCATGGCGCAACATAAACGTGCTTATTTGAGAACCGCTCCCATCGGCATCAAGCCTCCGGACTTCACATGACCTGAAGCTGTCTGGGATGTGCCATCACCCCTCCGGCCTAAACTCTGGAAGATGGAACTCCGCCAGAAGTGTGGTAAACTTTTTTGGAGCCGTTTCTTGTTGGTTGACCAACAAGGGAATCTATTTGGAGTCTACAGCGCGGAATCCTCAACTGGCCGGAAGGGGGATACCTCGCTCCACCTCCGGTCTGAAGAGTTGCAAGTTGCAACGTTGGGGGCTGGGAGTGGAAGGGGATGCTATGAAAGACACCGCCACAAACCGCGGGGGAGGGGAGGAGGGAGGGGACTTAGGGCGAAGGTCCTAAGGTACGAGCAAGTGGAGAGGATCTCAATTCTCTGGGCTGCTGCCGAAATCAGCTGCCAATCTTATCAGAATTGGGCAGAAGTAAATGGACCGCTAATAGGGTTGGAAGCAAGCTTCTACCGTTCAAACGGTTCTGATTGAACCTTTGAGGGGCGGGGGCCGACTGTGGATGGACACAATCCTACACCAGTTGGTCGGTGGCTTATCTCGTCTCGGTTGCTTTCTGCTCCCCTGCTAAAAGTTTAACTTTTAGTGCTTTAATGGAAAACCCATTAGTTGGCAAAGAGTTAAAGTCCTAACATCCAAGCAACATACACCAACGCCGTTATTCATAGGGTGGCATCCATCCGACTGGTGCACGATTTTGTCTGGAACCAGCTCGCTTTGCCGAACCTGCGCGCAACCTCCCCGGTGATTCAAAAGCGTGCTTCAAATTCAACGCTCGACCACTGAACAAAGACAACATGCAAACAAAACAAGTAGTTTGGTTTTTCAAAGTCAGATTCCATCTTTCAGTCATCACAAGTGGGACGCTGGTGCGTTTTGCTTAATCTCACCCAGGATGAGTCAACCTGGTGAATTTTCAACATTCCCTCAAAAAGACTCTTAAATCTGCAAGACCAGTGGCCACGGGGAAACCAGAGCACTCTGTTGGGCTGGGAAACCTAAAACCTAGAGCACAAAAGGGGCACGCAGTGGGAGTCTGGGCCACTTGCTGGTGCTCAGGGAATGCTGGAATGGCTCCTATAAACCACCCCTTGTGGTTTCCTTTCATCCCAGAAACCAACTACAGGAAATTCGGTAAACCCCTGATTTTGGTGGGTATTTGGCAAACTTCCTGTAGAATTTCCTGCTGGTTCCATGATTTAAGGGGACCCCTTGGGTTTTCTCCCCGACCTTCCCGACCTATCGCACTTGCAAGGCTCGTCGGAATTCCATCGAGCGCCCCGGCGGAGCAGTAATTCCGCTCCTCCTCCTGCCAGGGGCGAGGAAGGCGAAGCAAAACATACGATAGCAGATTCGAACCGCTGCCACTGGGTTTCCCCCTCAACGTGCAACTTTTTCCACTGCCACTTTTTTGGGAGCCCTGAGAAGGAACCCCCTTTTTGTTGGTGGAATTGAAAGGAGAGCTCCTCCAAATGGAAAAAGGGGGCACCGCTGCGTCTGTGTTGAAGAGTTTGCAGGCTTTCCACAGTGAAATGCCTCCAACTTGGTTTCAGAGGTTGACTCCAGGTTGACATTGATTATACCCGAAGAACACCAATCTTGGGATTGAAGTTGCTCAATAGGGTACAACCCAGAAGTGGGTACCCTGGGAACCTGTAGAACGGGGTTGCACTCTGGAGACTACACCAGCTCGAATACCGCAAGGGCGCGGTATTTACAAAAACAAAAGAAGTTCACTCGGCCTGACGAATGGACCCGCTGCAGAAGTGAACTCACTTGTTGCTAGCGGAAGGGGAAAAAGAAGGAAAAACAAAAGGGCCCAAAGTTGGGGGGAGTCCTTTTTTCCGAGAACCCGCCAACATGGTGAGTTGTCCTTTTGAAGCCGTTTAATAACCAACAAAAAGACGTACACTCACAAAAGATTGACCCTGAAGGGGTAGTTGGGTCAATGTTTGGCAGCTTGAGGTGAACCGACCCCAATTCCCTGAGGCGACTTCATTTGCCCGGACTCAGTCTGGAGATTGGGGTTTCTACGTCTGGGGCCTGAGACCCGTAGGGAGCTCTGATGACGTCAATCGCTCCCACAAACACCGCATGTAGCAAACCTTAAACTGTGAATTCACGTAATAAATAAATAAAATAGGATATTCCAGCAAAGCAGGTAACAATGTGTATAATATATATATATATATCTTAATATATATATATATATATATACATATGTATATATACACACATTCCAGTGTAAACCAATCGGAGTGGACCTTTGGAGCAACTTTCAGCCACCCATCTCCTCTTCCGAGACGAAGGAGGCTGCATACTCTCGAGCCTCGCGCATACTAAGGCACCCAGCTGATCATACAATCATGTTGAGTACAGGTGAGACATGCGGTGCCGTCAGTGTTCACAGTGTCCCGCAATAACGTTGGATTGTGCGCTCTGCAACCTTCGTTTCCCAATAGGATGGTGGTGCGTCTGCCCCTGCCCATGCCCTTTGAAGCAGATGTCCGTAAATACTGACCGGTGCTCATGTCATCAGGTGCTTGAACGGGGCCCCTTCCACATGATCCATGGTCAAAACTGCCAACATGTGGGTGATGGTGCTTGCAATGGCTGTGCACATCTCCCATTTAGGGGATGACAATCATGCCACTTCCAGTTGCATCTTTGGCACCACTCACAACGGACATATTTACCAGTCATCGCCAAGTTCCCCTTAAAGAAGGGGGGGGGTCGGGCGAGGAATGGGTGTTTTTCCAGCAAGGGATGCTTGTAGCCTCACTAATCCAATGCCACATCGGCACCTTTCAATGTGCCCTGTTGTTGTTTCTCCTGTATTTTGTTTCTTTCTCTCAACCATTATTATTATTATTATTATTATTATTATTATTATTATTATGGCCGCAACCAACAAGTGAACGACTGTCACCATGGCACCCAAAGGGTGCCCTACAACTCTGAAGAGTGGGGTTTGTCGCCCCTGGCTTCTCTTACCATCAGTAAAAACAAATTGATAGCTCACGGGGATTGGCCAAAACAAGTAACCAACCGCATTGCTTGCCATTTGAATTGGTCGAGTGAAGTTCAGGACAGGAGTCAAATGACCATGACATGCAAAGTCTCAGGCTTCAAAAGCGAGATCCGGGCGTCTCTTGAGCGGCACCAGCTGTCGTCATCGTCCTGACGCATGAAGGTTGTACTAAAAGGGTCGATCGGGTACTCAGTAAGTGGTTAGTAAGCCTGGATATAACTTATAACCCACTCGGGAGACTTATAACCATGGCTTTTGTGGGTTATAACCATGGTTGTTACCCACTTGCTAAGTACCCGATCGCCCCTAGTATTCCACCCAAGTATATGTTTTCCGAACCCAGCTCCCTCTGCCTGCAAATGTTCGATCACCTTTGATAGGTCGAATTTGGAAAAGCAGTTGAATTCCAAACAGTTCTGAGCCGGAAGTACGTGCCACTCCCAGCTGAAGTGGCAATTGCATCCAACCCAAGGGCAACAGTTTTCCGTCTTATTGTTGCTTTCTTTGGTCCAAATGGGCGTGTCTGAAAATTTGAGGACCCTCAAAATGAGTTTTGCTGCTTGCCTTGGTTTTCCTGTAAACCAAACCCAAACAGGGTACTCTCGAAAAAGACCCACCAAATGATTCCCCAGCTGCCTTAGGGTGATCAGGGAGATCTGCCGACAAACACTTCCAGGGAGATGGGGCTCGAGTGAGCGAAATGAGTGAGCGAAATGAACATGACACGTTTGCTCCGAGATGACCTAAGGGGCTATATAATCACTAAATATTCCTAATATGCTGTCGTTAGGAAACCATGTTTTTTCCTGTTTTTTTACACTAACCACGGACCTGCATCTGAAACCTGACCCTGAACCCCTGACAAAACATACACCAAAGCTGCAAAGCCGATTCTGGCTTTCGGTCGGTTCGCTTTGGGCAAGGGAAGCCAAAAGAGGCACTGACCGGTCAAATGTCATACGTCTTTGGCTAGATTGATGCAAGTGTGTGAATTCGGAATGTGAGTTCTGTCGTGTCTGGTTGACTAGTAGGAGTGCAATGCACATCCCTAGGCCCCCCCGCCCCCCAGCGTAGATGAAGGCTAGTCCGGGATAGTCGCAACTATGAATAGCAATTAACACGGCCGCTCTGCAATTCTGTACATGGTTGTATCGACCTCTAGTACCAGGCTTTGGTTGTGAAGGTTGGGATTCCATGATACATCCTTCCTCTTCCTTCCAGCGGCTGCAATAGGGCCGTCTGGGTACATCAAGATTGAGCCTTCAAAAGGCAAGAATAAACATGCCCCGACTGAAAGGTTCAGATCCTCTTCCATGACTTAGACTTAACACTGGGCTCCTAAAATGTCCTTGTAAATCACATCACACCCAAACAAAGCTTACCTAACATTGGCAGTCAGGCGATGCCGATGTCCATGGGTGCAATGAGAAATCAGCCACGGCTCTTTGAACCTTCGGTCTCGCACTTCAGGAGGCCTGTGACCCACACGCGAACCAAACCCAAGTCGTTTCAAGGGCCTCCGGTTTTTTTTTCCCCAGCTGAAAGCTTTGGGGTCTCGAGTCCAAATAGGCCCCGGGGTGGTTCGGGGCGCCCTGAGGTAAGGTTCCACCAGGGTTCCACCAGGGGTTCCACCAGGGTTCCACCACGGGTTCCACCAGGGTTCCACGAGGGTTCCACAAGCTTCTGTGAGGGCTGTGGGGTGGTGCGAGCACTAAAAAGAGCACCGCATGCTGTTGGGGATGTCACCTGAGCTTATGTTCTGTGTGTTTGCCAGGTTCCATGCCTACCACCTCGTTGAACCATCACAACTGCGCCAGCAACGACTCACCCGGTCTGGGGGCCGGCTTGCCTCCTCCTCCTCATCATCGATGCACATGAGGCTCACCCCAAGCACCTGAGGACTATACCTGGGATCCCTTGAGCCCTACATCTTTAACGTATCCTAGGCATATCGAGGATCGCCCAATCCGAAAAAGCCCCTAGGTCCATGATGCCATGATGCAAGGGCGAAGGTGTACCACACAGTGGGCCAACCATACCCCCCTGTTGGGCCACGTAGGAATCCCCGTTTGGGGCACCCCGTTTTGGGTTCCATGTTCAGTTGGGGAGTAAAACGTCAGGTAACGCCACCCGACATCGTTCAACTTAGGGAGTGGAGGTTTCTTGAGAACCCTGCAGACCCCGGGCTGATTCATAGGGTCTCCCACTTCGGGGGATTTTTTTTTAACTTTGATCCGCTTCGGAGGACGAATCGATGTCATGTAGGATCCGCCGGCGTTTGACATCCGGTGGCTCAAAAAACCGGAATTCCAAAATGGGTTGCCCTGGTAAGTGGAAACATGGACAAAAGCCTGCGGTTTGCCCCTTCTGTTTAATTTTGAGCCACACCCATTTTGGTATGGCAACCCATTTTGGGAAGATGGTCCAAGACTTGCGTAACCCATCCTGTTCAATTTCGAGACCCATCTGCCCGCAAGCTGCAGCTGCCCTAATGCGAAACGCTTGGGGAGCTGCCAGCAGTGCTCGAAAGTCGAGATGCCGCAAGTCGGTGGTCAAGTCGTGTCAACAAACATGGATCACTGCTCTGCAAAAAATCGCGTGGAAGCAACCGAAGAAAGGGGTCCCCCAAAAGGTTTAACATGGAGGGAATTTTCGGGTTCCATGCAAAACTGTAGGGAAGTACCTAGGAGTCCTGTCGGGGCAAGCGCCTTTTGACACTTGCTGGGGAGGCTGCCCCTGGCCTTTTGTTGGGACATTTATGCTGAACCCGGATGAATAAAACCCCCTGTTTACTAGTATATGGTGTGTGTGTGTGTGTCCCCTTCAGCAGTGGTCTGAAGCCCCCGCCAAAACCAGTGGCATCCCCATATTCATAAATCGGGATTTACGAACCCGGCTAACATTTCTGTGTCATCCCCATGTCCAAAGAAACCATCTTGGTTGACGTTGGAAGGGGAGCAAACATTTAAATGTTGGCAGTTAAGTGGTTGGACTTCAACCAAAATGTAGCATGTCTCCCAACAACAACCCTGTAAGGACCTAAATTTTCAGGATTTCCCAAGTTTAACTTGTGGGTTAAATGGACACCACCACTAAACACGAAAAGGCTTACAAGGCTTACGGGGCCATGGCAACTTTCCCCGGATCGATCCGATCTTTCGCCGGATCGATCCAATGCCGCCGCGGCGCGCCGCCGCAGGTCACGAGCTCCTGACAGGTCCGGTCCAAAAAACCCTCGGCGCTTCCAGCCGGAAACTTCCCACGTGGAAGATCCAATCCCTTCCCCCCTTCCCCACCTATCCACCGTTGATGATTGGAAGTGGATAGGTGAGGGTCGAGGAAGGAGGATGAGGTGGAAGGATAGTGTGTAAGGAAGAGGACCTGATGAAGAGATGGAAAGCCTCACGAATGAAGACTGGGTTCCATTGCAAAACCGCCATGTGTTCACACAACCCATGGGGTTGAAAAATCAGAGCACCCGAATATGGGTTGAAAACAAATCAGAGCCGAATATGGGTCGAACGCTTGTCTAGCTTGAGGATCTTGATGGAATTTGGATGCAAAGAGGTCCTTTTGACACCCAGCTCGGGTGTACGGGGAACGGATCCTTAGGCTGGTTGCTTGAAGAAACTTTCTACGACGGCTGGGCCAAACCCCCAGAAACTTGTTCCACTGGGTGTCTGAGTATGGGTTGGGGCAACCTACCCTCAAGAATCAGGGGTTCAAGCTCCCAAACAACCAACCCAAGCCAACAACTGAGGGCAGGGCTTGCCCTTGTTATACAAAAACAAAGCCGTCTTGGAACAAATGCAGGGCCCCCTGCGCGCATGGCATTGTTGGGGAAACCAAGGGCACCCGCGATCGAAGGCTGATTCTATGGAACGATAATAAGCCATGACTTTCGCAGCTGGTTTCCCGAAATCAAGCAATGAATAATGCTTAAACACGCAGAAACCAGCAGTTTCATACCAGGGGCTTATAGTTTTGCATGTCTTTTTGGAGGGTGGCCTTGTTGGGCAGGTTTGAAGGGCAACCACATGCACACCAAACGAACCCGGCGGAACGCAAGGCTTCGCTCGGGTCCTTCATTCGCCGCTGTCTCTGCACTCCCTGCCAGTAGAGGCAGTCTACCTGACAGCTGCTCCCAAGGGCTTCAGCTTTCGACCAACAGCTGAGTTGCTGTGAATGTCTTTTGGCATTCCGTCCCCTGACCATTTGCTGAGCTCCCCAGTTCCTATTGATTTGGTGCGTGCGACCCATCCCCTTTACTCAAGTATGACAGCAAATGTTGACCGATAAGCGGCTTCCAGACACCCACATGGCCCAGCCAAGATATCTCCAGATTCAGATGTTGAGTGAGGTGACCGAACATCCCAATCCCCACTAATTAAAATAGACTAAAATGGGTGGCGCACCTACCCCAAAATGGGATCCCATTGGTTTTGACCCATAGCCATATCCCCGGAGTCAGATGTTAAGTGATGCTTGGGGCGGATTCGAAGCAATTTTTGCCAATCTCAAACGGTTTGGACGCGCTTTCTGTGGAGGCCACCTGTTCTTTTCTTGGTTGGCTCAGTACTCTTTGATGTGCACCAGGGGTAGATTCGCGAAAGCCGCATCCAAACGGTTAGACGAAACCCAACTCGCCCATTGTAAATATGAACACCTTGTCCAGACGAGCGGTCTCCCTGAAAAAAACTAAATGAGAATTCTGCTGGTTGAAAGAGAACATGAAGAAGAACAAATAACCAACCAACCAACCAACCAACCAACCAACCAAACAAACAAACAAACAAACAAGCAAGCATACAACAATGCTAGAACAGTGGAAAGGGATTCACGTGGTTTCACCAGGGAATAAGGGCTTAGGATCTTTAGGCTTTATGTGATAATAGTGTTTTCTCCAGTTCTGCTCCCTCACGTTACCGAGAAGTCCAACCCTTGTTCCAGGTAATCTATGTGTCTTGATGTATGTGGCATGTCCTGAACGCCAATCCTTGCCATACTGTGGCTGGACGAAATCCTGCACCAGATTGAAACCATGGGAAACCATTGCTGGTTGGTACTTACAGGGGAATCGAATCATTCCAGGGTTTCTTAGGTGGTGCGAAATGGATTTCGTTCATCCACAGTAGGGGTCACTACGACTCACCCAAACTGAACGTGGAGACTGTCACCGCGGTACCGGCGGTAGGTCAGAGGAAGTCCAATCCAGTTTCCGCAACCCCGATTGGGACACAAAAAGAGGCCAACAAACGTAAAAAACCGGTGCCGCCGATTCGCCTGCACCTTGTGAAACCCCTTCTGCCATCATGCTGGCTTTTCTCTTTGGTATGGGCATCTCCTTGGGTGTGATGTTGCGGTAATTGAGCTGCAAGGAACAGGTGTGCGCAACTGCTTGGGATAGGAGAGTTGTCTACCAACAAGGTGCCACTCTGCTCTTGGAAGCAGTAGAGCTCCCGTGGCTTGCAATGGCAGAGTTTTCTTTGGACAGCTTAAGCGGCTTGGCGGCCAAGCGAGATGCGGACTGCGCAGCCACAGCGCTGTACGCAGAGCAGTTGTTCTAAGAAGAAGACTCTGCCCACGTGCCTTCGTGACAGTCCGGGCTGTTCACATTCCTTATTCATGATCCATTGTATTGGGCTTCTTTGACATTTCGCAACCCAAGAAAAGGACTTTGCAATAAGGTCAAACAAGCTCCGTTCAATTCGAGGGGGGTTGCAGCCACAAGACCCCAAACATGGCGTGTTGCTCGCCTTTGCGAGTTCTCATTAAACAAACCTCAAGGGTACTAACATGTACTAACTTCCCAGACCTCCAGCGAAGGTTGAAAACGCTGCACGGGGAACCCCAGAACTCGCGCGCGGGGCACCACAGGGACACCACCACTCTAACAGCACCGTGCACCGACTCGGATCGGACGGAGCGCCTCGGTCCACTCGACCACCTCCCCGACGACGCAGCAGGTGTCATCGCGCTTGCCGCCTTTGCCTCGGAAAGCGGCGGTCTCCTGGTCCGAATCCGGGAGTTTTGGAGTGCCATAAGCTTGGTTGACGTTGGGTTTGGGGAGCAAAAATCGAAAGATCTTAGCCGTTCAGTGGTTGGATTTCAACCACTTTCCACCACAATAAGCTCAAACATATGGGGAAAATGTAAATCCCAACAACAACAAGACCATTTTTTTTGAGGACCCGGATCAAATCCGGGGCCTCAGTTGGAAGGCAAGTGCCTGGCTACGGGGAAAAATACAAACTTCGGTCCCCTAGAAAACAAGAGAAGAACTCTTGAGCGGTCTGATCCACAAAAAAAGAGGGCTTTCAAGAATGTCGGCGATGCGGTCTGATCCACAAAAAAAACACGAGCTTTCAAGAAGGTCGGCGATTTTCAGAATACATGCGAATGTTGCCTTGCGAATGGCAAGTGAAAAATGAGTCTTGCATTATAAATATGGCGAGAAATGTCGGAAACTATGTGAGACACCCTGGAAATACATCCTTGTACTAGTAACATGAACCAACACGTTCCGAAACCACCAAGGTGAGATAGATCAGAGAAAAAACAAGAACAACGCCCATTTGCGTCGGGTGCTTTCCTGCATATTTGGTGCATGTGGCAAACCCTGTCCCTTAGAAACTGGCGGCCTGAAATTCGTATGAAGCCAACATGAAGACACCGCTAACAACTCACTTACTGTCCAAACGTGCTGTTTGCCACTATTGTTGGACTCTCTTTAATGTGACCCCCCCCCCCCTGAACAGTGGAACCAGTCGGCGGGACTCTCTTTAGTGAGATCCTGGGGGTCTGGGAGGGGCAGTACTTACTTTAGTATTGCCAATTCTACTTTAGTATTGCCAAGGCTGACTCTCAGCTTCCCAGTACTTACTTTAGCATTGCCAATTCTACTTTAGTATTGCCAACACTGACTCTCAGATCTCCAGTACTTACTTTAGTATTGGCAATTCTACTTTAGTATTGCCAAGGATCGTTTTTTCAGCAACCCCGAAAACCAGTTGGACCTAAAGAGGACCCCACAACAGTCGCATTAAAGAGGATCTGGGCCTCTTGTGGGCACCCCCCTTTGTGGGACTGTTTGCCGCACTTTCTCGTAAAGAAGATATCGTAAATTTGATGGTTTGGGAACAACTTGCAAAATCAATTTCCTAGATCTCAGGCCTTTAACCTTTGAGCTGGGGAGAGCTTAGGATGAGTCCCCTTCTTTAAGAGAAAAAGGCTAAGGCTTTGGTTTTCAATTCTCAGCAACCCCGAAAGCAGCTGGACACTAAAGAGAACCCCAAAACACTCGCATTAAAGAGGATCTGGGCCTCTTGTGGGCACCCCCCTTTGTTTGACTGTTTGCCCGCACTTTTGTGTAAAGAAGTTATCTTAAATCTGATGGTTTGGGGACCACTTCAAGAAAAGGATTTCCCAATGTTTGCCAGAATTTGTTTGCCAGAATTTGTTTGCCCGTTTTTTTGCCCGACTTGTTTGCCAAGTTGTTTGCCCATATTTTCCCAGCGTGGTTTCCGGCAAAAAAATATCTCCACAATAGAGGACACCTGAAACAGTCAAACAATTCTGAATTAGAAAAATGTTTCCACAATAAAAAGTACTATCAATAAAGGAGGTCCAACATTAGAGTGGTCTTCTCAAAAAGTAGAAAGTCCAGGAGCTCAGGAAGTGAGACAACAAGCTTAGTTTGCCAACAAGACATTTAAACCCAATCAGAAGGTGCAAATGTAATAAGGTTTCTCTACAACCCTTGAAGCTTGCAACAGGCCCCGAGGGAAGTAAAAAGGCAGGGCATTTAGGTCGAGAAATCTGAAACCTCCGGATGACACTAGGTCGAAACATTGTTCTAAGCAAACAAGCGCGGCAACCGTTGGTTCAAGTGACATTACATCCAACGCATACTATCCAGAACGCAATAGTTCTGCAGCAGGAAAAGAAGCGATGCCTATGAAACGAACCTTCAACATGCCCCAAATCGGCCTCAAATTTCAAATCCGCATGTCGCAGAACCATAAATCACCCAGAAGCTCGCAAACCGCGGCCGCTTGAACGGGCCCTGTTGCCGAATGGCCAGAGATGTGCCGAACAGGGTCCCAAACTGACCAGAGATCAGCTGCTTGAATTCGAGGTTCACCCAGTCTTTCTAAAACTCTTCTGCACAAATGGCCAACCGGCAATGCTGGCGGTTTCAAAAGAATGGGTCAAACTGATGGGGATCAACCTGCCCACAGTGGACTCCTCAAACCATAGGCTCAAGTAGATCACATTTCGAGTTTGAGGGTTTCATGAGTTGCTTCCTTGTAGCATCTCCAGGGAAGTCTTCATTGTTCACAGTCGGGATGAATAATCCTCTGGTTGATTGCGTTAGTGATTCATTAAGTCAACAAATCTAGCTTGTTTGCTTTGTTGAAAATACCAAGCTGAACCATCCATAAGGTGTTTTTTTGTTTTAAGAATGTCAAGTTCATTCTGAAATACCCAAGTTGATTCTGCATTAAGAGCCAAGGCACTCCCGCGACAGATCGAACAGGTTCTTTACCGCTCAAAGGGTCTTCGCAGAAAGCGGCCCACCCTTCGTTTCTGGTCAGAAAAATGGCGAAATCCACGCATCGATCCGGCTGGCTGCCCGGGCCGATAGGCGTGTCGGGGTATTTCCCCGTGCGGGGGTCTGCCTATGCTTCGGGGGATCGAAAGGAAAACCAAAAGGAAACCAACAATTCTGGGGCAACCCTAGTTTGAGAAACATGATATTTTATATAGGTACGAGTATGCGCGAAAATAGGGAAACCCCCAACCTGTTGGTTCTGAATTCGGTTTCCCTTTGATCCAAGTTAAGAAGCGTACCCTCAACAAAAAACACACCCACACCCGTTTGGGGGGAAGCACCGGGGTTTCGAGTAGCTCGATAAAAAGGGAGTGGTTTTTCCCCCTTGCGGTAAAGAGCGTAAAACAATGACGCGCCGCATGTTCTAGAGACGTCTGACGAAGCATGATTGCCGTCTGCATTCGCATAGGTGCTGGCTGAAGGTGCCACGCATGAATACCACGTGGTTTTGCCAAGTGGACAGATATGAAGACGACGTATCGACGGAGATGCAGCGCGTGCTCGGACAAATGCGGAGTCGCTATGGTAGCCACGGCGTCTTGTGGAACACATACCGCTCCGGGATTCCTTGCAGAATGCCAGGCGCGCGCTTGTGTAACAGACGGGAATTACATCATCGCAGCTTCCAGGCGGTTGCGAGCTCGGGACTCGTTTTCCCCAGAAGGTCACAAGGTGAAGGAAACGCAATCTCCAACGGCAACGTCCAATCAACGGCATCCCCAGCACCCAGAGCCAATTGGGGCTTAATTATGGCTTATGCAGAACCCGGGGTGCGCTGTTCCCAGAACCATCCCGCGTTGTTTGTACTGGTGTCAACAGGACCTTTGAGGCAACTCTATCAGAATCTCAGGTGGGAACGGCAAGGTGTTTTTGGGCTGTAGGGATCCCTGGCGAAACTCAGAAAACGGGAACTTCTCCTTAGGGAAGCCATCAAACAAATAGGGGGATGCTCGGTTTTGTTGCAAGACGTCGCATTGTGCACAGCAACACAGGGTTGATCAGCCAGAAGCTTGCTACAAGAGAAGGTGAACACCTCGTGAAAATCCGGGCAGTTACATGTCATGGCTCAGTTAGTGACCCAGCGCGGGTGGCTAGTCCACACTAAGTGGTCAGCAAGCCCGCCACGCCAAGGCTTGAGCCCAGGGGGCGCCCAAAAATTACTTGAAGCTCTCATACCCAAACTCTTAGTTCTCTGCTCTCTTTCTTCTAAGACCTCAAATCCTTGAAATCTCTAGAACGATGATGTCCGAGTAGACGGTTTCCTCTACGTGCTTTCGAGCTTCCAGCTCTAGAGAGCAAGCGCTCAATGCAGCGAAAAAAAAAAACCGAGGAAAGAACTTCGACAAAACGAGCCCAAAAGCGTCTGAGGAGTTGTCGATCTCGATTCTCTTTCGAGAATAGCGAAGAGCTCTGGCGAGAAAGTCCCTCTGCATGAAAGTGGCTTGAGATCCAGGCAGGAGAATCGAGGTTGTCGGACCGTGAAGAGTCAGTTTTTGACCCAAAAGCTGAGCATTCTTCGATGGAAAAGCGTGCTCGTGACATCTGCGGCTCAGAGAATCGAGAACCGCTGCCTCAGCTCCTCTCGCGAGATTTCAGCTTCTTCAGCTGAAACCCTCAAAGGAGTGAACCAGGAGACTCGCATAGCATTGAACAACAGATGAAGTTTCACCGCTGAGATCTCTCACTTCCAGAGTCGAAGAAGCCTCTTCCTCAATTAGACGATCTTCTCTCCTAAGACAGCCCGGAGAAGCAGCACCAAGTGTGGAGACTTCGAGGCCATTGACTGTGAGAGAAAGCCGTCGATCTCTGAAAAAGTCCCAGATGCTCAGAAGAACAGACAGGACAAACAACGTCACTGAAAAAGAATCGCTTTCCGGGCGCAAGGCGCTTGCGAACAGTTCTTCGAGAGATTCGGTTTTCTGAAAGACCAAGTGAGTTGTTTTCTCAGAGAAAGCAGTCGATCTCGTCTGACTCCAAAGAGTCTTCAACGTGTCGTTCTTCAACGGTCCAGAACCTGTGCGATCGAAGAGCGCAGAACCTGACGAAGGAAGATTCACTGAAGGCCGATCCGCGCTCTGAGAAGGGTCGCTGACTCTCACGATCGGAAACAAAAATGGCTACGGACGAATTGCTTTGGACGTTTGTGAGTTTCTGGTTGGGACTATCCCTCTGGCCTAGATCTACCAATGTCAAGTGACGAGGGTTCGAGAACCCTGGTCACTACACTACGCCTTACACACAGCGGTGGGCAGAAGCTGTGCCCCCTGACGTTCTAGATCGGCACGTGAGCTTTATGAAACCCCACTCCCCCAAAAAAAGGAAGCCCCTGGTAGAACCTTACCCCCCAAAAAAATGAAACCTCTGGTCGAAACCCGCCCCCCAAAAAAAAACTCGGGTGGTACATTGGCAGGCCTCCGCCATCCCAAACCACGCCCTTTCAATGGCCCAGGGCAATAGCCTTTGGACCCCTCTGGAGTTCCATGGCAGGGCACTCACTGTACTGGGCTGTCCTCAGATGCCCCGCAAAAAGTTTAACTTTTAGTGGGCTAAATGGAAACTACCACTAAACACTAAAAGGCTAAGGGGATGGCTGGGGAACCACCAAGTGTGGAATGACAATTAAAAGGCCCCAGAAGACTTGCTGGGAATGAAGCAACTGGTTCTCTTTTCCCTCTTTCCAACCAGCACAGAAGTGGGTCGCGGGGGCTTCCCCAAAAGGAAAGCTTTCGTTCTCCCAAAACTGACTTCATGAGTTGACTAGTCAAACACAAAATCCAAACTGTTTACCACCAAAACGGTAACCCAAAAAGAGGTTTCAGATGTTTCAGAGCCCTTCGGATAGAAGTGAGTCAAGGGGCTCCCCTTCCAATTTGGGTATGGGTCAAATTCAACCAGGATGTGGAGTGCAGGTGTTGAGAAAAACCATCCCCTATGGTTTCCTTTATGCGGAAATCCCAGGTTCATTCCCAACACCCGGAACGGTCATTCCCTACCTATCGCACCAGCAAGATTCCTGGAGAAAGAAGCACAAACTCGATTCCCGCAAGAAGGGACCGGCGCCTTGGTCTTGGTGTGGCAGGCCTCTACCACGCATCGCGCCACCTGCCGGGGGGCGGGTGGGGGGGAGTTGACCCTATGAGAAGTGGCAAGGCGAAGTGACAAGGTATACAAAATTATGCAAACCAGGAAATGTTGCATGAAATTGGCCACATGCCGAAACCAAACACCTGGATCTCCCGAAGAATGTCCTGCACTACAAATCAACTATCTGCCCACCGAGCTGCGGAGCTTCTTTCGTTCCAGTCTTCATTTGCCCCAAGCGCCAGCAGTCTTTGTAAACTCCTACACGTCATGTTCAGGCACTTTTGTTGCTTTGGTTCTGAGCAAGGAATGCGGGAATGAATGAACCATCCTCTTGTTTTGAAAGGACAACGGGTCGCTCCCGCGTTGATTCCTCCAGCAAGTTGTTGGTACCCCAAGGCTCCGAGGGCTTGCTGTGCAGAACCCGGGGTTCCCGGTACCCCGTACAGCCCAAGTTGGGTTGGGGTATCAAAAGGACACCTTTGAGGTCCCAATTCCATCAGGATCCTTGGGGTAGTTGATTCCCTCACTTCCTGCGTGGACTGGCCAAAAATGGTCTAAAATGTCTCTTTGCCCCTAAAAAGGGCCAGACCCCCCAAAACGTAACTAACGTCCATAAGTTCTCAGGGCGTGCGTTTCAAGGGGGAGACTTCTCAAAGCATGGCCATGGCTCAAAAGCCAAATCGTACCCCCAGTGAACATCCGATTCAATCCAACCACTAAGATCGGTTCTAAAATGGGTGGTGAATTTCACCTACCAACCAAAATGGGATCCTATTTATTTTGACCCAATCCCCACTAAAATCGGTTCTAAAATGAATTCACCGCAAACCCCAAAATAGGATCCCATTGATTTTGACGCACCCCCCAGGGAACTTCCACTAAAATAGGCTAAAATGGGTGGTGCACCTACCCCAACATGGGATCCCAAAACGGCTATGACCGCCATATCCAAAGCCGCCTCGCCCAGCACCGGCTTCTCAATCGGTCGGAACCTCAGATGAGTCAGAATCAAACCCCGGCTTTGGGCTTTGGGCCTTGTGTGCGGAGGGAACCCCAGTTTGTGGCTCTCAAGGGAAACCATTCGGAAGGAAACATGGGAGTCACCACAAACCCGGTACTAAAATGGTCGACCCAGAACCATGCTTCAAGAGTTAATAAAGCGGAGATCCGCAGCAATTTGTGGCAAGGGGATTGCCCCTTACTAACCGCAGGAAACCCCGAATTTATTTCAGGCTGGTGTCAAAAATTCAAGCCCCTCAACATGGGTATAGTCCTTTGGCTCCCTTGATGTTGCGCACCTAAACAAAAAAGGTGATTACTTGGTCGACGATGGAAGGGGAGCCAAAGTGTGAAACTTTCAGCAGCTCAGTGGTTAAGGATTTCCAACCACCAAACCACAATATGCAAAAATGGGGAGAAAATGTTTCCCAACCAGAGCCATGCTTACCTGCACCTTTCACTATGGGCGGAAAGCCCACAGGGTCAGATCCGCTCGAATCATCCGAAGGAACTTTTGCTGTGATGTTTCCCACGAGGGAAAAGGGGTACCCGACAAAAAAGACACGCACAATGGTTTCAGCCAGAGTTCAAGCCACCTCTTGGTTCTCCCTAAGGCGCCGATACCTTCAGCCCTGAGGCTGCAGCTTTTCGCCTGGCTGTGAGGGTCTGGGAATGAGTCGATTGACGATCGCCATCACCTGAGCGCAGTCTTTAGAGCTGCCCCGAAGCCCAGGTCAGAGGTCGCTGCTTTTGAACAGCCCAGCTTGTGCAGCTTATGCACTATCCCAAGAAAAGGTCCCCCCCCCCAGGATTGTGCCCTAACCTTTCCTTTGCCGGCTTTTGAAAAGACTCACACAAGAACTGGTTGCCAGTTTCCCCTTGCTTACCCCTTAACACTCCAAGCCCTGGGAAAGTTAATCTGTTACAGACATATAGCCCATGTTACCCAAAAAGTTGAGAAGTTGTGTTTGACTCTTCAAAGCACCACATTGGTGCTACTGGTACCTTAATCGCGAAACGGTGCATCCTTTACGCCGCATAAGGATTAGTGCCAAAATGGGAGGATTGCCCAGCTCCACTGGGCAGCTCCCCTCAGCAGCTGATGGGAGTAGAATTGATGCCACTCCCACAGCGAGGGAGGAATCCTCCCACCTCACCGGATGCCCTCCCGGCATCATGGGTGAGGAAGGAAAGTAGCGAAGATCAGCTTGATCAATTCGCTTTCGACTGAGGGGAAGACCCGGTTCTCAGTCGGAAATTGCGGGTCCGGATGAGTAAGTTCATCCGCCCATGTGTTAAAGTCGCGCTTCACATGCGACGGTCCTAACATGACCTGGTGGTCATGCAGTGTTAACACAATTTCCATGAGGATGGCCGCATTGGGCATCCTGCGAGTGGAATCGTTAAGCAGGGAGAAAACGTTTCCCTGGTTATCACTAGCAACCAGAATCCTAGTGTGAGAAGCCGAGCCGGCTGCACAAAGCAGAACAGCCCTCACCAAAAGGAGGAGGCCGAAGAGCTCCAAGGCCGCTATCGCCCGCTGCGGGTCCCCAGTAGTGAAGGCCCACGGCTCGCCCTCCGGTGTGATTCTGTGTTGGAACCACTTCACTCGGGACTTGTCGGGGTTGGGCACGTCCGAGCACCAACCACCAACCCATGCATGGTCCGCCTGTTTGCCAGCTCCCGCATCAGATGCCCCCGTCCATGGAAGTGTGGGAGCAAATGGAGATGCCAGTGGGAACCTCTGGTTGAAGAGCTTCCCCAGAAGGATGGCCAGAGCACGAACCAGCTTCGGTGGCCTGCCCGAAGTGGTGCAGGCCTTCTTCCAGCTCCAAAAGGGCTGGAGGAAAGGTTTCGTCAATGGACACGCCGAAGTAGCCCATTGAATCCGGCCCAGGGCTTGTTCCACCTCCTTGCTGGTAAAGATGTCCCCCTGGGCCAGCCGTTTGAGAGTGGCCAGGATTATGACGTGCTTGACTGGAGCCAGCAGCACACAGGGCGTGATTGGGTCCACCACGAATCCCAACCAGGTATTGACCGGGGAGAGCGCCGTCTTCTTCCAAGAAAGCGGGACTCCCAGCGCCAGAAGAGTGGCCAGGATGGCTGTGGCGTCCCAGTCCGCCCTGCTGCATCTGAGGACCCAGCAGTAGTCGTCCACAAAAACTAAGTGCCAGTCCACCTGAGGGAAGATGTAGTACAAGAGTCTGAGCACCAAGGATGCCTTTCTTCCCCAGTACAGTTGTGCCGAGGCCATGCCGTACGTGCCCACTCTATTGACCCACCACCGGTTCTGGATGCAGGCCACCTGGTATTTCCAGTCTTTCTGGAGCACTTTTATGCGCCTGTGGGCCTTGGTGACATCCGCCTTGAGGATGATGAAGGTTTCCCCCTGTGTCGGCGGCTGCCACGTCAGGGGTTCCCCCCTGCTCCCCCCAGGGCGTTCCGTGCCTGGGGGGGTTGGGGGGAATGGGGCCCTCCTATCAGGGCCCTCGGCACCTGGGAGTGGCCCCTTCCCTGAGGGTGTTGACCGGAGAGACGTCCAGGCCGCCGGAGGTCTCCATCATCCGCCTGCCCCTATCAGGGCCCTTGGCTGGGGGCAGGCTGGTGCTGTGGGGGTCCCTCTCAGG
The DNA here is from genome assembly GCA_963377175.1 of Effrenium voratum. Taxonomy (NCBI): domain Eukaryota; class Dinophyceae; order Suessiales; family Symbiodiniaceae; genus Effrenium; species Effrenium voratum. Next base: position 234,223 of record CAUJNA010003603.1, on the reverse strand, counting down.
GCCCTCGGCACCTGGGGACTGCCCCTGCACCGGCTGGTGAACATCCCGAGGTTCCTCATCAGTGCCCGAGGATGGGGCTCGGAGTAGATGAGGATGGTCCGCCGCTGTCCTGAGCCAGTGGATGGCATGGAGGCAGTCTCCAACCATCGGTGCGGTGGTCTTCTCCTCCGTGTGAGCCTGGATGTGTGCGTTTGCTCCCCCTTTTGAGCCATCATAGATCGTCCTGATCTTGTCCGACTCATCAATCCCTGCAAGGGGGCCCGGGCAAAGTTCCTCCGGTTTGCAGCGGCACCTCTCTGCCGCCTCGGAGCGAGTGAAGGGCCCGTCCACCATGTCCAAGGCTCGTTCCTCGTAAAAGGTTGATTCGATTTCCTTGGCAAAGAGTTCAGCCGTTGGGTAGTTATCATGAGCCACTGGCGGGGGGGGATCTTCCCCCAGCCAGGCTTCTCCCTTAAGCTCCTCCTTAGTGGGCCAAACTCCCGGGGAGGTCAAGGTAGGGTCCGAGACTCCCAAGGGGACCCCCTCTTTCAGTGTTAGGGGGAACTGAGTGGTCTTCATTGGAGGAGGACCCAACTGCAGGACATGGTCCATCCTGCGCCACATACCAAAACCGGGCCCGGTGCGAGGGCGCACTCCAGAGACACTTTGGGGCCTTCCACACCTGGACCAGGCCGCCCAGACTCAACTTGATGATGACAGCATCCTCATTCTGAGACAGATGTACATCACCAGCCTGGCAAGGGCCTCACGAGCGGCGGTTTCTCTGCCAGGGCCCAGGTCCTTCCTGGAACACCCGGAGGACCCAGTGGTGAGCAGCTCGCTGCCCAAAGCCAAGGAATGCTCATCCTTCTGGATCACAGAGGAGGGGCAGCTTTGGATGGAGGAGAACTCCTTGACAGCAATCTCCTTCGACCAGTGCCGCCTGGGCCAGCTGGTCAAGAAGGCCACTACGCTGGCCACGGATCTCCCGATCCAGGACTGGGATCAAATGCGGTGCACGCATCAGTCACATGTGGGCACCAACGAGTCCTCGACTCTTAGCAGATACCCTTGGGATATGATGGCAGGCCTGGCCAAAGCCATCGCTGTGTCACTCGCAGCGCCGGGGCACATCCGGATCCCCTCACAATTTCCGGGAAACCCCAAGGAACCACCTAAGGGGCGGGGGTCGGACCCCCCGGAAGGCCATTCCCCCCAGGGAAAACGGGGGCCCAGCTGCACGGGCAGTTCCACCCTGAGGCAGACACCGTAAGCCCTCGTGGAACAATGAACCCAGACTTCCCATCTCCCATGCCCCCGATGGCCGGAGATGCGGAACAACTGGGGAAGGAGGGACAGGGGGACCAGGTCCTGGACCGCCCCGAATGCCTGCCCGCTTTCAGGGTCCCACACCTCACTGACCGGGTGGCGATTGTCCAATTGGGTTTCCGCTCACGCCCCCTGAGGGATGGGGGGGGAAAACCTTCCTCAGGGAGGCTCAACCCCCCTTTTCGGAGAATTTCCCCCTTGGCTACTTTGGGCGCCCTGATCGTGACCCTTACCCGGCCCTGGATTGACAAGGTCCGAATGTCCCTGGCATCAGGTGCCACCACACACCCCTTCCAGGAAGCCGACCTCGAGGAGCTGCGGGCTATCCTAGGACCAAGGCACCTCCAGGAACGATGCCCAGGACAACCCTTCCTCCTGGACTTAGTGTCGCACTTGGCATCCCTTTCAGGTGACCCTGATTGGGCCCTGCTTTGCTGCCGTGCAAAGAGCTCCATACAGCTCGGGTTGGAGCATATCGTGGTCCCCTTTTGGTCCAGACCGTAGGATGTCTACCGCCACCACCATGCTGGAAAGGTGTGGGTAGTTGGCATGAAGACAGCTGTCCAAGGAAGTTGGGTCTTCCTTGCCTGCATAGAGCAGGACAATGATGGGCCCACTGGATGGAACTTTGGGCGATGTGCCCTGTGTCCATCTCAGCCGCTGTACCAGACGCTCAGGGATGTTCTCCATCCACGGGAAGATGTCCAATCCCGGTGACGGCTCCGTTGGACTTGTCAGGGGGGTAGCTGAAAGGCGTTGGCCCCCTTCATTCAGCCCCACCGAGCTCTTGTGGAAAACCACCGGGTCCTGCTTGATGATGTTGGGCGCCGGAAGTGGGATCGGCTGCTTCCTGGGAGTGTCCCTTGGCGTTGCGGTGTGCTGCCAGTCATCCGGCACTCGGGCCTTCTGGGTGCGGCCCCCCGTGTCAGGGCCCTCGGCACCTGCGGGGAACCGTCCCGTCCCCGCCATATCAGGGCCCTCGGCACCTGTGGCTCGGGACTGAGGCGCCGCCGTTGTGCCGGTTGTGTGGCTGTTCTGATCACGGCGAGGGCGTTGTGCACGCTGGTTCTGCCGTCCCCATCCTTGTTCCGCCGAGGATGGCCGCCACCTGGCCTGTCCCCCCCCTGTGTCAGGGCCCTCGGCACCTGCAGGAGGGGGCTTCTGTGCCTGCTTGCCCTCGGCACCTGAGGCCTCCCGGGGGGTAGGGGTCAGCGCCCCTAGTCAACCCGGGCAGTCCTGCGGGAGGTGGTCCCCCAGGCAGATGCGGCCCATTGCCAGGATGAGGTTGCACTTGTGGGTGCGGCCGCAGTTGCCTGGGCAGCGCCCGCGCATCCAGTTGTTACAGAACTGGTTCCCTTTCGGGTCGGTGGCTGCCTGCTTGTTACCGCCCCGGGACGCCTGATTGTTCAGGTGGGGGGTCTTACCCTTCCCTTTGTTCCCAGGCTTGCCCTTGGACTTCCCCTTGCCCTTGGACTTGTTTTTGCCCTTCTGAGGTGGTGCGTAGTCCATGGATGTCCTGGTTGATGGGCGGCCCCTGGAAAAGGTCTTGATCTTTTCATAGACCTCACGTGTCCAGAACAATGTGTCCTGCCTGACCGACAGCATGGCCGCCTTGAGGGTGTTGCCCTCATGCATCTTCTCGTGAATCTTTCGCCATGCGTTGCGTTCGGCAATTGCCAGGACGTGGTCCTCTGGCGGGGGAAAACGGCCCCCGATGTCCTCACCATAGAACCACTCGTACCAGCTCTCCAAGTCCTCCCGGGTGATGTCGAACTGGCCGAACTGCGGGAACGAGAGGACGCACATGAGGAGGGTGTTGCGGAACACCGCGTGCATCCTCTCGAGCTGGTGGCGAGTTTTGGGCTCGCCCCGCTCTTCCACCTCATCCTCCCGGTCCCAGCCATCAACCGTGCTCTTCTTAGTGGTCTTCCATGGCCGTTCTCCTGGCTCCGGGAGTGCGCTTACCAGGTATTTCATGGGGATGAAACCGATCTCGCCTCCTGCGCAGAGCTTGAACTGGCGCTTCACCAGCTGGTCGCTTCCTTGAAGGGCCAGCTTGGGTTTGGTGAGCTTGGTCTTCTCCTCCCAAACCCTCTCCAGCTGTCCCCGTTCGCACGAGACCGTGAGATTCGGGGCGGTGTCCCCGGGCGTGTGTGGCCCGGGTCCCGCTGTTGCATGCGCCCCAACTCCCATGGATCGTTGAGCCGCGTGAACCACCTGGAACATGCGGGCCGCGATCAGCCGGGAGGTCACATCCGTGTAGTGGTGGTTGTTGGGGGCGAAGCCCAACTCCCCCGGCGCCGTCTCCCTTGCACGGTCGGGCGAGTCCCACCGGGTCGCGAGGTCCTCCATCGAGACAAAGCCCTCATCCGACAGTGTCGCTTGGATGAACCACGGGATGCCCTTGAGGACCATGAGGTTCCTGGCGGTCTTGTGGAGCTTAGCCACTGCGTCCGTGTACACTCCAGGAACTTCCTGTGGTGGTGCCACCAACTCATCTGGTGTCACCGCCATGGTGTGGGTGGGCGGGATTTCAAATCACAAGACAAAAGATCAAAAGGTCCACTTGAGCCAAAATGGTGGCCCAAGTGGATACTTATTAAGAGTCAAGACAAGCGACCACCTACGGTTAACGCTTTAGCCCAGACTCTTCAAAGCACCACATTGGTGCTACTGGTACCTTAATCGCGAAACGGTGCATCCTTTACGCCGCATAAGGATTAGTGCCAAAATGGGAGGATTGCCCAGCTCCACTGGGCAGCTCCCCTCAGCAGCTGATGGGAGTAGAATTGATGCCATCCCCAACGGACGGATCGCATCAGCTGCCAATACCAACGGACGAGCTGGTCGTTGGGGAGGTCCTCCCTCCACGTATGCCGTGTGGTCCCGCTGTCGCATTTCAGGGCCCTCGGCACCTGTGCGTCCAGCGGTCCGGCTGCGGTCCCGGTGCGGACCCCGTCAATCCGCCGCCTGGGATGCCCGGGGACATCTCAGGGCCCTCGGCACCTGTGTCCCCTGGTTCGCGGGGCACTGCCCCCTGGGATAGGGGTGAGAACATTTTAGGGCCCTCGGCACCTGTGTCTCCCCCCCTCCAGGCCCCTTCGGGGTTGCGTGTCAGGGCCTTCGGCACCTGCGCTCCCCGCTGGCCGCGGGGCTGGGCCTCTGGGGGGGTGCCGGGGAGGGCGCACCAGGGCCCTCGGCACCTGCGCCCTCTCCCCCTGCCTCATGGGGGGAAGCGTGTCCGGGCCCTCGGCACCTGCGCTATCCACCCCTCACTCAATTTCCGGGAGGACGACCGCCTCCTTGTCCGACTGCGTGTCCACGCTCTCGTCGGTGTCCGAGGAGAGGGAGATGGAGGCCTCGGAGTCCTGTGCTGCGTAGGGCTCCACGGCCATCCACGTGTTCGGGTGTTTTGCCGGAAACATCTGGTGCATCCCAGGTACACCTCCGGCTCAGCATGGAAGTCCTGCTCCGCCAGCTCCGAAATCTTGAGCGGTCCCGGCCTCCAGCCGCACCCCACTGTGACTCCATCTGTGTCCAGTAGGTGCATGCTGTAAGCTTTGGTGGGACCCTTTCGGGCCGTGGTGGCTACCACCGTCAGTGGACCCCGAGGCGGGGGCACCTCATCCGCAGCCATCTTGGTGATGGCCGGCTTGTTGGCGGGGATCACATCCCAGCTGGCATTCGAGGGCGGTGTGTCCGGGACTTCCTTGAACAAGGCCTTCGGTGAGGCCGGGCACTCCACCTTGTCCTCCCAGTCCTCATGTCCGAGGTCGACTCGGACCGCCCTTCCTGCCTCGAGTTGCATGGACGGGAGCTTCTGGAGGACCTGGTCCCAGATGGAGCACACCACGTGTCGCTTCTCCCGGGTGTAGACATCCGCCGTGGACTCCTTGAACCAGTTTCCCAGGTACTGGCGCTGGTCCCTCGGTATGTGCGCCTGGAATGCCAAATCCGGCATGAAGACCCGGAAGGAGTACCATGAGAGTTCAGCCACGTCCTTGACTGGCGCGCCCTGCTTCCCCAAGGCGTCTTTGAGCCACCTCAGGGACCTGTCTGGGGTTCCTGGGCGGGGGATGAAGCCCGTCCTGTCCTTGTTGATCGTGGGGATCAGGTAGTCCATCTCGCGGAACTCCTCCGAGGCCCTGAATCTCTTCCACCACCGCTCCAAGGGGATCCACCATCTGGCCCCCGAGAAGGAGAACAATGGGGCGATGAGCGGGACCGGGTTCCGTTTGATGGCCACTGCCGACGTGGTCTTCGTTTGCCAGGCCAGCAGCTCCAGGGTGTTGCTCGTGGACTTGACCGTCTGCGGCGAGGTGTGCTGCACGTCGTTGAAGCGCGCACTGCAGGCCAGGTTGAACCTGGCCATCGCCATGATGTACCTGTCCACTGCTTTGGTCAGCTCCGGGACCCGGTTCTCCACCAGCGTCTCCTGGATGGCTTTCCGCTTCTCCAGGAGTTGTTTGTGTTCGTCAACGTTGAGCATGCCGAGTTTAATGGAGAGCCACTTTAAAGTGCCCCACCACTTCTGGAGCTTCGCCGGGGTGACCTCCAACGTGACCGCCTGGTTCATGAGGTGCCGGACGTCGCCGGCCGTCCAGGGGAGGTTCTGGAAGCCGATCTTGCGCATGCCCTCATAGGCCAAGCAGTGTGCCCGGATGGTACGGAACCGGGCATCACCAAAGAGGTGGCCAAACTCCTCCAGCTCCCTGGCCCCCATCACCTGGTGCATGTAGGGGATCTGGTGCCGGAAGGGGATGAAGTATCCCAGGAGGCGTTCCAACCACCTGGCCCTCAAGTGTTGTTCCAACGCTCTCTGAGATGTCGGCAATTGGGTTTTGATCTTCCCTGGTTTCCAATGCCGCCACTTGTTGGCCACTGCCAGGACATCCGGGGCCTCAATCGATCCGGAAAGGATCCACTCTTCGCGGTCCCGGATGGCCTGTTCCATTTCCAGTGGAGAATAGGTGTGCGATTGCCTGGCGCCTGCCGCACGAAACAGAAGTTGTTGCAGGGTCTTAGTAGCGAGCTCCAAATCCGCCTCCTCCAGCGGTTGTGGTTGGGAGCCGAGTATCCTCGCGAGGATCAAGTTGTAGGTGTCCGAGGCCACCAGGACGTGGTTGCCGTCAGGTGCCAGCCCCACGATCCGTGTCCACGGCCGCGGGTCAAAGACCACCGCATCCGGGTTGGCGACCTTGTCCTTTTTGACCCATTCCAGGCAGCACGCCACGAGGATTTCCCCGTCCGACTGCACTGGTGCAAATCCAAGGTCATGCAAAATCAACTGGAGCGCGGTTGGCGCCCCTAGGAAGGTCGTCCCAAACGGGGAAGGGAGGCGGGGCCTCCACATCATCATGATCCACTCGAGCCGGGGGCCTAGTCCCTAGGTGCAAACCCCAACCAAACAACAGGGGGCCCCCCAAAACCCCGGAAAGTCAACCCCGAAACGGAGGAAACGGGGGAAAAAGGGGGACCCAGGGAGCCGCCCCGAAAAGGGAAAACCAAACAAGAGAGGGGAACCAAGGCGCACCCCGGATCAGCCCAAGCCGCGCCAATTTTCCTCGCCTGGTGGCAGCTGTCCCCCCCCCGGGGTGCGCTGCGCATCCGTTCCGGATGGCCGCGGTCCTGGATGGTGTGCCGGAAGATGGCGTTGTCCCGCATCATCACGCGGCCCCCTTCGCGATGTCATCGATGCGCTTGAGCGCAGCAGCCTCCGGATTCCGCAGAATCAGCTCCCAGATGGCATTGGAGACGTGGCCTGTCTGGGTGGTCTGGCTGAATCTGAACCTGGGCACCTTCTGGTCCACGATGGAGACGTCCCGCAACGGGGCCGAGGGCTCCACCCGGCGGTAGTACTCCAGCCGCTCCTTCACCCAGCGGTTGTAGAGGCCCTCCGGCGGCTCGTCCAACACCAGCTGCAAGATGGCCTTGCCGGCCCGGATCTGGAGGAGGCGGGTGCCCCCTCCCCCGGCACGCCAGTACCCCTTACAATACTTGCACATGTAGCCCCCCCGGGTCTCCCCTTTTGTCTTCGGGATGAGTTCCCACGGGGTGACGGAGCTCAGGACCAGGCCACACTCCATGTGCGCCCAGAAGACATGCTTCATCTCCACCGGATAGTTCTTCTTCCGGTAGTCCTTACCCACCACGCCGTGGACGTTGTCCGCCGTGATGGGGGGGTAAACGATCCCCTCATCGCCCTCGCCTCCCCTGGGGCGGATGTCAGGGCCATCGGCACCTGTCCGGCACCCAGGGGCGGAGGGGTCCAGGCCCATCAGCTTGATCATGTCGTTGGTGTAGCCGAGCTTGCGGTAGATGGAGGGGGCCACTGAGTCGGGGACTGCGCCGACCCACCACTGCTTCGTGTTGCAGCGCCAGTTGACCTTCACCTCCGCCAGGGCCCCGGGCCTCCAATGCGGTCCATGAGGGCCTTGTACACCTCTGGGAACTGCTGGAGGCTCTCCACCGGGACCGAGATGCGCTCGTCGCATACCGCCCGCAGGATCATCTGCTCCTTGGAGCCGGGGTGTCCGTGAGGAAGGCCCGGGCCGCGAGGACCTTGCCCATGGCCCGGTAGACCAATCGCCACTCCGGTCCTGTCTGCGGAGCGTCCTCCTTCAGGGTCTCCCAGCCCTCCAGGCGGGTCTGATTCTGGGCCTTGTTTTTCGGGCCCTGCTGCCTAGGGCCCTGCAGCAGTGGCAGAGACTCCCAGACTCCCCAGAGCTGGCGCAGGGTGTAGCTGATTTTGAAAATTTCTCAGTAGGCCTGGGAGTGTCCAGGACCAGATCTGGCGCGTCCAGTGGAAGTCCTCATCCGGATCGTGGGGGGCAGCCCAAAAGATGGATCGCAGGTCCCCAGGGTGGTGCAACTCATCAACGGAGTACCTGGCCCAGGGGAGTCCACCCACCTGGTGGTTCCTGGGATGCGTACCCTTCTCCAACGCCTCCGGATTCACCTTGGTGAGGTTTTTCGCCCAATCCGGGACGTGTACCGGGCCCGGTCGTCGGACCCAGCGGCCCGCAAAGATACGGACCTCTCCGACCCGTTTGCTCATCATCCAGCGCAGGACCGAGAGCTGCACCTCCGAGTCCTTGGTGTCCAGGCCCACCGGGGTGGCGGACGGCTTGTCAGGGCTCTCGGCACCTGAGCTCGTCAAGCAAGAGCCGGAGGCTGGGGGGCGAGAGCCCATCGCCTTTGGCATGGGGATCCCTGTCAGGTAGGGCAGATCTGACAGGAGGGCCGCCGGGAAGGGATTCCTACCCAGCGAGATGACCGCCTTGGCCTCAAGGTAGGAGTCCGTGAGGGATGTGAGGTCGTCCATACTGAAGTCCCTCCATGCCGTTGTCGGCTCGAAGACCCCAGTCTCAATGGCGACCCGGACCTCACTAGGCCACGCACTGAAGGGAGGCGCGATGGGCTCGAGCATTCTGGTTTCGAGGGAGCCCTTCGCCTGTCTGGCTTGGTGTTTCGCTTTCGCCTCCTCCGCAGTGGTCTGGGCCTGGAGGAGCTCCGGTGTGGGTCTCCCCCAGTCCGCACCCAGCTTGTCCAGCAGCTTCTCACGGAAGAGGTCCAAGTCCAGGTTCTTCAGGAGCAGGCCTCCATCACCTCCTCCGTCAATGGCCCCCCCTTGAAGTTCGTGGAGGACCGCCGCGGAGCGCTCCACCGCTTCCACCTGGTCCGCCTTCTTGGCCTCCTCCTGGGCGATGGTGGTGGCGTTGAGCCGGGTCTGAATCTTGAAGGCCTTCACCGCAGACGGGTGGAAGGCTCTGCATTCCTGGCCCTCTTCCTTGTCGCCTGGCAATGGGGGCCTCTCCCCCGGTGGGGCCGTCAGAAACTCCTCGTCCAGCTCCATGGGGCAGTTCCTGATCACCGCCCGGACCGAGGAGGGGACGAAGTCCGAGAAGCTGGCCTGGTCCGGGTTCTCGCAGGCCATCGGGTCGGTGGCCAGCTCGCTGACGTCCACCGAGGCACTGAGCTTGAGGTCGCGGGCCCGGTCCGTGTCAGGGCCTTCGGCACCCGCGGACCGGGCCGCCGTCCAGACCGCATTGCCCTGGTCATCCACCGTCAACTGCCAATGCGTGCCCGCCATCTCCAGGGTGGCCGAGTTGGTCGCCGTGTCAATGGGCTCCGTCTTCTTGCCGCACCCCATGCACTTCGTGGCGCCCTTCTTCACCCAGGGCATGGTGCAGCAGGGGCAGATCCAGGATGTGGGCACCTTGCCCAGGGGGCGGTTCTCCAGGCCCCCGTACCCCAAGCCAGCGCGCTTGCCAACCTGCTGTCCCGGGTGCTGAGCCGGGCCTCATGCTCGTACTTCATCTTGGCGATGTAGAAGGCCTCCACAACGCGCTCCAGGCCCCCCTGCTTGAGTTGGGGGCCCTCAAAGCCTCGCAGGAGCCGCTGGACGTCCTTGGCCTGCAGTCGGCGGAGCCTAGTGGCCGTGGTCGCATCGAAGCAAGGGAAGTCGCCCGCCATCTGGTCGTCGCTGAACTGGTAGAGGCCCTCCGAGACCTTGAGGGCCTTGGTGAACACGCTCCCCCCCGGCGGGGGGGCTGCGGGGTTCTCATCCTCCTCCGAGGACGCCTGCTCCTTGACCTTCGCCATCAGCTCCCGGCGCCTCTGCCACTTGGCGTCTGCCCGGGCATCCAGGCGGGCCTCCTCCAAGCGGGCTGCAGCCGAGGGGGACCTGGGCATCGGCAGCTCCTTCTCGTCCTTCGCCAGGAGCTCCTCCATGGGCACGTCCTCCTCCGGCGGGTTCAGGAGCTCCAGGAACGCCCCTGGGGGGCGTGTCAGGGCCTTCGGCACCTGCGCCACCCCAGGGGCTGCATCTTCCATCGGCTCATCCTCTGCCTTGCGCTTGGCCGGGATAAGGGGGGCCTGCTCCAGCTCATCTGCGCTGGAGAAGAAACGCTCGTCAGGTGCCTGAGGGACCTCAGCAGCCAAAACGGTCCATCCTTCTTCCTCCCTCTTCACGAGGCTCGCCAGGTACTTTGCCATGGAGGCCTTTGCCTTAGCCTTGGCCTCTGCTACCGCGGCACCAGCGTAGGCGGGGGCGTACATGGCTTTGAGAGTAGGGGAAAGAAAGATTTCAAATCACAAGACAAAAGATCAAAAGGTCCACTTGAGCCAAAATGGTGGCCCAAGTGGATACTTATTAAGAGTCAAGACAAGCGACCACCTACGGTTAACGCTTTAGCCCATTAAGAGGTAAGCTTGGGTTCCTTAACTCCCTAAACCCTGCGGGTGTTCACCTCCAAATCCTGGGCAATCCGCGTTTTTGTTTCTTTTTTTCAATTGTTGCGCGGCCGAGGAAACTCTGGGCCCCTGTTCTTCCTGGCAAAGTGTTTGTCACTGGGCCTACAGGGCGGTCAATACGTTGAGTCCTCTGGGGGCCAATGAAGTTGATGAGCCATACCCCCATAGACACCCCGGAGCTCCCTGAGTTTGGAAGGCCCACCCGTATCCGCCTTACATAGTTTCGCTGATACAAACTTCCATTTGCTTTGGTCCAGTGGAACATTAACAACATATTTCCAGTAGTCATAGATTCCTTTTAACACTAACAAGGGAAAATCACAAACATATTATTACGCAAATGGAAGAAACTCGCTGCAAAAATATCAAACTCTGCTGGCAAGTGGTTGGGAAACACCGCCATGGGCCCAGGGGTTCAAGGTGAGCCTCGAGGCTGGCCGGAGAATAGTTTTGGCCATAACCTGCTTCCTTCCAGAAACACCAACCCATCATATCCCAACATACCCGTGCAAGCTCTCCAACTGCCGGTTTCCTAGGGCATGCTTGGTCGCTCCAGGGTCTTCTTCTCACTTGCTTGACCAAATCACACTTGGGGCAGGGTACTTGGTGAGTGGCTAGTAAAGACTTGCAATGGCAAGTGGCTAGCAAGCCATTTTTTGTTACCCACTTACCCGACGTACCCGATCGCCCCTGAAGCGGCAGGTCAACCTCCGGTGACATGAACCGAAGGCTTCCGGCGAGGGATCTGAGATCTGAACCTTTGGCGAATCTTAGGAGTTGAGTGAAGGGAACCCCTCCTCACCAGCGTGAAGATGCCACAAGTCCTAAAGAGGCAATGAACTTATTGAGATCTATATGGGTACAAAGGATGACTCCACCAAGATGGGTTGGGTTTTGCCATCTACTTTGACCCAAACGGGGCTCTGATGCCTCATCCTTGAAGAGGTTGTCAAAGACTCCGTCGCTTCCAATGATGACCAAGTCTCCCTGGCAGTTGGGGTAATGCTGTTCTTTCTTTGTCTGTTTTTCTTTTTTTTCATGAAGTCAAAATAAAAAGGCTCAAATGGGTGATTTTTATTTTGACTTATTTTTTTCATGCGGTATGTAAGTCAATATTAAAAAAAGGACCCCCAAAGGCTCAACGGCCCAAAAGAGGGCCATGTTATCCTCAAACCAGCACGCATTGGCCTCGCCATGTTCTCTAACCCCCCCCCATTAAGGGCGATTATAGAGGCTTTTTAGGGCTGATAGGATTGGTGTTGGGCCGCTTTTGTTGGGGGTCCCTTCTTGGCGGGAAAATATCAAGTACTGCACGCTGGAGCCTGCAAGAAGCGAGTTCAGAACAAAAGCACTCTTGGGGCAGATGCTGTTCCGGCCGACGCACCGTCTTGGTTGTTCTGACATTGCCTTTTGCAGCCATTCACGCATAATTAGGCAAGACCACACATGCCAAGCACGGCAATCTGTCCTGCCAACTTTCGGCCATCGGGCATCAGCATGCCCAATGCAGCACAAAGCAACCAATCATCACACCTAATAAGCAAACGAAAGCCAAGCGAGAAGCAGCCACGAAAGAAACCAAGCCCAAACACTCGTCCAGCATGCCAGTGTGCGCACTGGAACTACCCTGCGCCGAAGACAATGGCCTCCCTGTGAATGCCGCGCGAGTCAATGAGAGACCTGCGCCCGACCATCAATCGGAAAGGTCTTTATCATTGCTCACTGCCGCCAGCAGGCGCCTTAGCGCTTTCGCCCTGCTGTCATACGCCTTTTTGTGCAAAAGGCGAGTTGGCCCCAACGGCAGCTGGCATCGTTGCCCTCTCAAGCACTCAAGCATGCTCCACACCCGGCCAGCGGTGTGAGAAGGGGCAGCAAGGATATGGGCACAGCTGCCCACCCTTAGGTAGAGCGGATGCCTGCGTTGACGCTGCAGCAAGCATGACAAACATATCAAGCACTGCACGCTGGAGCCAGCAAAGAGCGAGTCCAAAACAAAGCAAATGCAACACCGGCAGACTCTTTGGTAGATGCTGTTCCAGCCGACGCACCGTCGTGGTTGTTCTGACGTTGCCTCTTGCAGCCATTCATGCATAAATACGCAAGACCACGCCATGCCAAGCACTGCCATCTGTCTTGCCAACTTTCGGCAATCGGGCATCAGCCTGCCAAATGCATAACAAACCAACCAAGCATCACACCTAAAAGCAAACGCAATGCAAGCAAGCAGCATCCACGCAAGAAACCAAGCCCAAACACTCGTCCAGCAGGCTAGTATGCGCACTGGAACTACCCTGCGCCGAAGACAATGGCCTCCCTGTGAATGGCGTGCGAGTCAATGAGAGACCTGCGCTCGACCATCAATCGGAAAAGGTCTTTATCATTGAGCACTGCCGCCAGCAGGCGCATTAGCGCTTTCGCCCTGCTGTCATACGCCTTCTTGTGCCCAAAAGGCGAGTTGGCCCCCACGGCAGCTGGCATTGTTGCCCTCTCAAGCACTCAAGCATGCTCCACACCCGGCCAGCGGTGTGAGAAGGGGCAGCAAGGATATGGGCACAGCTGCCCCCCCTTAGGTAGAGCGGATGCAGGTGTTGACCCTGCATGCTGCATGCAGTGGCTGACCAAATTGATCTCGTAGTATCCCAGTCATGCCCCCCCAATAATACGGGGTTGCTCCTATATACCGAATTCGCCAACAAGCAAAATATTGTTTGGGCCGATCTTGGTCAAATACAATCTCTGGGCAAGAAATCAAACACGCACAGATACCCGTATTTTTTCAGGATTTGTATTTGCTGACAATGTGATATGGGTGCGGATTTATTTTGGGAACTTTCTTCGTTTTTTTTGTTTTTGATTATTATTATTTTTCGTCCGGGCCAGTAAAATGTCGTATTTTACAGCATTTTCTCGCGAAATTGACGCATGTTACACTAGCCCGTCAACATCCCCAGCATCGTTTTCAACATCCCCCGCATGTCCGACCAACATCCCTAGCATCACCAACAAATCGTGGGTAACAAAATCCAAAACGTAGCTGGCCGGGTTGACGGGGTCAAACAAATAATGATTCAAACAGGAGGGCATTTCAATCCCAGTAAAAAAACAAACAAACTAAAAACAAAAAGCGGGGGGGTTGGGGGGGGCGGCAGCCCCCCCCATGATGGTCGCAGAAGTGATGATTCGAATAGGGGTGCAATTAAATCTCTGCAAAAAGCCTAAAAACTAGCGAGGGGGTTGGGGGGGGAGCGGCAGCCCTCCCCATGATGTTCGAAGAATTGATGATTCAACTAGGGGTGCAATTAAATCTCTGTAGAAAATCTAAGGGGGGTTGGGGGCGCGGCAGAGTGATGATTCAAGTAGGGGTGCAACGATTCAAGAAAGGGTGCGATAGAGTTTAAACGGCAGCGGGAGGGTTGGCGGGGGTGGCTTCCCCTATGATGTTCGAAGAAATGCATACATACAGACATACATGGATTACACAGATTACCTAAAATGTCGTATCTTGCAGCATTTTCTCGCGAAATTGGACGCTCGAAAAAGTGATGATTCAACCAGGGGTGCAATTCAAACGGGGGGGAGGCGGCAACATCCCCCAAGATGTTTGAAGAAGAGTTGATTCAAATACGGGTGCAATTACTCTGCAAACAATCTAAACAGTAGCGGGTGGGTTGGGGGGGGGGTTCCCCCCCCCCATGATGTCCGAAGAAGTGATGATTCAAATAGGGTGGTGGTGATGCTGATGATGCGGGAAGCCAAATCCAAAAACTATTGAAAGGGCGCAAAAGCCAAAAAGCCCGAAGGATGCGAAAAGCCAAAGCCGCCACACCTGCCGAAGAGGAACTGGGAATGCAGAGGATGCGAAAAGCCAAAAAGCCACCAAAAGCCGCATAAACCAGCCAAAAGCCGAAAAGCCCAGAAGCCCAGAAGCCGACAAGCCAAGAAGCCGAAAAGCCGAAAAGCCAAGAAGCCAAGAAGCCAAAAGCGGAGAAAAAAAAACAAAACACATCCTAAATAAATACCCCTCCATGTGATATTGGCTTAGCCTTGATAAAGTGTTGGCTTGGCATTGGTTTTGAAAAGGTCCCTGATACAACTGGAACTGGGGTCGAAGGGAATGGCTGGAACAGTATTGGCTTATATTGGCTTAGCAATGGCCCGTTTAAAAATGTTTGCAAGATTAATTTCATTCTTACAGACACCTTTATAAATTGGAATTGTGATTAAGTTCATACGGCATGCACGCCAAGCACGGCAATCTGTCCTGCCAACTTTCGGCAATCAGGCATCAGCATGCCCAATGCATCACAAACCAACCAAGCATCACACCTAAAAGCAAACGCAACGCAAGCAAGCAGCATCCACGCAAGAAACCAAGCCCAAACACTCGTCCAGCAGGCTAGTATGCGCACTGGAACTAACCTGCACCGAAGACAATGGCCTCCCTTTGAATGGCGTGCGAGTCAATGAGAGACCTGCGCTCGACCATCAATCGGAAAAGGTCTTTATCATTGAGCACTGCCGCCAGCAGGCGCATTAGCGCTTTCGCCCTGCTGTCATACGCCTTTTTGTGCCCAAAAGGCGAGTTGGCCCCCACGGCAGCTGGCATTGTTGCCCTCTCAAGCACTCAAGCATGCTCCACACCCGGCCAGCGGTGTGAGAAGGGGCAGCAAGGATATGGGCACAGCTGCCCCCCCTTAGGTAGAGCGGATGCAGGTGTTGACCCTGCATGCTGCATGCAGTGGCTGACCAAATTAATCTCGTAGTATCCCAGTCATGCCCCCCCAATAATACGGGGTTGCTCCTATATACCGAATTCGCCAACAAGCAAAATATTGTTTGGGCCGATCTTGGTCAAATACAATCTCTGGGCAAGAAATCAAACACGCACAGATACCCGTATTTTTTCAGGATTTGTATTTGCTGACAATGTGATATGGGTGCGGATTTATTTTGGGAACTTTCTTCGTTTTTTTTGTTTTTTATTATTATTATTTTTCGTCCGGGCCAGTAAAATGTCGTATTTTACAGCATTTTCTCGCGAAATTGACGCATGTTACACTAGCCCGTCAACATCCCCAGCATCGTTTTCCACATCCCCCGCATGTCCGACCAACATCCCTAGCATTACCAACAAATCGTGGGTAACAAAATCCAAAACGTAGCTGGCCGGGTTGACGGGGTCAAACAAATAATGATTCAAACAGGAGGGCATTTCAATCCCAGTAAAAAAAACAACTAAAAACAAAAAGCGGGGGGCGGCAGCCCTCCCCATGATGTTCGAAGAATTGATGATTCAACTAGGGGTGCAATTAAATCTCTGTAGAAAATCTAAGGGGGGTTGGGGGTGCGGCAGCCCCCCTCATGATGTCGGAAGAAGTGATGATTCAAGTAGGGGTGCAATGATTCAAGAAAGGGTGCGATAGAGTTTAAACGGCAGCGGGAGGGTTGGCGGGGGTGGCTTCCCCTATGATGTTCGAAGAAATGCATACATACAGACATACATGGATTACACAGATTACCTAAAATGTCGTATCTTGCAGCATTTTCTCGCGAAATTGGACGCTCGAAAAAGTGATGATTCAACCAGGGGTGCAATTCAATCTCTGCAAGAAATCTAAAAAGTAACGGGGGGGAGGCGGCAACCCCCCCCCAAGATGATTGAAGAAGAGTTGATTCAAATACGGGTGCAATTACTCTGCAAACAATCTAAACAGTAGCGGGTGGGTTGCGGGGGGGGGGTTCCCCCCCCCATGATGTCCGAAGAAGTGATGATTCAAATAGGGTGGTGGTGATGCTGATGATGCGGGAAGCCAAATCCAAAAACTATTGAAAGGGCGCAAAAGCCAAAAAGCCCGAAGGATGCGAAAAGCCAAAGCCGCGCCGAAGAGGAACTGGGAATGCAGAGGATGCGAAAAGCCAAAAAGCCACCAAAAGCCGCATAAACCAGCCAAAAGCCGAAAAGCCCAGAAGCCCAGAAGCCGACAAGCCAAGAAGCCGAAAAGCCGAAAAGCCAAGAAGCCAAGAAGCCAAAAGCGGAAAAAAAAACACATCCTAAATAAATACCCCTCCATGTGATATTGGCTTAGCCTTGATAAAGTGTTGGCTTGGCATTGGTTTTGAAAAGGTCCCTGATACAACTGGAACTGGGGTCGAAGGGAATGGCTGGAACAGTATTGGCTTATATTGGCTTAGCAATGGCCCGTTTAAAAATGTTTGCAAGATTAATTTCATTCTTACAGACACCTTTATAAATTGGAATTGTGATTAAGTTCATACGGCATGCACGCCAAGCACGGCAATCTGTCCTGCCAACTTTCGGCAATCAGGCATCAGCATGCCCAATGCCAAGCATCACACCTAAAAGCAAACGCAATGCAAGCAAGCAGCATCCACGCAAGAAACCAAGCCCAAACACTCGTCCAGCAGGCTAGTAATGGCCTCCCTTTGAATGGCGTGCGAGTCAATGAGAGACCTGCGCCCGACCAATCGGAAAAGGTCTTTATCATTGAGCACTGCCGCCAGCAGGCGCATTAGCGCTTTCGCCCTGCTGTCATACGCCTTTTTGTGCCCAAAAGGCGAGTTGGCCCCCACGGCAGCTGGCATTGTTGCCCTCTCAAGCACTCAAGCATGCTCCACACCCGGCCAGCGGTGTGAGAAGGGGCAGCAAGGATATGGGCACAGCTGCCCCCCCTTAGGTAGAGCGGATGCAGGTGTTGACCCTGCATGCTGCATGCAGTGGCTGACCAAATTAATCTCGTAGTATCCCAGTCATGCCCCCCCAATAATACGGGGTTGCTCCTATATACCGAATTCCGCCAACAAGCTATATAAATATTGCGTGGGCCGATTTTGTCACCACGCATGTGCTCTTTGGTCAAATACAATCTCCAGGCAAGAAACCAAACACGCACATATACCCGTATTTTCCAGGATTTGTATTTGTTGACTATGTGATATTTGCTCAGCCTTGATTAAGCGTTGGCTTGGCATTGGTTTTCGAAGGTTCCCCAATACAACTGAAGTTGGGGGTAAAGGCAAAAGACTGGCTTAGCAATGGCCTATTTAAAAATCGAGAATTGGGGCCTGGAATGTTTGCAAGATTGATTTCACTGTCAGGGACACCTTTATAGTTGGGAAAAGGAATTGTGAGTAAGTTAATTCGGCATGCACACCAAGCACGGCAATCTGTCCTTTCGGCAATCGAGCATCAGCATGCCCAATGCATCACAAGGCAACCAAGCATCACACCTAATCATGCAAAGCAAACGCAAGGCAAGCAAGCAGCATCCGTGCAGGAAACAAAGCCCAAACACTCGTCCAGCATGCTAGTATGCGGACTGGAACTCACCTGCACCAAAGACAATGGCCTCCCTGTGAATGCCGCGCGAGTCAATGAGAGACCTGCGCCCGACCATCAATCGGAAAAGGTCTTTATCATTGAGCACTGCCGCCAGCAGGCGCATTAGCGCTTTTGCCCTGCTGTCATACGCCTTTTTGTGCCCAAAAGGCGAGTTGGCCCCCACGGCAGCTGGCATCGTTGCCCTCTCAAGCACTCAAGCATGCTCCACACCCGGCCAGCGGTGTGAGAAGGGGCAGCAAAGATATGGGCACAGCTGCCCCCCCTAGGTAGAGCGGATGCATGATCTGGCAATGAGAGCCAGCGCAGGCTGCTGCCGGGCTTCCAATGCTGGTCGCTCATGAAGCATCAACACTGCGCTAGAGACACAAATCACGATGTCAACATGTGCCGCCAAAGCTTCTTGCCAGCTTCAAGAAACAAACCTGGATCCTCCAAGCCGTGAGAATAAGTGTTTTTGGCTGAAAAACACTTTTGCAGGATGTGGGTGTTCCTCCAGTTCTTTTTCTCTTGATTGGATGTATTGAACAAGAGGCTTTTTCCCAGACAAAACCTCTTTTGCTGACGCTCTTCCCGTCCATCTTTCAAAGAGCAGTTTTGGTCAACAAGGAAAGACACCAAAGGACACACCCAAAGGCTTGGATCCCAAACCTCATGACAGCGCTCGCTGAGTCGACTCGCAAGCTGAAGCATAGAATTCGCATGCAAGCTGCCGATCTCATGGACCCGTCTCTGTTGCCCAGTTACACGGAAATACAAGGTGATGACCTTGTGGAACCACTCGATATGGGGAAGACCAAAGGTCAAATGGTCGATTCGCTTTGGACAAGTGAGTTTACAGCATGGCTTTGTGTTTTTCTGCATGGTTGGTGTACCAAGGCAATATGGGAATCGGGAATTGTCGTCCACTGTATGGGGTCCCCAACCTTTGCAGGGTCTATTTGACCTGGAGCCTATACTTGCCTGCTAAAGAACTTTAAACACTCCACTTAGACGAATCCCACTTGAGTCCGACTCAGAACCCGGGAGAAAAATGAGGGGTCGTCCTAAACTCCATGGAACGAATTCAATTGCTGAAAGTGCACCTGGGTTTGTTACGGGGAAGCTGTCAAATTACTAAGGGAATGAACCCAGGGGTCGCCTTAAAGGACAAGAACAGTTGGATGGTTGATAGGGTTCAGTTCCATTTCTCATTCCCTGCATCTCTCGCACCAGCAAAGCGCAGCAACTCAAACCGACGAGCCAACATGGCCATGGGTCAAAATCCAGATCGTACCCCGAGTGAACATCCCAATCCCCACTAAAGTAAACTAAAATGGGTGGTGCACCTACCCCAAAATGGTACCATTGGTTTTGACCCACAGCCACATGAAGCGACACCGACTTCGCCGGCGACTTCGCCGGCGATTTCGCCTCGTAGACCGAGACCTTGGCTTGGCCGGGGGCTCGGACACCCAAAGTTGGATTTGAGCAACGTGAGGGCTGCCGCTTTGGCGGTCCCGTTCTGAACCCAACAAGACACACCTACAGAAAGGGCGATCGGGTATTTAGCCAGTGGGCAATAACCATAGTTATAAGTTATAACTCACTTTCCATGGTTATAGGTCTCCTACGTGTTAACCGCTTACTAAGTCCCTGGGCTTCCAAGGCCTCCTTTTGTTAGGCCTAGGCCTTGTTTCGTTCCAGAGGCCTTGAATAGGGTGTGCAGCGGAATCAAAAAGTAAGGGCAAAGGCCTCGAAAAGGAAGGGCAAAGGCCTTGAAAAGTTGGGGGTGGCCACCTCGTGCAGTTTCTGGCAAATATATTTACTCGAAGGGATTTGGCATTTTGTTGAATGCGTGTAACATGCATTTGCGCATGCCTCAGCTGAAGGGTCTCGAGGAGTAGCCGAAGCCAAAAACTCTCCTTTGCAGAATCATAGCTGCAGCCTTCCTACCATCTTGTTTGGGACTCTCTTTAGTTTGAAGCCCCCCTTCGTAGATATATGCTTGAGAAATTGGAGCCAAACTCACAACAAGATCTGCAAATTGTTGCCTGTGTCAACAAAACGCTGTGCTGCATTTTGCCCAGGGAAGTGATTCAGAACACCAGCTGGACCGTGGACAAAGCATGGACAACCCGTGGAAAGGCCGGAAAAAGGCGTGGAAAGGCCTCAAAAAGGCGTGGAAAGGCCTCAAAAAGGCGTGGACGCAATGCCAAAAAGCGAGGACAGCACAGAAAAACCCAGCAGGACCACATGACGCTACTGCCAAAACCCAACCTTTTGCTTGGGCCAACTGCAGCCTTCGTGCAAGAGCGTGGCGTTTGTTCCACGAAAAATGCAGGGTCGCCGAAACTGTGCCGACACCTCCAAAGGAAAGCATGGAATCGCAACTCCACTGGAGTTCGTCCGTTTAAACAACTGCCTTGGAGCAAAGCAATGCGAGGTAAAGATGTCAGAGATTGAGAGCACAAAGGACAACATGTAGCGACATCGTGGGTGACGCACCATATGCAGCCAATGTAAAACCATGTTTTTTGGGCCAGGAACAAGGGGCCAAAGGCCTTGAAAAGGCGTGGATACTTACCATGGATACTTCCGGGTTTACAAAACAAGGCCTCTTGACAAATCAAGGCCTCTTTCCAGAGGCCTGCTTTAGACAGGCCTTTTGAAGCGCAGGGAAGTACCATGCCCCTTTAAGTAACAAGTTGACAAACCAGGTGGCTCTTCAAAATCCCGTTCTTTCCGCCAAATTTGAAATTTTCCCAAATGGCAATTTTCAATCAAATGGAAATATACAGCAACCCCTGTAAGCTTGTCAACAGGGGCAAGCGTTGAACACGAAGGGACTTGATGGGACCGCCAACTTGTTTTGAGCAGGGTTCGCATGGCCAAAGCCAGTCGAACTATTCGACAGTAGGGTCGCTCTGAATTGACTACCAGTCTACAAGGAAAATTCGCTACAGGACCTTTGCAAAGTGGCTACAGGAGGAACATCTTTGCTTGGTTGCCATTGTCCTACATCTGCTCAATGTTTGCCCATGTCTTCTTTCTGAGAATCATTGAGAGCACAGCTAGAAACAAAAAGAAGGAACAGGATAGGCCTGTCAATCTCTCGAATCTCTGGGGGTTGAGCACAAGCGGGGACTGTGCTTAGCAGGGATGAAACCAGGCAGACAAGAAGTTATAGAGGCTATGATTTGTCATTCCTTCTTCCCCTATTGCTTCGGTTGCTCAAGAATTGCGATACCTAATCCTAATCCAACATCGCGGGACACCACGACACAGGGAACTGCCACCATCTGGAAGAAGGGGTTAAGGACTTTTTGCGAACATCCCAGACTGCAGCTCTCGAAACCTTGCATTGCACAAGGCCTTCCAATTTCCCACGCCTTGTTGCTGCGACCCATGCAACAACATTTTTCGGGCGAAGTGAGGGGCTTTCCAGCTGCGCCAATCAAGCTGCGGCTGAGAGACAAAAAAAAGAGTGCCATAAGGCCCGTCTTTTTTGAGGGTGCAACTTTTGGTAGTTGCCTTACTAAAGGAAAACCAAATTGAAAGCCGCCGGTTTTGCGTCTTCGATTTTTGTGACACCTAATCATTTAAATTTCAGTTGACGTAGCAATGGCTGACGTCCCCCATGTCGCAGGGACTCGACCCCCCAAATCCACCAAGGAAAGGCTCTTAAAAGGGTAGGACGATTCTCTCTCTCCCAACTGCTGGATCAACTGCTGGATCTGCAATGTTTAAATTATTAAATTAAAGTTTCAACGTCTGACTAAAAGGATGGAAGAAATCTGTTCGCACACCTGTCAAACTATGGGAAACCATAACGTTGACTGGTATTACAGGTGAATCATCATTCCAGGGCTTCGTAGGTGGTGCGAAATGGGTTTCGCCCATTCAACGTAGGACCTGTGCTCTTTTTGCAACGACCGGGAAGCTCTCCCTGGGCGACGGGCCATGTGCACCGCACTACCACGCTCGATCACCTGTCGCTGCGTAGATGGCCGAATGGATGATCCAACCACTAGAGTCAATTGGTATCAGAATGGTCTACCCAGGATCATGTAGATAAAGTAGGTCACAACCATAATGGCAAGGGCACCAACCCGGTTGCCCTGACCAGGCTCTTTAACCTCTTTAAAACCAGCAGGTTGGAAACACACAAAAACATTTTCGTATCGGTTTCTAGATGTTTCTCCCTGGCCCCCGCGATCTGGAAGCTAAAGGGGTGTGTCTTTTGTTGAGTCAGTACCCTCTTTGAGGGTTGGTTTCAAGGGAAACCACCGGGAAAACCGCCATGTTGGGAGGTCCCATAAAAAAAAGCGCCCAACATCCCTGGTGGACCGCTATTGGGAGCCTCTGGGTTTGCCCTCAATGCCGTTGGTTTTATTTTGGTTGCCAGACACCTTTACCATGTGCTAGAAAAACTGAGAGGACCTTTGTCTTCCAACTGCCGCTGGGGAGCTGGAGTCCTCAAAATTCTCGATGCTCAGAGGGTCCAACCCACCCTCCCCTACCCACGTACCCCCCCTACCCCTAGATCCCAATGTGTTTTGCCAAGAAACAAAAGAACACCAAGGCTTCGAGGCTCACAACGGGCTCGTGGGAAAGCTTGCCGTACACCACCCTTGCACACCCTTGCTTGCAGGATTCCCGTTCGCACCCCAAAAGGGGTCCCTTGATATTTTTCAAGGTTTTGGGGAATTCGTCAAATACAGCATTTTCAAATCCACAAAGAATGAGGAAGTTACTTGGACCTTCTGGGTTTGCTTGTGACTTGCGACCTCAAAGGCCCGGCATGTAGCCCCCCTCACTTGGCTCGTGGGGATTCTGCTTCAGGTCGGAGCTCAGGGTCCGAGAACGCCAAGATCCGAACTTCTCATTTTCACCCGGACCTCTGCTTACGGCAGGGTACTTGGCAAGTGGGACGGTTGCGACCCACTTGCTACGGTTATAAGTCTCGTCACTTAAGTACCCTGTGTGTAAGCAGTGGTTGAGAATAAAGTGCACCCTGGTTGTCGGTCCTTCATACACCTGTAGGGGTGTCAAAACTAACATCGGGGCACTCTACACAGACATTTTCTGCTTGGCTTCAAAACCATCCCTTTCTGCTGCGGGTGCCCTGGTTTGTCACAACCTAATTCCTGCAAGGGATCTTTGGTCACATTCCCGAAAAGCCAGTAAAGCAAGCGTTGCACGAACCAAAGGAAACTCACCTTAAATTGGCCAATGGTCATACTAAAAATCACCAAACATGGCAACATCAGGCTGTCCGATGAACTCTTGTGGCTTTGGACTGGAAAGGGGGAAGTGTCATGTGGGTAAATGGGTTTTCGAAAATTATGTCTGAAAGTCCTGGGAAGTAGTGCTAGATTCCTCTATAACCAAAGCAACGGGACGGATAGGAAAACTAAGTGCCCCTGATGCACTCGACGAACACTCGGTTCATAGAAACCGCCAGTCATCTGCCAGGTGTTTTAAGAACGACGATGTTGTCTCTATTGTGGGGACAGAAGCTTCCGGTTGAACATTGCGAGAAACAACACACACTTTAGCATGGTGTGCTCAGTTGCTTGCTTGTCACCGTTTGAATGGAACACCCCAAACAATCGCAAATCATATTTCTCGGGTCACTTGCAGAAGGTGGTGACTTGCTAAACCAAACTTCCCACACTCATGCCCTCTACATTTAGTGTTAGTTTTTCGGCAACCCATGTGATATAACCTCCTTCTCGTCCTGCAAGCTGGGAAAAAACTGCCATCATAAGGGTCCCAATTATACCACCAAGTCATAATGTAGTACTTCAATACCCCCACCGAGCCCCACCACAAAATCACAGGAGGACTTTTGGCTGGCGCTTGAAAGAGGACTCAAAATTGACACTGGCAGCCGAAAAGGCCGCCATGGGAAACCAGGGTGTTGGGCGATGAAAACAGGGAACCCCTTCCCAACAAAGGAGGGCCGCTGGGCAGGCCAAATTGACATTGGCAATCACTTGAGTCCAACTTTGTTTGCCACTAAAATGGTATTCCCAAGTGAAAGCCCGCGAACTCGTAGACTGTTCAGTTTTTGCTTCATATTTAGTCAACGACATAATATATGGCATATTTTCTGAGAAGACCTCTCTAAACTTGACACACACACACACAACAGGCAGCAACACACACAGAAACTTGCTGGCTAACATGGCCTTCCCAAAGAGATTCCCAAAGTGGGTGTCCTTTTGGAGGGTACCAATAGAACATCCTCTATGTTGGGGGTGCCCCATTTGAGTCACTTGCTCAAAACCCGGTATTAAAATGGTCGTACTCCCGGAGCCATGCTTCAAGATCTTCAAGAATGAAGAAGGCGGAGATCCGCAACAAATTTCTGGTAAGGGGATTGTCGACCTCACTAACCTTCTACCCGGATTTCGGCTTTGAGCACGTGGCTCATATGCCCATTGCTAGTCAAGAAGGCCTACCTCAAAGTTCAACAAGAACATGCAGCTGGGACACGGATTCATCCATTAATGCATGGGCGGCTCAAAATTAAAGCGCTAGGGTTACGCAGGTTCTAGTCTTTGATTCCATTTACCAGGGTTCCAGTTTGGTTCCCCTTTTTTGACCCACTGCCGGGTGTCCCATTGATGTTTGACAGGCATCTCATTTCGAGTCAAACCCAAATCAACTCAGGCGGCGATTCACGCCTCGATGGTCATCCGCTCATCGAAGTTCGGGTCCACGCGGCCGTCCACCCTGCAAACCTGCGGCTTCGAAGGACGCCGTTGCTCGCCGCGTTTGCGCCAAATTTCAACCCACGGCAGAGGGCCTCAAACAACGAACGCCCTGTCAAAAGGTTGGGGTCTCAAGAAGAATTTATTTTGACCCTTATTAGGCGAAGTAGTTGAGGGGACAGTGGGGTGGTCGCGTTGTTCCTGACTACTTCAGGTGCTGCACCATGTGCTAGGCAAAATGGGAATGCCAATTTTGTTGGTCGAATTCGCAGGGAAGCAAACTCCAACCACACTTCTATCGCTTCTATATCATGATGCCCCCTCTTATTCAATCAAGAAAGTGGGCAGGACAGTTCCTAGGCAAGTCGTCTCCCTACTTCGGACGGTCAGCTTCCATTGGAGAGGCAACTCCAGGTCCATTGACACCCCTCCCAAAACGGGTCCCAAGGAGATGCCTGTGGGTCAAAATTACAAGAATTCCTAAGGAGATGTTACAGGAGAACTCAACTTAAAACCGTATTTTATCTGTTCGTTTAAAGAGGGAATTCCACAAACACAATCATTTGTTCATCCCAACCGTCCTCACCCCGTCACTTCCGAAACTATGGATTTGTGATGAACCGGCAGGAAAACCCACGTGCAACGCAATCCCAACAGTTATAAACACCACACAAAAGATCAGTCAAACAATCGCAAGGATGCCGCCCGACTTTCAATTGATAGCACCCATTTCAATTCTATCATAGCCATAGCAGAATGCAAATGTCTTTCCCAAGGGTGCACTCAGTTTCCTCCTGAACCTCAGCCCGACAAAACTGCATTCACAATCGCCTTCGGCTTTTGTCCAACAAATAGTATGCCTGGTTCTGGCCATTGTGAACCTGAATATGTTTTGAACATACAAAGATCGGTCTACCAAAAGGTAGGGATTTAATAACTCCAGTTTAGCTGAACACCTGTGGTGGGTGACTGACTTCGGGTTGCACGGTTCTGGGTTGCCCGGTCTGGAGATTTGGCCGAATGATCAGAATGAGTCGTGGACTAATTTGAGACCGAATCAAGTCATGATCATGGGAGTAACGCCCCTCAGTCTGATTGGTTGCGACTTGAGGGAAATCAAGCACCCTTTGAGGCTCAAGCCAGTTTGAAGTGGGCAAGAAAAAACGTAACCCCGGTCTGGAATGATATCTACACAAATCAATAACGTTCACTGACCGGAAACCAGGAATTCCCAAGAGAAGGACTTTTAAAGGAGATCGTGTTACCTCCAGGTGAGCCCTTTATGACTTGCGCCTCCTTTTCAAAGCAAAACCCAGTAAACCAGGCCCCCAAAATGGGAGGCTCCAATCAATTTCAGCAGTGCCCAAAACCTACTTAGAAGTACCAGCACTGTAAAGTTAAGTAAAGGTTTGTATTGGTCGCAGTACAATCCGCACTAAAACAGGTAGTATATCCAACATGACCAACAGGGGAATTTCAGCGCTCAGTTGGATGAGGAAGCCATTTGCTGAAGCCCGTCCCAGCCTGCAAGGGGCACTGGCAATTTCCGTCGATGCGCTGCATCTCCGTGTTGAAGGCTATCTCGTACCTTGCACTCAACGGTTCTTGGTGGACGTTGGAAGGGGAGCAACAAATTAAATCTTAGCAGTTAAGTGGTGGGATTCAACCACTAAACCACAATAAACAAAAATGCAAAAAATGTTTCCTGAGTCGTTTCAATGACTCAAACTGTCACACCTCAGAGTCTCCCCCTCGCAACTCGTAGAATTGAAGATCAAGTAAGGGCCACCTCCGAGGGCCAAACCACTGACGGCCACCAAAGGGACCTTAGGACCTTTCGGGCATCCAGAGACTCGGGTTGGGCCTTTATTCCAAAGCCAAGTAGAAGGCACCGGGGCCACCCCTGTTCAGGGATTCCCCTTTTAAGGCGCCGTTTGATTTGTTCGGGAACTCCTCCAAACCTATGAAATATGTTACCCCCATGAGTGTGAAAGGCAACCAGCCTCAGACTCAGCGATCACTTGAGCAGCACCGAAACCCACTTTGGGTACCAACCGCTTGTGAAGCAGCCCAAAGCCGATATTTCTGTTGGCCCAAGAGTGGACTTTTGCCAAATCCATTTCGCACCATTCAGAAACCCTGGTTTCTGATGATGTCCACTATGAATACCAACAAACAATGGCTTTCCATGCTTTCAAAGTGGGGCAAGATTTTGTCCATCCACATGGGTGTGGGTCAAACATAGGTAGCGAAAATGGGCTTGGTCGGGTAAATGGAAACAAGGACTAAAGGCTGCGGTCCGATTCCTGGTGGTTCACCCATACCCATATTTGGCAATGGAAAGCGGCAATATGAATCGATCGGACCCCCCGGCCTCAGGCGGTTTTGCCGGAGCACCATGAGCTCGCAATCGCCTTTCAAACGACGGCGGACATTGGGTCGGGCGCGAATGGATTCGCAAGTCTGAACGTTGGTTCACCACACAAATTGTCTTTCCCAGAAGAATTGGGAGTAAGCTGATGTTAATGCAGAATTCAGCACATGGGAAAGGAAGATGGAGAAACCATGGATCAACAACCCCATCCTACTCATCTAATAGCATCCTACTCATCTAATAGGGTTGTGTCACCCACAAAAGTGATCCGGATTCCCACCACAAGGGGACAGCCCCCAAACAACAGACAAACCTTGGGCTCTACTTAGATCCGGGGACAAAACTTTCCGTGAACGCCCCTCTCACAAAAAGAACTGGTGCGGTGTGTGGACCACGCGAGCTGACGACACGGGGTGCGCCAAAGACCCACTCGGCCACGCCAGAAGTTTGGTCAAGGAAGACCAAAGCGCCCAAGCTTCTACTGGGGGTGGGTACTTAGTAAGTGGTTAGCAAGCCTGGATATAACCCACAGAACGGAGACTTGCAATTACAACCATGGCTCAGAAAGTGGTAAATGCGGAAAGTAAGCCTGGTTATAACCCACGGAACGGGGACTTACACTTGCAACCATGGCTTCTGTGGGTTGTCTCACCATGGAGCCACTTACCTGAAGTACCCAATCGATCGCCCCTTTCATTGGCCCATTGGGCTTTGATCTTGCACGATCAAAGCAAGCCTGACACATTCTGCCGTGTCTTTCAGGTATCCCGACATGGTCCGGGGTGCTCTTTTTGAAGCCACCCCTTTTGGGGGTCTAGGTCCTCCAGTAGAGTGCCTAGAATATGGGTACCCGATGTTTTTTCTGTTTCTGTGGTCTATTTTAGTAGGGGAACCCTCCCCCAAACAAGTTGGTAAACGGGCACGGGGGAACCTGGAGGTAGTCTTAGGATCCTGAAATATGAGGCTCGGCCATTGGCCCAAAAAACGGCCTTTTGGTATGGCCGTGGTGAAGGCGCACCCCGGTGACAAGGGTTTGACCCAAGCTCAAGGGACCCGGTGGCTCGAAGGAATCCCTTACCAAGGCCTTAACAAGGTCTCGAGACGGTGGGGGCAACACACCCTCAACGCCTTTAGGGCATCTCTGGGTGCGGGGGGCCATGAATTGAGGGAAAACTAGCAGAAACACTGCGGTGGTCGGTGTTCAAAGGGGCCCTGGACACGGAAATCTCCAACAACCGGATTCAGACTGCAGCCATGTTGAAAAGCTCAGCTAAGGGCAAAACCCAAACAGGAGCGAATCAGGATTTGCAGAAGACGAGCAAATGTCGGTTTGACCATCCCCGGAGATCTGAAATGGGGGAGAAATCCACCAAGCATGATTTCCTTCATCTCAGTTGTTCTGTGACCCTGGAAAAAAAGGGACCCTTTTTGGGGAAGACAACTTTTAGTGATTTCTCCACCGATTTCTCCACAGAAAATCCCAGGCTTCTCGATCGAGGCACCGATGGAGACGATCGCCATCATGGGGTGTAGCTTCCCATGGATCCGAGTGCTGTTGTCCAGCACAGACAGGCCTGGGTTGTTTTTCTTGGCGCGTCTTGGGCGCGTTTCGTTTCAACGAAAATCGGGTGTTGTTTTCTTCTTCTTTTTGCGCGTTTCTGGTGCGTCCCGTTTCAACCTCGACAATTCACGGCGTCCCGTTTGGCTCCAGGGGAACTCCGAACAAGCCAGCCTGGGGGCACCCTGATCGAGAATCCTCCAGTAGAGGGTTGGAATAAGGAGTTTCCTATTTTTTTCAGGAGGTCTGTTTTAGTATATAGGGGAACCCTCCCAACCAAAAAAGGGGTGAGAAAGGGCACCTAGCTGGGGAGCCTAGATGTGCAGCTGTGGACCAGGCCACGAGGGGAACCCAGAGGCGAGTGACCGGTGTCCAGAGTCATCGCCAGAAGCCAAGAGGTCAACCCAATGCAGTGGGGTGAAAGTAGACGGCACAACAAACCCACATTTAGGTTTTCTCATCCTCTTTACTCGCAAACAGAAAGGGAACAGTGCCCATCTACTTTCACCCCGGTGTAATGAACGCAGGGGCAGAAAGCTTGCCGCATCTCTCAGAATGGCCAGAGAACGGTCCTTTACTATTTTTCTTGTTGACCCAGGTGTCGAGCAAGTGGCTCACATTGCAATAGGATGGAAACCAAACGCTCCGAAAGTTTCTCCGGGATTTTCTCCAGTAAGTTGAATGGGGAAGGTGTTTGGAATCTAGCCCAAGCAAATCTAAGCATTTTTCGTGGAATTTAAGCTTGGATAAGCCAAATTTATGCTTGGATAAGCCAAATTCAGCTAGGATAACTTTTGCCCACCCCCCGTACCTGGCAAAGCTTTTGAGAGCCCCATTTTGATGATTTATAAGCTTGGATAAGCCCAGTCTAAGCAAATCTAGTGTGTTCGGCCCCCGGCGAGGTGCGGGAGAAACCTTCTAAGGGGTTTTAATTGAGGGGTAGGGGGAGCCCTGCTGTCTTGACGCTGTGACTTGGTTTGCAAGACCGTCCAAAGGGTGCACTACATCAACCCAACGACAACAACCATTCCCATGGTTGCTCGGGGGATGCAACTTCTTATTTCATCAAGAAAAGTTTGACACATGAGCTCATTGCTCAATTCCAGAGTTTCTGGACTTTATACAATATGGAAGTAAGCAGCCAATACTTGTCAAAACCAAAACACACATCGCAAGGATGCAACCTCAAAAGTGTACGGCTCTCTTCCGCACTCCGCAATTGCTGTTCTTTCTTCCGCGAGCGAAAGCACGTGCACGCTTTCTATGGTCCGCTTTGGGACCCCAGCACGTGGACGCTGGCTCGCTGGGTTCGCCAGTCGTCGCCTTTGTGGGAAAATACATTGTCGCCATCCAAAAGGGCTGTCCACACTTTGAGGATATCGGACTGTGGATGGACGAAATCCATTTCGCACCACCTCAGAAACCCTGGAAGGATGATTCCCCTGTAAATACCAACAAACAGTGGTTTCCCACGGTTTCAAAGTGGTGCAGGATTTCGTCCATCCACAGTACCATGTTTCTTCAAACAGCTACCTGTGTGCTGAAACTGGGAGTGCGGATCCACACGTGTACTTCTCAACCTGCGGCATGGCAGTCACCAACCCCCACTACAAACAGAACCACCAAAAAACGAATAAACCAAAAAACACGCCAAGAGCAGCGAAGTATCCATACTCAAAACCCATGCCTCCCAAACCCATTCCTGAAAATGCCAAACCCGTCATGGAAATCCTCCCGACTCCCGGAGCATCCGCGTCAAGCGGAGGCATCTTTCGATCTCTACAGCCTGGCCAACTGGCCCAGCCGCTCCTCCTGAGAGTAGAGCCCGAACAAGCCGCCTGCCGTTGCAGCGGCAGCTCGGGCCAAACCCTCGAGGGTGGTTTGAGGGTTCCATATCTCTGCAAGAGGCCCCAAAAGCCAAACCAATTGAGGGCGAATTACCTGAAACAAAAGAGTTTTGACAGCCTTGAGCGAAACTCCTGTAGAAGTTCCTGTTGTGCTACCGAGTTCGGGCAAACGAGCGACCAAAACGGGTCCACTCTCGGTTCTAAATCCGTTGCACTGGTTTATATATGTTCCAGGCCGTGACTATAAACATCTATAAACCACATAAAGCCAGGTAGAAGAACCACCTACTCAAATGGCCAACATGAGGCACACTCTCAAAAGAGTGTGGACCCCCTCAACCAAAGGAGAAATTTCCATTGATTCCCTTGTATGGAATATAGCCAATAACGGAGTACGGACCCTCATCTCAGAGGACCAGTCTCAACCAGAAAGCTCCAAACCCCTAGCCGTCCAAGTTCTCCGGGCCAATGATTCACACACCAAAGAAAAATGAAATGCCCAAAAGACGGGATCACGACTAAGCTCACATGTGGCCCCCTTGGCCCGGACATCTCTGGCAAGCTGAGCTTTTGGTAGGAAAAAACGCCCCAAGCTCCGGCAACCGCCTTTGCACTTGGCAAACAGAATGGGAGACAAAGAAAACGGGTTCACTCAGTAGGGGTAGCTTCCCCATTTGTAGGGATCCGAGTCTATCAAGACACGTACAAACAAAACAAGGGGAAACGACTGTTTTATTTGAACACAAAATGGAACTTCAAGCCAAAAACCGAAAACGCAACACAGCATTGCACTTGCGCGCCGACTGGACTATTCCCATAGCACCATGGCATCCAAAGGCAACTCGCATCTGCAGGCCGGGGGCTTCTGAGTCAACAATGTCTCAGAGGGTAAATACATCTGTTGATATTTGG
Source organism: Effrenium voratum (assembly GCA_963377175.1). Taxonomy (NCBI): domain Eukaryota; class Dinophyceae; order Suessiales; family Symbiodiniaceae; genus Effrenium; species Effrenium voratum. Next base: position 202,911 of record CAUJNA010003603.1, on the reverse strand, counting down.
GGTTGATCAAACAGTTGCCCATGCCCACCGATTTGGGGGGAGGGGGGGTCCCAAAAAAACACCCCCAGATGCAATGAAACCCTGGCATGAATCCTAATTATGTCTAACTGACGCCTATGGATCCACTACGGGAAACCAGCCATCCTTCGCACCGGGGTGAGCGCGATCTCCGCATGGGCTTCAACTTTTGTCCTGCCGTTCTCTGCCTTTGAAGGTTTGGTTTTCTGGGTTGGTTCACGTCGCCATGGTGAAACTAGTGCGCCATGGTCATTTTTGCCTTAGGAATCCTTGCACTCTAAGTTTCCGCTTCTTCAGGGGTCTATGACCGTTTCTGCCACTCCCAGAGAAGAAACTGACCAATAAAAGGCTTGGGCGACGCTCAAATGTTTCACACCGGAAACAGGGGAACTTGTGACGTGGGAAACCCCTGCATTCCCACAAAAACTGACTCTTCCCGGATTGGCCATAGGAAATCCAGGTCCTTCATCTCAGCCCCCAAAAATGCACAATTGGTTCATCAAGCAAAAATTGGGTCTCAACCCCCACCCATTGGGTATGGGTCAAAATTGAGCCACCAGGGGAGGCAGGTTTTAGCAGTTGTTTCCATGTACTAGGCACTAGGCTTGCATTTTGGGTACCTATTGTTGAGCCGCACCCAATTGACTCATCCCTCCAAATAATTGCCTGTGTGCCAGAAGAGGATGCGCGAGTTCCGGAAGTCGTCAGGGTGCGCTCGTGCGTGTTCCTTGGATTCAACCCCCCACTGCCCCAGCCACCCGTCCCCGGTCTCCTCCAAATGAGTCCTCCACAAGATTGAGTTAAGAAAATGCTAAGGCCTAAGTGGTAGAACGGGGTTGTGCGACAATATGGTGTCTTAAATGGGTATGAATCCAAATGGGGGGACTTTGTCGCCATAATTTGCTGCATAGTAACTTATGCCCATCAATTGAGATCCTGGCCAGATTCCCTCATGGTGGGATAATAGTGTCTGTAATGGGCTAGCCCTTGATATTTCTCTGTTGCTTTCGGTCCCCTGCTAAAAGTTCAACTTTTAGTTTTTTCAGGGAAAGCCCATTAGTTGGCAACAAGTTAAAGTCCCAACATCCAAGCAAAATGCACCACAGAGTTTACATTGAAAGCTTAATTGCAAACACTGCGTCCACAAAAATGACACTCTCAAGATGACCATCTGAATGATGCGAAGAAACTCCACGCCCACAAGTACAAGTGATCTGATGACATCCGCTGCCTGCAACCAGCCAGTTAAACGTCATCTTTGCATTTCCCCACATTGGAACTCCAAGGAAAAGCGCAACAACCTGTAAACTTTTGGGCAATAACAAGAACCCAAAAGGGATCCATGAACTTGACAATATTCCCCAAGCTGACAATAGACCACAAGTATATGTACTACTTGCTCCTGTGGAGCAAAAGGAGCAAAAGAAAACGGTTGCGTGGAATCTATCAGAGAGCCTATCATGACAGGCGCCTCCCTTTCTGTTCCAAAGGATTGTCTGATCTGCAGTTGACGGAAGTACAAGGTTTCTTCAGACAAAACAGACATGAGTCTGTTAAACCTGCCAAACCATAACCCATAACAGATACGTAGCGCCAACAAAAAAAACACAAGGGACGGTAGAATCCGATAGAAGCAGCCGAAATCACATGAAGATTGAGCTCAGACTGTCCCTAATAAACCATCACAACGATCATGTTTAGTGAACTATCCTGTGTTTTTGGGGCCGCTTTTGGGTTTCATGTCCATGTGCAGGGGAGTAATAAGGAGTTCACCGGCAAACAGCGGAACAAAAACAAGATTCTCAGCCGCGCTAAATCACCTACCACTAAATCACCTGCCCCTAACTGGCCACAGTATTTTACCATGAGCAAAGTCACCCACCAAGTGGTAGGTTAAAGGCTAACCACTCCAGTTTCCGACTTTGATCACCCCCAGAACCAGTCAAACTAGTTCCCCCAGACTAAATCAACCATGGAAGTGCCACACATTCACCGAGCTGCACAGAAGTGAAAAAGAGCTTTGCCCGAATACACGTGGTCCAGGACGACTCCTGTGCATTCCGCAAGGAGACCCCTATGCGCCTGTGTCTCTGCTTTTGAGGCTCTGAATCCTTGTCAGGTTGGTTTACAAATGACGCATACCCACCTACTGGTATGCATAATATGTGCTGTTTACAAGCCATAAATATAAGCAGTACCCAAGTAAAGGACTTTGACGGCCGACCCCAGATGCATGAGGTACGTGAGCCCATGTCCAAATGTGTACTTACGGCATAACGACATCAATGCCCCTCACTTATCTCGGTTGCTTTCTGCTCGCCTGCCCAAAGTTCAACTTTTGGTTTTTCAGGGAAAGCCTATTAGTTGGCAAGAAGTTAAAGTCCTAACAACCCTTGGCAAAATGCACCGAAGTCAAAGTCGCACCTCGCAAAAGGTGAGTGTTTTGCTGGCAGTCTCTCCCCTCCCGCGCGCGGTAACTTGGAAGACACCCCCCACCCTCCCGGTTCCGTGGAAGCTCGGGGGAGCAACCTTAATGGGTCGTTGGCTTTCTTAAAGTTAAGCTCCTAGTGCGATATTAGATATGTCCTAAATCCTTCTAAACTCTAATTCCCCTCCTGTCCGCAAACGTGGAACCTGACTGAGGGGTCCTGGAAGACGACTTTCCTTTAAAACAAATTTCCTGGGTTCCACGGGTGCCACGTTACTGGACAAAGAAATGGCCGGAAGCCGAGAAAGCTATGGCCTTCACCGCCTCAAGGACGTCTCCTGAGCTTTTGGCCACCTCCACCAGGAACTGCAGCTCCGCCTCGGAGCATTGGGCTCGAGTGAAATCGATTCCCTGCAAAACCAACAGGGAAGAAGAAGAGATATTCTCGGGGGCGAAATCTGCGAAGCCCTGCCAAAAGTGAGTTTCACTTTGAGTGGTTTAGTGCGGAAAACCCAAACTAAGTTGGCAAAAAGAGTTGAAGTCCTAAGATCCCTTGGCAAAATGCAGCGAAGTCTTCATTTCAGCGAACGGAAAATCACCTTTCGGGAGTGCGAAAACCCACCTCGCCTCAGAGGCGTTGGCATAGCCTCCGCCCCCGCCCGGGTGGATCTCCACCTGCTGCGCGATCAGCTCCGCCTGCTCCTTGCCGCAAGTTGCCGATATACGACATATATATATATATATATGGCCATGGGTCAAAATCCAGATCGTACCCCCAGTGAACATCCCAACCCCCACTAAAATAGACTAAAATGGGTGGTGCACCTACCCCAAAATGGTACTATTGGCTTTGACCCACAGCCATATTAGGGTGCACGTCAACATACTTACTTGACCAGAGGGCGTGGAAAAATTGGTTCACCTTTTGGGACCTTGGTAAAGAAACTTGTTGCTTGCCACTAAACCGGGCCCAAAAAGTGGACTCAGAAAGGCAGCGGGCATGCCGCAAACCTGCCTGCGCCATGAAATTCTTGAACATCCTACGCGGACTGCCTACACGATCGCTTTCCCCACCAGAAATGCCTACGCGGTGCCTCCGCAACATAAGGCGAGCTCCCCCCAAAATCCGCGGCGAATACGTAGCAAGAACAACTCTGCTCAATTTGGTGCATATCTTTTTGGCTTTTTGGGAAGACTTCAAAGGGAACCCCAACGAAAAACAACAAAATCTCACTTCCTGATTGGATCGGCGGAGTGAGGGCTATCTCCTTTTTTTGGGATGAGTTCATAGCGCGCCCCAAAGAAACCACAACAACACCCCCTTGTGGGGGTGTACCCCTACCAACCAACCCAAAAATTTCAGATAAAACCCATTTCGGGGACCCTGAAAAGCCCAACGCCTGCCACCCCTGGCCCGTCGACGCGCCTTGGAGCATCCCAGGCCTTCCGCCTCCTTCAGCAGAAGCGCGCGGTACGCTGCAGGCGTGTGCTGAATGTTCACCCCGTGCCTTGGGAGGCGACGCAACCTGCTTTGGGCCCATAACTGGTGCATACTGTGGATGGACGAAACCCATATCGCACCGCTTTGAAGCCATAAGGAATCATTGCTGGTTGGTAGTTACAGGCAACAAGACACAGCTCATGGTTTCTCAGGTGGTGCGACATGAATTTCGTCCAGTAGCTCACTCCCTGGGCTTCTTGAACAAACCTTGCCACTCAGGGAGTGAACCCAGGAAATCAGGGGTGCAGAGGACAAACACACATGTGTGATGAGTATGGGCCATGCTAAGCTGGACATATCTATATGTATACCTAAGTATGTATATATACATATACATATATGTGAGTAGCGGACAAAATCCTTTACTAAACTCCATGCCATGAGGAAGTTGGGTGGTCCCCATTCAGTGTTCAGCTGAGGTGGAAAGGGAGGTCCTCTATCGGTTTTGCGCTTTTGCTGACTTTGCTAAGCCCAAGGCGCCCCGATCACTACCGAAGACTACCGAGGTTTTGTCGTATGCTCATGCATATACTATTTACTTGTCAGACCAGTTCACTTCCGATTTGGAGCTGCTTGATCACTGCCACAAAAACGCCCTGGACGTTTTACCACCAAATTCACCTTCCCAAGACCCAAGAAGTCGAAAAAATCAAAACCTAGGGAAGCGAGGGTTCTGCGGGTTCTGCCTCCTTCAAGCACCTCCGTTGACCACTATGAAATGGCCAAGAGCCGTGCGAACAGGGTCTTGAACTCGGTCCTGACCACATTTTCATTTTGGGTTTCAACCCCTGAACAACACCCCAAAAAGGCCTAAAGTGGATGCTTCCTCTGGGTTTGACACTTTCCGTTTGAATCCAATCCTGGAACGAAAGGAGTCTTCGCAAAACCTGACAATGGGTCAACAAGACCCAAAATCCATAATTTCCATAGGAGATCCCCCTTTGTCTGGATGGTGTCTGGAGTAGCTTGAATGGTTAGTTTGATGCAGCCTGATTCCCATTCAGTATGTTACCCTTTACATAGCGGAGAGTGAGTCCGAATGGTTTTAAACAGGTGCACAAGAGGTCTTTCGTGGCTATGCCGGTAACACCGTTTTCCAGCCAGTCACGGTTTTCCAACGGCAAGCATCGTTTCGTGGCTGTGGCCTCAGCTACGTCAAACGTCGAACAAAAATCGGCCCGATAGGTTGGGCCCAAGAGCTTTTTTGCACTTAAGACACAACTCACCCTACGGGTGTGGCCCCGTTTGGCTCACCCCTGGATTTTGTTTCCCCAACAAAAACGACCTCGCCCTATGGGTTTGGCCCTCCGCTTTTCTAGGTCCTCCAGATTTGAGAGGTGAGAAGAATTTGGTACCCGATGTGTTTTTCTGTAGTCTTTTTAGTGGGGAACCCTCCCAACCAAAAAAGTTGGTAAAAGTTGGCAGAGTTGGGGCTGGGGGACCTAGTTTTCTCCAACCACCAAAACGACATTGTTTCCACCCAAACAAAAAAGCGACCTCGCCCTCTGGCTTTGGCCCTCCGCTTTTGTCATTTACTTGAGTCCCCTGGAAAAAACTACAAATATTTCCAGTAGTGATAGATTCGCTTCAAAACCAACAGGGAGAACCAAAAAACTCTTCTTCACCAAAATGGAAGTTCAAAGAAACCGCGCCTCCCCCGCACTCCTCGCCGCCCAAAACTCGTCCCTCCGAGGCGCAGCTTCCGAGCGCCGCCGGCGAGGTGCAGACCCACCGCCAGGCCCGCGAAGGTGCCGCCGGAGCCGCAGGCCACCACCACGTGGTCCTCGACGGCTTTTTGAATCGACCGCGAAGGAAACCAGTTGGATGGCTTGTAGCGGTCATTCCCTCATTTTCCGCTGAGCACCAGCAAGATCATTGCTTTATACCTAGTTTGGGATCAGGTAATGGCTGGGTAAAAATGATAATAATGAAAAAAAACATTGTTTGGCAATGAATATAGCCACCAGACAAGAGAGGGTTGGGTTCATATGACCATTTGTTTCGCTAAGGGATGTATTTTAATCATCCAATTGGGTCCTTGCCATTCTTTTTATGGGAGTTGAACCCTAGGATTGGGATGTTTGCAAGGGTCCCTGGTATTGCAAGGTGATGTTGAGGACCACCAAAAAGGGAAATGGGTGTGCCTTTTCTTCGGGAAAACCAACATGGTGCTTTTCCTTTTGGTGTCCCTTTAAAACCAACACAGGGGTACCCTCAGAAAAAGACACACCCATATTTCCCTGTACAACTTTTTTTTTTTCCGTGGCCCTCAACTTGAATGGGCCTAGAAGGTGATTGAACCTTTGTAAGAGTCAACATACTACAGGCAACCTTACCAAGACACAGGACAACACACAACAGGATCCTTTCAGCGGACTCTTCAAAAGGCTTCAAACCTGCCTTTGGGCCAGACCAGCCCAAGAGAAATTGGTGTGGCTTGTTCCGGGGTATTTTGTGGCGGAAGCATGTTAGAGGGAAACCCAACAGCAACCAAGCTTTCTAAAGGACACGGGAAAATTAAATTTGCAGGATACATATAAGTATCACTATAGCAAGTTGCACTACGAGAAGGGAGAAACAATGTTTTTAGGAGAAACCAAAAGGAAACCAACCTGTCTGGACGGTCGCCTAAATTTGAGACAAACCCGTGTGAGCCATGTTCAGAATATGCACTTACACGGAAAAACACGCGGGACAATTGGTCAGTCCCTTTGAGTGTGTGTGTTTGCTTCATACAGCTGATGTCCCTCCCCGATTGACCATCGTATACTGGTATACTCCCAATTGATGAAACCGCGACAAACCGGAAAAGGTCGACATTGTGTACGAAGTTCGACTTGAAGGTTTATGTTGGTCCGTGTTTGGCGCACAAACACGACTGTGGGCTGGACCTGTACACAGCATAGAATGGCAGGAAGCAAACATCTAGAGTTCTAGCACTTGCTCAGAGGCCAAGACCAAGATGGTATGACCCCAGTTGGGCCGTGTAGAGCAGGCCACCCCTAAAACGCCTCACCTCTCATAGATTAACCGAGGTGCAAATCCCTCTTCGTAGTCCTCTCTGCACTCAGGGCCTGAACATGGCACATTCTGGTGTCATCGCTGCCGAGTCAAATTCAAACCGCATTAGTGTGTCTGTGTGTGTGTGTGTTTGTTCTTTGGGGGAGGGAGCCTGTTTGGTTGGCTTTAAAGCGACAGCAACAGGAAACCAAACATTTTGGGGGTCACCAAAAAAAGACAATCCTTGGGCCTGTTCCGCAATTCCTGTAGCCGGCGCAAGGCAGCACAAGTGTCTGCCATAGTTTGACTGCTGTTTGAACATCTAAGTTGAGGTCAGTTTTTTGGTTCAGTCAACGCAATTGAGTTGGCTCAGCCCATCGTGGAATATATCCCCAAAACATGCCAAACAGCTTCTGGTTGGAAGCATCCCAAGTACACCTTTGTTTGCTTTTGTGTTTGGCTGTTTGGTTCACTTCCCTTTTTTTTAAGGACCTAATGTTGCAACCCAAGACACCCTTTCAGAACTGTCACCTCTTCCCCAAACGAATGGTAAACAGTCGGCTCTCAATACCATCCAGAGTAACTCATATGACTATTGTTCCCCCTTGCGTAGAGCCCCGGTGGCCCCTTTGTGGAAAGCCGCACTGTCAAGCGCCCAAAACCACACCCCTTGAAGTTTCTTCATCGCCACGGGGCTAACCATCTGCAGCTGCAGCTCCTCACGGAGTGGGCCATGGGTCTTAAGGCGAGGGTACCTTGGGGTTGCTGAAAAAAGGCGAAAACAAAGCGAAACACATCTTTTTTGTTTGGAGTGTGCAACACACTCCGTGTTGTTGTTTCCTGCCCCCCCCCCCCCCGCTTAACGCAAAACAATTTTCCCAGGTCAGAGGCTAACGATCCAAGCTACCAGCGAAATGAAGGCATCCGAGCAAAAACCACAAGGGGGGGTTGACTAAACACCACAAGGTGCCCAGGTGGCCGGGGGGGGGGGACCGGAACCCTTACTTTTTTTGTCTGTATTGAAAGGAAGCCAAAAAGAAACTTTTGGCATTTTGGGCATCCCCAGTTTTCAGAGATCCCCTTTAAACCTGTTTCCCTGCAGGTAGTGGTTTGGAAGCCGCCAAAAGCAAAGCCGCGGATGAAAAAGAAGGACACCCCCAAACCCCGAAAGCCCCAAACCCCCAACTCCAGTGGGCCTGGGCAAAACAGATGAAGAAGGGTAGTGGCACTCTTGTTTTTCTAGCTGACTTTCACGAAAACCCCCGGATTCATGAAACTCTGGTTCACAGCACAGAAGAAATGCGGCTCCAAGGCCACGTGAAAGGTCTTCACCAGAGCCTGCAAAAAGACGCCATGGGAATTGACATAAGCATCCCTTTCTTGCTGCAGCATGCCATAGATTACCTCATCCTTCGGGTCCGAGCAACCTTGGCCCACGCGAGGGTATACATCCAACAACATGCGCGTAAATTCATATTTTGTCAAGCCCGCAAAAACACAAATAAGATCATGTCGGAGACCCTAGCAACGATGACCTTGCCCTAACCTCACCTACTATTCTCCGTTGTTGATTCATGTTAAGCCTATCTACCTATCAATCTATCCATCTATTGATGCACATGTATGTATATATATATATATGATACATACATATCCTAGCTTTTACCTACCCGTACCCATATAAGCGGAATTTCTCAAAATAGGGATCCCCTAACATGGTCAACTTCCCTTATAATATATATATATATATATATATACATATAATAGGTGTATATACACATACACGTATGTATACCGTATATATTGAGACCCCACACCCATCGACTTCCGCTTCGCTTCCGCGCCGCCTCCACCGCCTGCAGGTAGCCCCAGGTCCCCAAAGGGGCAGTGCCCCCCACGGGGATGACGTAGGGCCTGCGGCCTTTCGTCGCCAGCTCCGAGGCCACACGCTGGTTCCTCGTTTGCTTCCCCGAGTTGCAGCTTGTGGTTCCTAGGGTGTTCTAGGGGTACCTTCCCCGTTCTTTCCAGGAATCCTTCTTTCTAGAAAACCCCCCAGAAACCCAGGGAAAACGGCTGGATTGTGAAAAGAACGATGGTTCAAAAGAATGGGGAATCAACCCCCAGAGGTGTGGGTGTGTCTGGGTGTGTTTGGGTGTGTTTGGGTGTGTTTGGGAGTTCGTTTGCTTCCCCAATTTTTAGCTTTTGTTCTGATGGGGTTGTTACTTTGACTTCTGGAAATTCTCAAAGTTGGAAAATAGGAGATTCCATTTCATCAGCTTTGATCTAATCGGTGGCTTGGTGGCCATTGTGTTGGGCAGGAACTACAAAATTGAAAGCAACTGGCAGTGCCAAAATCAGCTTCCCCTTTGTTTGCTGGTTTGAGTTGGTGGTGTCTTTCCTGTTGGCGGGATGTTTTTTTCCACAGTTGAGACCTTTCGGCTAATCCACCAGTCAAGCCATTAGCACGTTGGTGGTGGGGAGGCGTTCCTGGGGTGGAATCCCCATCTACCCACAAGAACCAGGGGTTCAAATCCAAATCTAAACCACCAATCCTGATCCAATCAAGGGTGTCCTGAGGGGGCGTGAAACCATCGGGAGGCGCCTCCTTTTTGCTAAAGGTCAACAACACCTAAACCAAGACAGGCTTCCATGGTCAACCGGTTTTTGGACAACCCTTCATGTGTTCCATTGTGTGCCCCGTTTGAATAAAGAGGCCATGTTATTTTGCCCCCCACTTTTCCCTGTCAACCTGCTTTTTACCCGCCTTGTCCTGGGTGTGTGTGTGTGTGCGTGTGTGTCAGAAAAAGGGATCTGGACACCCGAACATGGGCTGTGCACATCAAAGGGGGCTCGCGACCCAAACAAGAACCCACCAGTACTTTGTTGCCTCACTTCCTGCCCGGATTTGCCGAAACAGAGACTAAAGTCCAGGAACTCAGTTTCGGCGTTGATGTGTCAAGTAGGGGGGCCCGGTAGAATGGGTATTTTGTGTTGTGATTCCGCTTGAAACTCAAGAAAGTACTGAAACCCAAAACCTATTATGAATGCCTTTACCCCCGCCCCCCTACCCCCTCCCCCGCCATAAGGTAGTTGGGTCCTATCCCTAGGGTGGCTAGGAAGCTGACATATCAGCATTTTCCCTACGCCTTCCGAAGCTGAACCAATTTTGATCGGAGATTCGAGCTGCGTTACTTTGCTGCGTCCTCCTATGGGGAACTCAGAAGAGATTCGAATTGCTCTTGATGAAAGTGCTGCGTTTTCCTAAGCTTTCCGCAAACATGCTTGCCCAAGGTTGCCTAAGGCTTCGCTAGGGCTTCCCTAAGGCTTCTCTAAGGTTTCCAGCTTCCCTAACGCTTCCCTAAAACCTCCCCAAGGCTTTCCTACAACTTCCCTACAACTTCCCTAAGGCTTCCCTAAGGCTTCCATAAGGGTCCCTTCCCAACCGAACTGCAGGTTTGGGTGGTATCTCTTGTCCAATCAGCTTTTCACTGCTCAAGAGCCTCCCTGAGTTCCCGCCATACGCCGCCATGCGCAGGGCGAGTGTCAGGCCAAGCTTCCCCAAGGCTTCCGCAAGGCTTCTGCAAGAGAAGTTCTTTGAGCTTAAAAAGGGGGGGGGCTAAAGGGGGGGGGTGCGGGCTCCATCATACTAGAGAGGGCAAGCGGGTGTTGCTCGAAACCCAAATCCAAATTTTTAAATGGAACCCACCAGCCAAGCCACCAACCCACCAGGTCGATCCGACCACTCCGACAGCCAAAGTCAGACGCCAATCCCAGTCCAAGCGGCAGGCGCTCCGCCGCCGACAGATCCCCCCCCAGGGCATAGTACTCCTTGGCGCCGATGAGGTGCAAGTGCGCGCCCGTGAGGCGACTCAGCAGCAAGTTGCCCTGCAGGCCTGGATGACGGGGACGGACTCGGCGGCATTTTAGGTGGATATCGCCGAGCTCTCCCAGGGCTTCCGGTAACTTATATGTCAGGAACCAGCTTGGTTCCCGCTATAGCAGGGTCATAGAACTTGGTTCCAGGAACCGGGCCAAACAGACTTCAAACAGACCCAAAACAGTATATTTTGCGTTGCCGGGCTGTGCGAGTGGTGCATTCAGAGCCTTCAACAGGATTTTGGTGCTCAAAGCAGTAGATGCAATCAATGAGGAGAATGTTTTCACTAAGTTCATAGAATTGTGTTTGGGACGCACAGCAATCAAATCATGTCTGGATCCCGATTGTGCCATGTGTTCAATGCAAAACAGGTTTGGGGGGTCAGCGGATCCGGAATAGAAACCTCGCATTAGTTTTACCATGAGGCCTGCTGGCGTGCCAGGTAATGCCTGTTAACAAGCTGTTCGTGGTGCATATCTGCCCTTTGTATGCTGGGTGGGGACTGTGTTACGACTACTCTTCCGGCCATATCCACTTGTCATTGAAAACTATTTTGCATGTTGATTAGCTTCCTTTGCAAAATATGGTGGCTGCACCAACATGCTAGCAACATTTGCTCCATTATTGGTGTCAACAGACACGTTCCAAATGACATCCACGCACAAAGCAAACGTTCGTCCACGATTGCAAGACTGCAGAAATAAGTAAAGAGCGCTTTGTGTTATTTGCGCTGCGACCTCAGTTTAATTTTACAAGCAAATGCCCTGCTTCAGTATGCTTAGGCACTTCCCAGGTGGAGTACTGTCGAAAGGGCTACGCGCTGACAATAGCTGTTGTATTCAAGGGCATTGAACCCCGCCAAACGCCTCACACATAAACACATCATACACTCAATACACTTAACAGCGCGCCCCAGCATCCAGCATGCAAGCTTGCACCGTCATCCTTGCTTGCATATTGTGGAACACTATAAGCAACATGTGTGGTCCGGACATCCTGTCATCAACAAGCGCTTCCAGGAGACTTGAATCTTGCCCAAGTGGGTGAATTATACAATTGTGGTTTCAATACCAGTCATGAATATCAGCAGAAAAAGTCACATCGGTATTTTGGCGTTTGCACATGGAGGCTCGCCCGCCACAAAGCAATATCTCTTGGCATAAGTGGTGGTCTATCCGTTTTGTGCACAGCAAGGTTACCAACTGGAGCGTGTTTGCATGGAAGTAGGTCGTGTAAATTTTTAAATATAGGCGCAGGCGCCTTTTGAGCTGTGATTAGGTGAGCCATGTCCTAAACGTGTCATGATTTGCTAAGTCGCATCATGTTGGTTATCGCACATAGAATGATTTTAACCCTCTTCTGCGTCAAACCAAGACACGCACAGCATCATTCCGTGGGTGTTTCCAACTATGGTAAGCTGTGTACAGCACATATCCCGGGGTTAAAAAAAAGCATTCCCAAAACCCTACAACATCTTTAGCAGCCATAGCCTATAGCTGTTTAATGTCCCTTCTCAAAGTAAATATCAGTATATTGTTTGTCCAAAACAATGTTATCTTTGGGAGCAACAGTTGTATGTTCGGAGGCAACACACGTTTTGGGAGCAACAGTTTTATATTCGGAGGCAACACACGTAAATGCACATAGACATGTTACCCATCGCAGTGACTTGGCAAAACATATGACATATGATAACCGCAACTGCCTACAGAACACCTGCCAGAGTCACACAACACGCAACAAATCACATGCGCACACACGCCAAAAGAACCCTGCCCATACTTGCACATTGCGTAGCAAAGGGGAAGCAGACCAAGCAGCTAAACACACATCATAATCACACTCACGCATCACACACCAACAAACCACGCAAACCCTTCATCACCCGCCAGAATCACACACCACGCGACAAAGCATACTCAAACTCTCCAGTTGGCCACAATCAAGCACCACACAATAGATGATGAACATACCTGTCAACGAGCAGCCACTTACAGCACAACAAGTCAGAAACACACGCACCAACTGAGTACCCACCATCACACATCACACAACAAAATATAATCACCCCCGCCAACTGAACACCGATCACATTCACTCATCGCACAAATAAACCATCAGCACCCGGGCCAACCAAACGCCCACAGCCAGCTACCACGCAACAAACAAACAACCCATCCGCCAGCTGAACACCCGCCAAACTAACGAACCACGCAGCGAACTCAAAATACACGGCCACCAACTGAAGACCCGCCACAGTCGCGTGCCTACAGCGAATAAAAAAGCACACAACCTTCCACACTCAAACACCACATAATTCATGTTCAAACACTCCCTTTCGATGAACCCATTATTTCACACAAGTGATGAACACACCCGCTCACAAAGCGCCCGCCGCAGTCACACACTGCGTGACAAAGTAGGAACACACGCCAAGTGAGCACCCTGCACACCTACATGGCACACAACAAAATAATGAGCGGGCCAGCCACCCAAGGCACCGCGCAAAGGATGAACTGAACACGCGCCGACGCGCATCCGCCACAGTCGTACACCGTGCAAAAAATGGTAAGCGCACCTGCCAACAGAGCACTCGCCTCAGTCACACACCGCATTAACACATAACAAACAAACACGCGCCAGCCATACTCACACGGTGTTACAAACGACACGCCTACGCCCCAACTGAGTCACTCACCAGGCAAGCAAGGGCACTGGCACCACCCAACTGAGCGCCAGCTACAGCCAAAAACCACATAAAGAATGAAAAACACACTTGCCAACTAGGCACCGGCCATGCTCATGAAACCACACAGCAAATTACAAGCACTCGGGCCAACTGAGCAGCCGCCACACCAATACACCGCACAACACATGAGCAACGCACGCCAGCGACAAACGCTATGGCAAGTGCTGGGGCAGGAAAACCTGCCAGCACAGGAAGGGCGAAACCGGAACCGTTAAAAAGGGCCCGGAACCGTTAAAAAGGGGGGTGGAACCGTTAAAAAAGGGCGTGGAACCGTTAGGTAGGGACCGGAACCGTTAGAGGGAAAATCGGACCCAAATTTGGTGAAAAACCGCGTGCTCCATGACTTTCATGCGGAAAACAATGTGTTCCATCATTTTTCCAGTACAATGGAAATTTGGGGTGAATCCAGTGTGAATCTAGCAGCAAATAAGCGCTGCGCCCGCTAACTGAGCCCCCGGCAAGCTAACCCACCACACAACATGCGCCTGAAGCACGCCGAACCCGAATGAAATTGAAAACCGATCGTCTCAAGACACGAGCCAGAACTTCCCCTCGAACATCAAACCTCAACCCTGCGCAGGATTGTGGGCACAATGGTTGTTGTAGCCCAAATTACGGACTCAGCTGAGTAACCTTAGGTTGTTGCAATTGTGCCTTGGAATTTACCTGGAAACATCAACATGTGTATGATTTCTGGCTGGTAGACCGCATTTTTGTTGGGCGTAGCCAGCTCGCTGCTCCGAAATGTCTCTAACGGTTCCGGCCTTTTTCTATCGGTTCCGGGCCCCTACCTAACGGTTCCACCCCGCTTTTTAACGGTTCCAGGCTCCTTATTCTAACAGTTCCGGATTCGTCCTTCCTGTGCTGGCAGGCTTTCCTGCCCCAGCACTTGCCATTACGTTTGTCGCTGGCGTGCGTTGCAATTTGTTGTGCGGTGTATTGGTGTGGCGGCTGCTCAGTTGGCCCGAGTGCTTGTAATTTGCTGTGTGGTTTCATGAGCATTGCCGGTGCCTAGTTGGCAAGTGTGTTTGTTGATTCATTATGTGGTTTTTGGCTGTAGCTGGCGCTCAGTTGGGTGATGCCAGTGCCCTTGCTTGCCTGGTGAGTGACCCGCTCAGTTGGGGCGTGAGCGTGTCGTTTGTGACGTGGTGTGCAAAGGTGGCAGGCGTTTAACCTTGTCATTTGTTGCGCGGCGTGTGTATGGCTGGCTTTCGGCTGGCGTGTTTGTTTGTTATGTGTTACTGCGGTGTGTGACTGAGGCGAGAGCTTTGTTGGCGGGTGTGGTTATCACTTGGTTTCGCGGTGTATGACTGCGACGGATGCGTGTTGGCGCGTGCTCAGTTCATCCGTTGCGCGGCGCCTGAGGTGGCTGGCACGCTTATCGTTTGTTGTGTGCTATGTAAGTGTGCAGGGTGCTCAGTTGGCGCGAGTTGTTCTACTTTGTCGCGTGGTGCTCACTGCGACGGCTGCTTTGTTAGCGGGTGTGTTCATCACATGTGTGAAATTATGGGTTTAGTCAGAGGGCGACTTTAAATATGTATACTGTTGCTGTGGTGTTTGAGTGTGGCTTCTAATTTGCTCTAGGTACGCGAGTATGGCGGGTCTTGAGCTGGTGGCCGTGCATTTTGAGTTTGCTGTCTGGCTCGCTAGTTTGGCGAGCGTTCACCTGGCGAATGGGTTTGTGTTTGTTGCGCGGTCGCTGGCTGTAGTGCTCATGGTTTATTTGTGTGATGTGTGAATGTGGTCGGTGTTCAGTTGGCGGGTGTGATTATGTTTTGTTGTGTGGAATGTGATTGTGGCAGGTACTCAGTTGGCGCGTTTCATCGCGTGTGTTTCTGACTTGTTGTGCTGTAAGTGGCTGCTCGTTGACAGGTATGTTCATCATCTATTGTGTGGTGCTTGATTGTGGCCAATTGGAACGTTTGAGTATCCTTTGGTGCGTGGTGTGTGATTCTGGCGGGTGATGAAGGGTGTGCGTGTTTTGTTGGTGTGTGAGGCAAGAGTGTGGTTATGATGGGTGTTTAGCCGCTTGGTTTGCTTCTCATTTGCTACGCAATGTGCAAGTATGGTCGAGGTTCTTTTGGCGTGTGTGTGTGTGTGCGCATCTGATTTGTTGTGTTGTTTGACTGCGGTGGGTACTGTAGGCAGGTGTGGTTGTTTGTTTTGCCCAGTCACTTCGGTGAGTAACATGTCTACATACATTTACGCTGGCTGCCTCCAAATATGAACTTGTTATGCAAATGACTGAAAGTTGTTGTGAGAAGCGGCATTAAACAGCTATGGCGGCTGTAGAAGTTGTAGGTTTTGGGACTGTGATATTTAATTATTGCCCTGGGATATGCGCTGACACAACTCACTCTAGTTGCGGCGCCGTCTTTCCAAACTCCACGGAAGAATGCTCTGTGTCTTAGTTTTGAAGCATAAGAGGGCTAAGTTTATGCTATGCGCCATTTGGATTTTCGAATGCAATGGACCCCGCTAATGTGATTTTAGCAATAGTGCGCAATCGGAACAAAGACTGGACAGCGACCGCTGACTGCTGTTGCCTTCTCTGAGGCATAGTGGTTGCCCGACAACGCGAATTTCTAGCACTCAAATGGTATGAAGTTTGCCACTGGCAAAACGCCCCTGGAACACAGGGAAAAGGCGAAGCGGGAAAGGAAAAAAGCAGGAACCCCGACGCACTCAAGCAAAACCCGGATTAAAACAATCTCAGATCTCAACCTGTCCCACGCGAGCCCAAGCTCAAATTGAACTCATCCTAAGCCAATCTTGAACTCAATGTCGTCCAAAACCAAAAAGGGCTTCGGCGGCCCTTAAATCAGCCCTAAATTAGCCCAGCACCTACCGTAAATCAACCCTCACCAACACTACGCCGACCAGCGCGCAAGCTCAGGCGGCAGTATATCAACTCTCAAAAAGGAACCAATTTGCCCCCTACGCTGGTTACCTAAAAAACAGGTAACCGGCCCTAGTTCCGCCAAATCTGTCGCTGGAGCCCAGTTACCCACTATACAAGTAACTGGGAAGCCCTGGGTCTTGTATGCCCCTGTAGGTTCTTGGTGTTGGTACTCTTAGAGTCTTTTAATATCTTGCAGGGGGTGGATCCGCAAAGGCGACCTCCGAATCGTTTTCGAGAGATTCCGACAACGAATTCGCCGAGCCAGCGAGTCCAAACAGGGTTCCACTTGTTGGCTATATACCCCAAAGACGACTTTAACCCAGAAGTTGTCCTTTTGGGGGAAATGAACTACCCCTGAGTTTCAGTCTACCTGGAGTCTCCATGAACCTCGAAAAATGGGTCAATGACCCCATTTTTTTGGATAAGGACCCCATTTGTTAAGGGTCATGGAGACTCCAGGTAGCTTGGGGTAGCCAAAAAGTGGAACCCCAAATACAACTACTCCCACATTGGCATGGCACCCGACAGGACGTTTGAGGAAACTGATCTTTCAGGCAGCGTCGCACAGGAAGAGTTCTAACTTGCCCCTAACTTGGACATAACAGGCGCTCACTCTTTGCGACCTTGGCTACAGACAACCGGAAAACCAACAGGTCACAAGGTCCGCTTGGGCAACTGAGGTTACTATAAATCGGAATCCCGGATCTAAGTACAACACCTGCTTGATGTGGGTTCAGACAACTTTTGGAGGGAACACCCCCTATTAGTAGGACGTGATTCCTTTCATGTGGGGTCAACGGTAACCAGGGGAAAAATAATCATGTCACCTTGGAGAAACAACTAAATGCTAAATGACCTATTTGTGTTAACAGGATTGCTATGGTACGGTACACCTAACAATTAGGTAAACCAAGAATTCAAGAAAATCCAAACTTCGAGCAAACCTCAATTTCCGGTACGCCACCTAACTTGCCCAAAGCAGCACAATAATTTGTCAGCGACCCAGACCTCCAGTGCATTTCCATGGAAAGCAACAAGCCACCCTTGTTTTGTCAGTTCTGATGCTAACTCACTTGGCCAATGACCACCCCAAAAAACGTGTACACGTTTTGCGTCACCACCAAAGCGGAAGCCACCCAGACAAAGAACTACATTTCGTGTGTTCCCGGGCTGGGCGGGTTGAAGGAAGACCCCCCCCTCCAACAAAGGAGACAAAGGCACCTTTCAGGGCAAATTAATTCTGTTGGTTCCGAACCAAAATTGTGCATAATAGCTGAGGCCCGTTCAGGCAACGCCAAGCCCTAGCCAAGCACCAGGACGGTTACCGAATAACCAAACAAACACGTGTCGCATCATGTTTGTTTAAACTAAACCGTTTAATGAACGGTGGCAAACCGATGTATGTTCCGGACTTGCGGGTTGTGGGTATCATGGTGGGTTTGCGATTTCCTGCACAGACCCGCACGTGGGAAACAAAGCCCTTGGGTGTAAAAAGCCATTTCTGTTGCATAGACCTCCAGTGACCGCGAGAAAACCCAGCACCCTTTTGCGGTGAGAGTTGAATTCAAACGGGAAGCCCCTGCAAACAACATTGAACAAATGAACAACACAGCACCTCGCTGCATCTTCCATGATAGTTGCCTCTTTGATTCAACGGACCATTATTTAGACGTTTGTCAATTGAACATACTTTAAGGGCCTAACGATTAGAACGGAGTTGTAGGGCACTTAAACAATATATATATATATATGTATAGTCATAGTGATGGTCATAAACTAGTAGAACATATATTGCCAGTTAATCTCCTCCCCCTATTAATGAATGACCCCCATTAATAATAAATGCAAATCCGGGGCCCGAGGCCAGATTTCCACTCCGCACAATTGATTTTCCATTGCACCAATACTAAACCAATACTAAAGTCTTGGAATCCTTATTAGGGGGCACTTTTAGCAAGCTTCCAGCCTCACTTTTCAAAAGGTGGGTTCCTCAATTCCCCAAAAGGTTGCTTCCCCAAAAGCTGTCTAGCTGCGACTGTCTCTCTACAGTACATGCTGGCTAATTAACCTGCCTGGCTGCAAACAAACAACCAGTAAACTGGTAAACAAATAGAATGATACATCATTTTTCCTTATTAAACCGCTTACTCGCGGACCTTACAATTCAATCCATTTCCTCCAAATCCTATGTGAACCCTCACATTGTTGGAAAAGCAAAACAAACCCAACCCCAAAAACCCCAATTAAAATATATATATATATATTTGGGTGGATTTATTTATAATAGGGGAGGGGGGGGGGGGGGGTATTTATTAATAGGGGGAGCGGATTATACTGCTTCAAGTTCTATCCGACCACAACAAGCTAACCAGGAGGAACGCCGCGTGCGTTCCGCGCCTGGATCCTGGTCAACCATGCTGTCCTTCACCAGCAGCACTAAGTGCGCCTGAAAGCAAAAAAGAAACAAGGCAACCGTGTCAAAATGGGGGGTGACCCGCAAACATGTGGTTTTCTTGTGGTTCCTGTTTCAAACAAACCAAAGGGGGCGGGGGATGCCTCCCAATGTGGGTGCATGTGCGAGTGCGTGTGGGTGTGCGCGTGTCTCTGTGTGTGTGTGTGTGTACGTTTGTTTTTCCTTGCCCTCAACCTCCCCCCCCCCAAAAAAAAAGTGCCCTGACCCTCCAAGCAGTTTCCAAATGTGGGCGTCCAAAACTAAAAGAAACTTGGCACCCTGGCCGTTACCTCCGCACACCTTGCCCCTTCCACCGCACAAACCAAATGTCACCGAACTGGCCCCAAACATCACCTAATTGGCCCATGGATCTGACTCTTGAGGATTCTAAGTCGGCTTTTGCCCGTGTCCGGTTTTCTCTCGCCCGAAAATCGCCAGGTCACGCCTCCAAGCCCAGCAGCCGCGCCGCCGCCGCGGTGGCACGGCAGTGGTTGGACTGCAGGCCTCCCACCGTGACCACCACGTCACAGGCCTTCCTTCGCTCGCGGACGACCAAAGGGACCGCTCGTCCCAGTGGATTTGTCAGACCAGTCCAGCTTCCCACGAATTTGGGGGGTTGGAGCCCAGTTTGGGATTCGAAGGGGTCCCTGGTTCTTGTGGGTAGATGGGAAACCCAGCCTTCAACCACTCAACCACCAGTCCAAACCAATTGCTGGGAAGCTGACTGGATTTCCATAAAAACAAGAAGAAAACCAATGGTCAGATTTACTGGGATGCGCCTTAGCTCGTGCAGAGCGCATGCGGGCCGTCTGGGGTTGACTTGGGAACTGGAGGAAAGTGAAACCTTTCCTCTCGGAAAGCAAGTGGGTGCACTTCCATGCTGGATGATACGACCCTCAAATGACCAGAACGGGAACCGGTTTCCAAAATGAGTGTTTCCGGTAGGTCACCCCTTAGAAAAACAGGGCGCCCTCGAAAAAGACCCCCCCATTTCCAGCACCTTCTCTTTTGTCCTCAGGAATCACTCTCTGGGGACTTGCGAGGTTTCTGCAAAGACTACCACAAAGGGCACCCTTGGGGCTGAGGCTACAAAGGTTCAAAAGCAAGGGTGTTGGCCTGAGCAGGGTACGTTTTTTTTTTTTATTATTCACATTAAATTGAAATTTGAAATGAACCACCAAACTGGAGCATACCTTATTTGTCCACAGCCACGTGTTGCTTCTGGCGGTTAATTATTATTTTCTTTGTCTGCTTGCTTGCTTTCTCCATGACGGGGTGAAAGCCAAGCACAAGTCATCTCAAGCACACTGAGCACGACAGGCACTGCAAGCACTGCAGCAACGACATGCGCTACAAACATCGCAAGTACTACACCATGACAAGCAGGAAAACCACTACAACCAGCGCTACAACCACTACGTGTGCTAAAACCACCACACACACACAACAAATCACAACAAGCAATACAACCACCACAGGCACCACAACCACTAGGTGTGCCCAAAACAACCGCAAGCACGACAAACCAATGAATCTTTCAGCCGAGACTCGCCATGGCATCTGCCATGAAAAACTCCAGCTTCCGGGTCTGCCAGAAAGCAACACCAAGTTCTCCAAGTTTCTTGAAGATCCTCAAGCTACCTCCCACATTTACCCTATGTCCAAAGTTTGGGCTTGGACTTGTTGCTACCAGAGTTCCCCCTTCATCGATTTCCCTTTTGGAATTCATGCTGGGTGCCCTACAGGGGTCTGAAAAACAAAAGAAACCACCGCCCCTTGTTGAAGTTTCCCTTTGGGGTTCTGTCCTCGCCAATATGGGCCGGTCTTAGCACCCCAAACCACTACAGAGGTTCGGTACATTCAAAGGGGGGCCCAGATTGACTTCCCAGCAGCAACACCCTGTAACCCGAAGGCTGACCAAAATTATCCAATGATCTCGATAAGCCTTGGGCAAGGATGTATATTTGCATAGGGCGATGAAAAACAATACTCACATGCCACATGTTGTCCTTATTGCTTTAAATAGGGGCCCCCCTGATTCCAAGAAGCACACGTTGGTCAATGATCTGCTAGGCCCCAGCGGTTCAACTGTCCGGAAGAAGGCTCCTGCAAAAAGCCGGAGACCACTTGCATGTTCGGCCAAGTTAGTATAATAACAAGGTTGACTCCACCCAAAAACACTTTTCGGGCTACAGCTTGGGACAACTTACTAACTTGGCGAATCGAACAATGGTGGCCCATGGGCTATAGCTTGGGTTATTAACAACTTTCTAACTTGGCGAATCGAACACTGAAGTGGCTGCCCATGGCCAAAACGGAGCCCATGAAAAGACTGAAGATTGGAAAGCCCCACAAAGGTAGCCACCATGTCAAAAGCACGTTTTTGTTATCGCTTCGTTCCCGGCCAGCTGAATCCTGAATCCAGGGTTTGCTTCTTACGCCGAATTCACCAGTGGATATTGCAATGTTCCCTTGGAAAATGCTGACAGGATGCTGTCCAGGAATGCAACAGTTGGGTTTGTCTCAAAAAAGTGAGACCCCTTTTTGCGGTTGATTCTCAA
The DNA here is from genome assembly GCA_963377175.1 of Effrenium voratum. Taxonomy (NCBI): domain Eukaryota; class Dinophyceae; order Suessiales; family Symbiodiniaceae; genus Effrenium; species Effrenium voratum. The sequence goes on along the minus strand of CAUJNA010003603.1, from coordinate 181,423 downwards.
GGGGACACCCCTGACAATAAAAGCTAGGTCCTCCAGTAGAGAGGTTAGAATAAGGGTGCCCTTTTTTCTGTAGTCTATTCTAGTAGGGGAACCTTTCCCCAAAAAAGGCATCAATGGACAAATGGGCCAAGTATATAACTCAGTTCTACCCCAATCACATTGCTTGATCCTGGCCCATTCGTGAACCTGCAAACGTCATTGCGAATCCAAACAGATCCCACCGGAGGTCTCCGGTACACTTGCGCTGAGGGGAAACCCAAGTATGGCATCAGCTGCTGATGGCATACTTAAAGGGGGGATCGGGTACTTAGTAAGTGGTTAGTAAGTCTGGCTACAACCCACTGAACGGAGACTTATAACCCATGGTAAGAGGGTTATAACTACATGGTTATTACCCACTCACCAAGTACCCTGCCCCTGTAGCACCTTCCAAGGGTCCATTGGTACCTCTAAGTGCCCTTGGGCCACCAACCACTAAGTACCATGCCACCGCGAGGGCGAGCGCCTTGTTCCCGGATAGCTCCAATCCCGTGAGGTCGTCCCTTTTCAGCGTCCACTGCCTGGGGCGCAAGGCTGCTGGTCTTTGGGTGGGGGTTCCACCAATTCCATTTTCCGAGGCGCGAAATGGACCATGCCAACTTCTCGAGGTCCTCCCGGACAGGAATTAGGGTACATGATTTGTTTTTCCCTTTTCTGTAGTCTGGTTAGAAGAAGGGTACAAGGTAGAAGAAGGGTACATGTTTTTTTTGTTTCTTTTCTGTAGTCTGCTTTGGTAGGGGAACCCTACTCCAAAAAAGGGTAAAAAACCACTGGGGGACCCAGTTTTAAATTTTAGATCTCCTGGGCACGCGGTGTCGTTGACCCAGTGCCAAGTCTTTGTGTCTGAAACTCCCTGAACTTTGGACGTGGCAAACTTGATCTGGACGACTATGCTCAAACTGCTGCCGGTTCCCCCTCCCACAAACTCCCCAACCTTCCAACCCCCGAAACCTCCCAAAACCCTCAACCCTAAGCCGCCAGACCCTCATGCACTCAAACTCTCCAACTCCCCAACCCTCCAAAAAACCCAAACCCCAAACTCCCCAGACCCCCCGGACCCCCAGACCCCCAACCTCCGCAACCCAAGCCACACGTTCAGCTCCTGCAGCGCCGGGCAGTTCCAGGGCATCCTCATGGCAAACCCCCCTGCACATTTGTTGGTGGATGGTCCTTTGGCTTCCCCTATCGCACCGAAAATAGGTGGATCCTCTACTTTAGTTTCCCCTTCCGCAACGCCTGTTTTGGTGGATCCTCCTGTTTTCGTGGATGTTCCTCTTGGCGTCCCTTTAAGCCCACAAAACAGGGAAGCCCTCCAACAACTTGCTGGTGCGATAAGCGGGGAATGATAAATGGAATGAACCGGAAGGATCCCCGAATACAGGAAACCACCAGTTGGAAGGTTTATAGGGTTCATTCCATTTCGCATTCCCTGCTTATCGTACCAGCAAAAAAGGGTAGCCCTGACTTGTGTTTTCAAGAACCCAGCCCTCAGGATAGCCCTAAAAAAGCCACACATCTCATAGACATGGAACACGAGGGCCTGGTGTGTGGCAACAATGGATTTGATGCCCTCATTACGCAAGCCCCAAACCAGCGCACTGTAGACCATACTGGAAATTCCAAGACAGAGCTGCAGATGTGAAAGGTGTTGCTCCCTTGCCCAAAGAACTTCGAAGGTAAAAACTTGAAGGAAGGCCAACTGTGTTGAGCAAGTTGGGAGTTTGTGAGTCCCATGCTGCCGAATTGACCATGGACTAACAACCCGAAACAAAGGCCTCCTCAACGACTCATTCAAGGCGGGTCAACGGCTCCTCTACATAAATCCGCATTTTAATACAAATCCAGAAGCTGAATTGAATTGAGGGATTTCTTGGTAAAGGACCTTTATCATGGTCAGCTCGTTATACCCCGCTAGAAATCAGGCAGATCATTTTTTATGCGGGTGTGGAAGGGCTCCGGGGCTAGTCGAAATCGAGGTTCCGACTAGAAATCAGGGGCAATGAATTTGGGCTGGTTATTGTCCGTGCATGTGCTGAGGTGATCATTGAGTTTTCGCTGCGGGAAACAGTCTCTTGTTTTGTGGGTGGCGCCTTAAGCAAACGAAAGCCTCTCTACTAACCAAGAGAGGGTGCTTCCACCATCTGACTTTTTATTGGAGACACTTGGTGCATCGGGGAATGCATTCTTCAGGGAGCTCCCTGATAAACATTATAGCTGCTTTGACAATCCCTAGAAGAGGTCAAACTAATGACTTGGCCCGCATCTGGGGTGCTTCAAATGACATAATATGGCCTGCTTGTTCTGCTTCATATGTCGGCCTGGTGGAAAACAACCTGTAAATGCCCCGTGTTTTCTGGAAAAGGTCGTGCTTTTTGGGGGGGCTACCGTTAAGACACATTCTACATCTACAGAGAATTCACAACTTGACACAAAACGGTGCGTTTTTTGACCAAAACGGAGGCCTGATCTCCGCCAAGCTGCAGAGGGGTGGGCAAGTGCCCAAGCAGCACTCGCTCCTTGGGGACTTTCAAATGCTGCGCCCAAAGCGGCGCCTTCGCGGGGTCTGGGGTCTGGGCCGGGGGGGGGGGGGGCATGTTGGCTTAGCTGGAAGGACCCGACTGCAAGAAGTTCACATTTTGCGGGCCGTAAAGGGAAAATGAAGGGAACTCAAAAGGCCGAAAGGTGTAGATGTTTGTTCATCTCAAGGCTGTGGATTGCATCCAAGCCGCCTCTGGAAAAGGCCGACTCTGGAAAAGGCCGTTTCGCAGCGCCAGCAGAAGGTAACACAAGGCAAGCCAAGTCTGGCAATGATTGGCAGTTTCCCTCGGTCCAAGGCCAACCATTGCAGATATTCACAAGGGCGTCCCAAAAAGGTAAACACAGTCCAGACACTCAGGGAGAGAGACTTCAAAGGGACCCCCCTTTTTGGACGGCAAAGGGAAACTAAAAGGAAGCCAACTGGAAGGGTCCCTAACTGGGCCCTAACTTTTGAGAAACACTCGTGCGGTTACAACATGCAGTTCCCACAATGCACAAGGAACAGCTTGCGAAGTCTCCTGTTGGTTTTTGAAATGTACTGTGTCCCCCTCCGGAATGAACCAGAGACTGGATATTTGGATCAAGCTGCATGCTGGTTCGCCCCATCCGGCCTCATAAGCGACGTGTCGCAGGAGCTGCATCGTAGCTCGCTCGCGCCGGGCAATCCATGCAGCGAATCCGAGTGTCAAATTTGTTCATTCAAATACTCTTTGGAGTGTTTGGTGGAAAAGCAACAAACCACCACCTATTCGGCAAACTAGCACCAGGTATAATTGCTCACTCAGAATCTATAGCTCCAAAAAACCCCTCTAGACGAAAGGGTCGTAGAGTCGACTTTTCGCTTGGGGCTACTAAGTTGATGCCCTCTGATTGAGTGCGCAGGATGCCGCGCTCAGGGCCCATATTGCAGTTTGACTCTTTCGGTGGGAAACCCAGGACGTCAAGGGTGCCACTAAACAACTCGCTAGGTCTACGTTTGGGTGCCAACTTGCCCAAAATACCCCTAATCCTGGGTCCTTTGGCTGGAAAAAGCGAGAAAGCGCTCACACCCCAAAAAACCTGCAAGCCGCCTGAAAGTGGTCAGCTTTCAACTCGCCATGGGGCGCGTGCCAGATCCGCGCCGGAAAGCCGAAAGATCTCCGGCCAGCGACTGAAACAAGCGCCAGGCGGCCAAAGGTGCGGGCGCTTCCGAAACGCGAGAAAAAAAAGGAAACATGAGAAGTTCCGATTTGTTTAATCCAAAACATAAAACATAAAACACAAAGAAAATACAAAACAAGAGTTCCGATTTGCTTCTATCGTCCTGCTTATCTCAGAGAGACATGCCCCCAAACTCAGTGGCATTCAGACGGGGTACACAGAGGTAGTGCCCCGTTTTGGAGAGGTTCGATGGCGAACAACACTTGTTTTGTTTGCTTGCGTGCATCTCAAAATGGTCTTCCTTTCCAGCACCCCCCAATGGCTGGCCAATTGCCGGCACATCGATTTTGGGCAAAACGATGTCACTTTATGTCTAAGTGACTGCAAAACCAATTTGCTAGCAAGTATCACTCATCTGTACTTAGTGCAATTTGTGCAATGATACAAGTGACCTTCCAGGGTCCTTTGGAATGGGGTTGCAGGGGAAAGGGGAGAGCGGCAAATTTGAGGTTTAGAGGGCAAGTTTGAGGTTGGGAGGGGTTCTTGAGGAGCGTGTCACGGCGTGTCACGGCGTGTCGGGGGGTGGCCAATTGCAGGCACATGTACGTTGAACGGTCACTTTTTTGGGATGTGAGCGTGTCACTAGCGTGTCGCCCCCCCTCCCGCCCCCGCGCGTTGCATGTGCAATGATCATACATGTCAGCCCAACCCCTCAACCGGATCCTGTCTGGTATCCTGAAGTGACGTTTCAACAAAAGTGACTTTGCACTGCACTTTGATGATGGCAAAAAAGTCTATGTGACTACAAAACCATTTTTAAGCAAGTGCTGGTCAATTGCCGGCACTTCACCCAGGACGCCAATTACCGGCCATCGGGAGGGCCTGGTTGATATCCTTTGATTTCTCCCTTACCCCCTAAACTTCTTCCTGGGGTGGCCTCCAAGAAAACGGCCACCTTTCATCCCCATGGATTTTTCGACCAGCGGACCTGACTCGTCTCACTCGTCTCACTGGACTCATCGCTCGGTCGCTCGGTCGCTCGTCGGTCGCTCGGCTGCGCTGCCGGGCACACGGTCGTGGAGCCGAGGCTGTCGGTGCTCTCGAAGGCCTGCCATCCATAGGACACCTTGGGGAAATAGATGGCCCGATTGGAAATCCATGTAGCTCAACCATGTCCCAAATGCAAATCCAAAACACACACATCCAAGGTTCATTCTTGGCAAAAAACAAGAATTGCCAATAGTAGGGGACAGTTCCATTCTGATGGGAATTTCCGAAATAGATGGGTTTCCCTGGTAGATGATTAAACCACCAAGTAAACCAGGAATCGGCATCTATTTTTCGAGCAAAACCACCAAAAAGGACACCTATGCCGCCAGCGATTCGATCCGAAGCCGAAGCCGAGGAGTCACCGGACGGCTAGTGGGTCCGGGAGAAACGGATTTGTTCCCCATAAACCAGGAATAAACAAGGGTATTTTAACCCAACTAGGGGGGGGGGGGGGAAACTGGGATCCCGAACCCAAGTCCATGTTGGGCCCTTGGAGCTGGAACCAAAGGTTTCTTAACCCAGAATCTAGGGGGTGGGTTCAGAAAAACGGCGAAAGAACGTTCGGAAACCCTTTTGAGCCTTAGGCCTGCTGACTAGCTTCACCGAAGCCAATTTAACCAGCAGTGTCCAAACGACCCTTGACTTTGGACTCCAACATCCTGGACCTTCGTCCTTCTGAAAAACAAATGTAGTTTCCGCCTTTGACTGGATATTCGGGAATTCGTAGCACTTTTGGACGCAAAAACCTGAGACTCCTAAAACTCCTAAAAACACGCTATTGCAATGCTCGCGGCCTTTGACAGAGTAAAGGAAGGTTTGCAGGGGCAAACGACTGAATGAAGCCCGCAAGTTTGTCAAAACATGCAACGGCATTCCAAAGTTGTGCGGTGCAGAAAAACCGTACCCATTTTGACCGCAAACCGCCCGCAAATGTCCGCAAAACTCCCGCAAAAACCTGCAAACTCCCGCAAATCAGAAAAAGTCGTAGTTTTGATGATCAAGGCATCCCATGGTGTTCACTGGCACGTTGGCAAGTGCTGCGAGGTGTATTTACTTTGTACGGCCAATGCGCGACTGGAAACGACGCAATTCATATGTGTTTTTGCCCAAATTGTAGCTAAACCACTGGAATTCGGTAAATCGTAGGGGTCTCCTAAAACACCTAGAAATTTCCCCCAGTTTGAAGGTCCAGGATGGAGATGAAAGGTTAAATGCATGGTGTTTTTTTGAATGGACCCTTTTTGGGGTTTGAAGAGCAATCGTCGCGGGAAAACCCCGAATCTTTGGGTTTCGAATCCGAATAAAATACACCTCGACATACTACAATCCCCCAATGGTCGAAATGGAGAATATAGGGTGCTAAATCCACGGAGGGTTTGGTACTTCAAAGCACCACCCAATGGTCTGTTCAGAAACTCTTTGGTCTATCCCGGCTCTTTGGTATTCCCCTCCCATAGTGAAGCGACTCTCCACAAAACTTGGTTGACGTTGGAAGGGCAGCAGAAATTTATGTTTTAGCAGTTAAGTGGGGATTTCCCACTAAACCACAATATGCAAAAATGTAAAATGTTTCCCAACAACAACCATGAAAAAGGCAGGGGGGCCAAAATATTAACAAACCCGTGGCTCCCGTTCGTTCGGCGTACGTCTGAGACTTCGGTTTTGAGGGCACACTCCCTTGTTGTGGCTGCAATCGGGGTTCGGTATATGGAAATGGGCTGTTTGGAGGTTGCCAAGAGACCTCAAGGCAGTTCCCACCCCACGTAACGAAAGGTTCATATCCCCAGCTAGAAAGGCCCGGAGTGGACTTATTTACTCGGAATGCTATATGTAGCTGCCTGCTTCTAAGCGCTCAGCCATGTACAAAAGGCTCGGATTTACCCAAGGTGCTGCCTTTTCAAACAGGCACTCTAAATTTGACCACCCCTCCCGGAGTAACTCATGGACAAGCATCACGTATCCGTATTTGCGTGCAACAAAACGCAAAGCCCGCCGGGCAAGTGGCCTTGTAGGGCCCGACAAATTCACGTGGACACAATCCATTTGCAGGAAGGTAATCTGGTTTTAGCTGGGATCTCCCTCGAAATGATGTTTGCTCTATATATTTAAGGCGCCCATCATATTTGCAAACAACTGAGGTCACAAACCTTCTCAGGCCGGAAGGTAGAAGTCTCGCCTTCATGCCGCATGCAAGGGAGGGCTGGCGAGCGCACCTGCCCATCGTCTTGTCGTCTTCTACGAAGAACTTCGATCTCACCCGTGCGGCATGCTTGTTGCCGTCGCCCGGGCATGAGGCTTCCTCTTTTGTATCTCCAGGGATCGTTACAGGCATGTGCGGCTTAGTAGGTGTCGTGTGCGAAAGTCGCGTCTTTCAGCCACTCATCCGCCACTCTGCGCGTCACCTCCGGTCGTTCGTTTCCGTTGGGCAACATCCATAAGCTCGAAGGGTTCAGCTCGAACCCTTTTGTGTCTGCAACACTGCCAGGCCTCGAAAACGAGTGGCAAGCCTCTCTCCAAATCCCGACAGAAAAGTTCGAACTTGTTGAACCTCACAACCAATCCATGTTGAGCAACGGAATCTCCTTGTGGGGGACTCCCTTGAGGTACTCCCAAATAGATTTTGAAGCGGAGCCTCGAAGAACTGGAAACAACTGGGAAATAGGATGCAAAGAGTTCACGGATCCACCTAAAAACAGCCAAGGATCCACCAAACACCAGCCATGCAAGGACAAAGACCCTCCTGTAATGGGAACTGTGGATTTAGCAGAAGTCCTAGTTGATGTTCATCGGGGGTGTCCCCGTTGGTGGGGCTTCAGATAACTTTGGGAGGCATCCCCGCTATTAGTAGGACATGCAGGTTTAGCAATCCGTTGCATCAGCGACAATACAGGAACTCCAAGTGAGGCTACATCAAGAAACCAAGAAAACGACAAGCTCAAAAAAAAACTCAAAAAAAAAAAAAACAAAAAAAACAACAAACCAAAGAATCATCAAACAAACGCAAAAAAGAGCAACCAAACGAACGAACGAACCAGCCAGCCCGCCAGTCAGCGAACCACCCAACCCAACGACCAGCCACCCAACCCTTCAACCCCAAATCACCCGAAGAACCACGCTTTTCTCCCGCGGATAGCGAGCGGGGTCTCCCTGGCGCCTCTCGCATCAATGGGATGGGGCCTTTGTACAGCCCCGAGATCTTCCCAGCCTGCAGTCACTCGACTTTGGTAAATCGCCCACTGGACTGGATGCTCCTTGAGTCTCCTTGAGTCTCCTTTGGGTGATGTTTGAGGAAACAGGGTGACCTTTTCAATTCTGCTTTAAGGGGAGAAAGCATAGGAAAGCTTGTTGAATACTCCCCTCGGGGTGATGTTTAAGGCGAGGAAACACAGGGAGGCCTGTTGAATACTCCCCAGATGCGTGACGGGGTGATGTTTAAGGCGAGGAAACATAGGAAAGCCTGTTAAATACTGTCCAGGTGAACGGAAGCCCAAAACAGAAATCCATTCTTAGAGAATACTCTCTTGGGCAAAGGATCCCTTGTTGGTTTCCTACCGTCATTGAAGGGGAGTGGGGGATTCCTCAAAATGCTTGCCCAGGAGGTGAAAGGGAAACCACCAGAAACCCGCGCAACTGAAGGCTCTCCAGTCAACCTGGACAATCTCAGAGGCTCCAAATGGTCCAACAACCCCTCGAGAATTTTGTTTGGGGATTTAACGGTGTCAAACCCAAACCTTCCTTAAACAGGGATCCTTACATTATACACCTGAGCATTGCCTCGTAAATGGTGATTTCCAACTTTACTTTGGTGTTGAAAAAGCACCATGTTTCAATTGGTTGCAAAATGTATTTCTTTTAAGGAGCCCTGTAAGCCAAGTTTCACTGGAAAGACCCTGCTGGTTTCCCCATGGTCTACTTATGCCGCAGGGCCATGGACGGGGGAAAAAGGCAACGGCCCTTCTGTGGGGCGGAGTTTCCCCAAAAATAGTCCCCCCCAAAGCGGGTTCTTTTAACAAAAGAGTTTTTTTTGTTGGATTCCATTGTAAAATGTGCTGAAACCTGCAGGGGAGTAGGTCAGTTCCTTATGTGTTTGGGTGCTTGCTCGTCTGTGGGCTACTTCTTTAGTATTCCCGGGTTGGGGACCACAAGCAGCTCAAACAACTCGAAAGTTGAAGGCACTCTAAAGAACTGAAAGCTTCGCGATACAGCCAAACTTTTGTTCTTGGTAAAACAACAAACACCTGGAGTCTCCTTCTGACCCTTTGAAAATGGGACAATGACCCCCAGTACTTTGGGGTCATTGACCCCCCATTTTTTAAGGGTCAGGAGGAGACTCCAGGTACTCAAGGGAAGCGGGAAACACGTGACCAACAGAAACAGGGAAGGGAAATCGGAGGAGCGCCGGGTCCCCCCGTATCCGCCTGATCTGGCACCAAGAGATTCATGGCCTGCTCCTGCCAGATTCCCGAAAACCGCCCACTGGATGAGCCCCAGCTGAAACAAGCTCCACAGGTTCTTTGCCTTGTCTTGGAATTATATGTTGTGCAAGAGATGAACAGTTGCTTCTTGGCCAAAGCCAGACAACATTGGAGACATACATGCAGGGGGTCTTGTGGTCGGTAGCGAAACAATTCTGCTTTGTCAAAGGCTCTCCCTCCTCCTTGTCCTCCGCAAATAGCAGACGGGCAACCACATCAGTTGCTCTCATGACAAATATTATGTTTGACATCATATTATAACCCGGCGACTCCTAGTAACCTGTATAGCTAGTCACTGGCCTTAGGCGACTGTTTTTGGGAACTAGGCTTGGTTTCCAAAAAAGTGGGAACCAGATTCCTGTCTAACGGTTTTAACGGTTCCGGGCCTCTATTTCACGGTTCCGGGTCTCTTTTTCACGGTTCCGGGCCTCTTCTTCACGGTTCCGGGCCCCAATTTCACGGTTTCGGGCCAGCGGTCAGACACCATATGGCAGGTAACCAAGCTGGTTCCGCACATGGAGGCAACTGGAAGCACTGGGTAATACGGACACAAATCATACACTCGGCTTGTAACGGGCATATATCAATCAAGGGCTCATGTAATCATCTTGATTCTGGGTCCGGTTGTTTCTTTATCAAGACCTTACAAATTGGGTAGACCCCTGTTGTCGTGGCTATATATACCAGCTCCATATCCCATCAAAGGCCGAAGGGCAGCTGCTTTTTTTGGGGGAGGGGCGGTGGAAACCATACTAGAAACCAGCAGGAAGCTCTATTGCATCCCCACTACCCCCAAGCAAAACCTGGGGAGGACCCTCATATATTCCCTTGTACCCACAAAGGAGATATGGGAACCATGGAGAATGATCCTTCCAAAGTTCAGGTTGTGAACAGCTCCCCCCCCCTAAGCTCCCCCCCCCAAATGAATAAGCACCAACCCTGTCCAGCCAAGCAGCTCGAAGGGGAAGAAGCCTTATTAAGCCTTATTAAGCCTTATTAAGCCTTAATAAGCCTTAATAAGCCTTAATAAGCCTTATTTAGTGTTTTTCGACTTTGGCTTATTAAGGCTTAATAAGGCTTAATAAGGCTTAATAAGGCCCAAATAAGACCTGTCATCTGGGAATGCCCCCGTCACGCCGCAACTTATGTTTGCTCGCCCGGCAAATTGTCATGCCAAGCATTTGCGATTGTGAGACAAAAGGTGAAAACCATCGACACACCACAGTGAGCTTGTAGGCGCACACGCACTGGCAAGTTGTTGATGTTTTCTTCAACCTTAGCTTAGCCTATCCTTCAACTTTGAAGTGTTTTAATCAGACTATCAGGGGCCCCTTGATTGCCGCTTCCTCGCTCGTGTGGCATGCTGACACCTCACGCTGGCTACAGCGTGTTGATGAACCTCCACAGCACTTCCTGCGCCGGCCTGAGCGGGCAATGGGCGTCAGGAGAAATGTCTTGAACTGGTTCCATTGTTTGTTCAATGCGCTCAAATCCTCAAACCAACTTAGGGGTAAGGCGTGGACATATCATACAGTTCGTCAGGATGATGACGGTTCCACTTCTCATACACCCAGCGAACTACCTGGGTAATCGCCTGAAGTTCATCTTCGCATTGTCGGGTTGGCCACCCCCGTCTGCACGAATGTGGACCGGCATCGCCGACTCAGATAGCTACAATGTAACAAGGGGCTTCAGTTGTGAGGATCAATCAAAAAAATACAATTACAGGCGTTGACCGGACGAACATGGACCAACATTCTAATCAAGTTCACGTTAATGCGCGACAAAAGAAAAGGGAATGCTCGCGTCAGCTTTGGGGCCAACCTTGTACGTCACACGGTAATACTCCTCCCCAGGAATGTCGTTGCGGAACGGCGCAAACACCCCAACCTTAGTCCCACCTCCAGGCAGCAGGTCCTTGAATTCCACGGGGGTTACACAGAACCGGCGAGTGAATGGTGCAGGTGGTGTGTGGGCACGGGGCGGAGGCTTGTCACGGTGGACAAGCGGAGTTTCGGCTTGTGCGTGCGAGGCTGCTTGCTCCTGCGGGGCTTCCGCTGCTGCGCTGCTGCTGGCTGCCGGCGTTTCCTTGCTCGTGGATTCCCTGGATGAACCCTTCCCCCTGCCTTTTGCCCTTGCTCTCAAGGAGTTGGCAAAGCGCTGCCGGAACGATGCTCTCTGCCGCTGCTGCTCGATGTGCTGCCTTTTGCCTTGCAACTGCATTTTGTGGACCAGCTTCTCTTTTGCCCAACGCTTCATTTCTTTGAAACATTGTTGGTTGTCCACGTCCAGCTGCTCACACATCTCTAACACTGTTGTCTCTTTCTCTTTCAATTTCTGCACGGTTGTCCGCATGATGCCTGCCAGCATGCTGGCTTTTGCTTCCTTTGTTTCGCTGACGCCAAACAAATGCTCAATCAGTTGCTTTGCCTTGTCGATTTTTATAGCGCCGCCAGCTGCGCCGCTGCCTTTGGTTAGCTCAGGCAAGCCCAGGTCTTGAGCAATGCTGTCAAGTTGGACAACGGTCAAATATGTACCCAACCGGATTGCGGATTTCAGCACCCCTTCACCCTCTTTGAGGCAGACACGCAGGTAAAAAGAGCGAGGCAAAGTGTCAGGCAAAGTAGCTGGGTGAGCCACCTCAACAGGTATGTGGCGGAAATTGCACTCTTCATCTTTCACCGCGTAGTTGAAAACGAAAAGGAAGTCAGGCGCGTTCTGCACAGAAGTGTCCACTGCCAAGAACACCTTAGATTCTTAGATTGGCAAAAGGTTGTTTCCTATCGAAAGTTTGTGCTGGCCGTGAGTTTGACTCTGCTGCCTTTAATTCGCGAGGTGAACCAAGGCGCCTCTTCCCCCTGTTCAATGGCATTGCATCTCAAAGCTGCGACAGCATATCCCCTAAATCCGAGGGAGAGAAAGTACCCTTTGCTTCTCAGATCAAAATACACCTGCTTCTTGGCCAGCAAACAGCCTCCAAATGCCAGAGATCATTGGTCAGGAAATCGTAAGCTGTAAGAAGTCTGTTTTCCAAAAAGAAAAATAAATAAATAAATAAATAGGTTTCAACCAATTCTCAATGTCAGAATTGATAAAACCAAAGAAGCGCTTTGTGTACGAGAAGCCTGCCCAGACTTGACCCAAGTGCGCCCACTGTGTGGCTTCATCCTCATGCAAAAAACACATGGCAGCTGCCCCTCGCTGGTTGGCCTCGGGCCCGGCTGCCTTCCATTGCTTCTTTTGCAGGGCCCCGGGTTTGGGACAAAGAACGCTGTCCTCGGACTCAGGCTCTGGCATCGACGACGTGGTTGTGTTGAACATGTCTGCGTACTCCTTCGACAAGGTGAAGGCACGGCCAAAGCTGTACTCGAAATCATCCTTGCTTGGGCGAATGGTCGCCATTCCACCTGTTTCAACCGACCTGGCAGTTGTGGTGTAAAAATACCGTGCCCACTCTGACATTTTCTTGTTGGTAGTAGCCCGGGCAACCATGGACTGTAGATGCCCAAATACATCTTCAAGACAGTTCTTGGTAGTGCTGGAGCTTCTGAACAATTTTGCAGCCAGTCTGCGACAGGTCAGGTTGTTTGGGTCGAATCCTGATTGCAGCATGTGTGCAAGCAACTCCGTGGCCAACTGATGGTGGCACCATCCGATGTGGTTGAAAAGCATCTCCAAATCTTTCGCCTTACCTGGGTTTGTGGCCAAGCATGTCCGCCAGTGCTGTTGCGCTCTGTAGACCGACGACAGGACTTTTCCCAATGATGTCAAGGCTGCCGCTCGGCTTGCAGAGTCCTCCAAGAGGTATATGGCAAATGCTTGGGGAAGGTTGTACATGAAGGGAATGTGAGCCCACACGTATCGAGCAGCCAGTTCAAAGCCAAAATCAACCATCAGCCTGGCGAGTTCTTTTTCTTCACGAAACCATTGGCGATCATAATCGCGGGGTAGAGGCTCTTTGGGTCGAGTGAAATTCAATCGCTGAAGCAACTCAATTCCGAATGTGACATGGATGATGTCCCGTACTGTTCCCCACCAATTCCCACCCGAGGCGCGTTCTGCCGCCCACTGCCCTTGACTAATGGGGCCACCCTGCATGGCGGTCAAGTCATTGCAATATGATAGCTCGATGGGGTTGGTGATGGCAACGATCAGAATTGCGCAAAGCTGCAAAGATCGGTCACACAAAAACTCATAGACCATCTTGTTGGGGCCCTTCCCTGAGAAATACTTGTACAACTCAGCCTTCGATTTAGGCTGGGGCTTTGGGTTGCTGCTCGGGCCTAGTGGCGGTTCCGCTGGCTTTTCGCCCATGGGGTCATCTTCCTCCGAGCCAGACGCCTCGAGGTCATCATTGTTGCCCTTAGCGCGATGTTCAATTTTAGGCGTGTGTCGCAGCAGTTCAATAAAACTGGCTTCATGATTGAATGATAGCAGACTTAGGCCACCACTACAAAAAGTAGCGCGTGCACCGATTCTCTCTCCAGGGTCCAATCCCAGATCAGCTGGCGAAGCCCGCGATTCAGTGAAAACCATGATTTATTCTTCACCTGGGCAAAAATTTGAGAACAAACCAGTAACACCTGGTCCGTGTTGCACCCAAGGGCCAAACATACAACTAGGCAATCCACTCAAGATGCTATGTTATGTCATGCCTGCAGCAGGTTGACTGAGGGCCCTGCAAACTCACCCCGCTTGACAACACATGGTTCTGACAGAAATTCTTCAGCGTCAATCTGGAGGGATTCAATGTCAATTGTGTCCATCTCCCGGTCAAAGCACAAGCTTTCCAGTAAGCCCTGGTAGTAGGCCTCTCCTTGAAGGCTCAAATATTTTGCTAAGCATTGTTTGCGCGTCTGCAGACGATCTCCTGAACAGAAGGACCCGTGACGGTGGTTGCCTCAGTTTCTGCAAATAAAACAACTCATTCAAGTTGTTTTTATTATGGAAGAATTGTCTTCTATTACCCCAACATATTTCCAAATGTGTTGGGTCTTCTTTTGATGAGATTCTGTTCCGTCCCCTGGAACACCAAAATTTACTGGGCTTGCTTTGATTCCAGCATGTGTGCCACCAATGACTGGATTCAGTCTAGACGCAAACTATGGTAAGTTTGAGAGCCACCATGTCGAGGCTGCAAGCAGCAAGCGCATTCTTCACGCAATTCCATTTGATATGGCAAAAATCGGCATCTGCCATCGCTCTGAGAGGCGTTTGTTGCATGATGCAATTGAGCGCTTTGTTTTGAGTCTTCTCCTGGTCCACTACCTTAGAAACCAATGGATAGGGGCATGTCGCTGCTGTCCAGAAAGTGGGGCACGCAATGCAACATTTAAATCATTTGGCAAGTGGCAAACCTGAGCAACTTCAAGTCTTGGACATTTGGGAGTGCCACATTCATGAGGTCGCTCCCCAAGCCGAGGCATGCCTCCTTGGGAGGCATGAAGTCAACGTAGGAGTTGTCGGTTGCCCAGATCAGGACATGGTTGATGGATTTCAGGTAGACCTTAGAGACCAAACTTACATCATCTCTGAACTGAAGAACCAATCAACGCACCGCCCTCTTTAATTTCGCTTGTCGGACAAGGTGCCCAAAACGCGGTGCTTTCTTTCTTTGTCAGTTTCGGCCTGCGACGCAGCCAAGTCATGTTAAACAGGCAAACGCGCTGACAACAGTCATAACTCATATGCAAACAGCCAGTGCCAGTAACAGATTACTCTCCCAAGCTTGCCCAGGTCTCGCCTCAACAGCGTGCTGCCGTCCAGAGTCTCCCAGATGGCCTTGTGCAGCGCCTAGGCCGCAGAAGGGATATCATGTCTCTCCTACAGAAAGCATTGTCAGGTGTTGCTTGTCAAGTTGAATCTTGCACACATGGCTCATAGCGTCTCAGCGGTCATTTTCGGGTATCAGAGTCACGTGACTCAGTCACGCTATGCATGCCACCCCATTGCTTATGGAGCGAAGGCTCGCTTGTTCAGAGCAAACCACAACTGTGAGTGACCCTGAGATGGCAGGCTCTTGGCAGCTTGTAACAAGACAAACTCTGACACTTTAAACAATTGTTGTTAATTGGAACAATTGTGAAGTTTCCCAGACAGTAGTCAGCCACCTCAGCGCTTGAGTGTTACTCTCCAACCAGCAACAAGGGTCGGCAGGCAATTGCGCTAGGTTGTTCAACTTCAAGTGGTGAACCATCAGCCCCATTTCCAACCCATTTTTTCATCTTGAATACCTCTACAGACAAAAGTATGTCACTTTAAATTGTCAGGGCAGTTTGACAAGGTCACCAGCAGCCGTGCTACAGTAGTAGTAGTGCTACAGCTCAAGGCAAATCAGAAAGGGCTTCAAGGCGACTTCAGGAATGCTGCGCAAGGCTTGGCAGTACACAAGTATATTTAATGACTCTCTCGAAGAAGCCCTTTCTGCAATGCAATGTTCAAAGTGCTGCAAATGGCAAAGTGTCACCAGCAACGTCCAGCCCGAGACCAGGCATCAGCTCGTCAACCAAATGAGGCCCCCAAATAAGTTGAGGAATTGAGGTTTGGACCCGCTCTTGAAGTGTGAACCCAACTCTTGTTTTAGAAGTAACAACAGTTTTCTGAAGCGAGATGAGAGCACGGTCTTTTCTAAGTAGCTACACTGACGTGACAGTCTTCCCAACCAACCCTGACTGAAAAGGCAACTCTCCTTTTTGCGTTGCGCTACCATTATTTGCCGGACTTCGCCTCAAAACTGTTGAGCTGTTGCAGCAATTTAAGCAGCGGGCTCAGCCGAATTCAAACCCTTCCCAGCCGAACCCGAATCCTTCTCAGCATCAGTGGCCGAAGCCGAACCCTTCAAATCATCATCCTCAATTTTGGCCACCTTGGGCTGGGGATGGTCAGCAAGCGGGCTGCCGCTGCGTTTTGCGGAGCACGGTGTCGGTGGTAGTTTGCTGGCTGCAGCAGACCCGCCACTCCTGGCCGTGATCGGAATAGAATTATTTGATGGCAGTCAAACTCAGTGACCCATTTAAATTCTTGCTGAGGTCATGCCAATCAGAAATACAGTTTTTCAGACTTTGTACAAAGTTTCGCAAACAGGCGGTTTGCTTAAGTGTTAGTTGGAGTCTGGAGGCTAACTTCTCTCTCTGACTATCAGGTAAGTTGAACAGTTGAATCTCCGAACACAAGTCTGTTTTGTGAAATACTTTGCCAAACACGGCCAAACATGTGGCTAGTGATAGTTATGACACACCAATTGAACTAAACTGTAAACTGCTCTACCGCACGTTGACAGTTGCACTGTTGGAATTCTTGAGGCATTTATGCGCTAGTCAGCTAGTGGCTTTGCAACCGGTTTTTTAGCACTCCTGGAAGTGATTTCGGCCAAGATCACATCCTCCGTCACGCTTACGGACTTCGACCCTGATAACAAGGCATCAGCCCACTTAGGCTTTACCCCAGACACTGGAGGGTCGGGTTGCACAATGAAGCGGCACGTCCCGTTGTGCTGCTTGGGTGTCAAAGTCCATTCAATCTTGGCCTTCAAGCTTACCTGCTTCATGGTGCTCGGGCAAACCAGGAACGTTTGGGCGCCAAACTTGAAGATGAAGGGCTTCTTTGCGTCAGGAGGCTCCAACTCATCCGAAGAGGCTTCGGGGTCGGTGTCATTGTCATCCTTGTTCCAAAATAGGTTTGGGCTAACACAAAAGACCTATGTTGAGACACTAAAGTGCTTGAGAGCTAAGGTTGCTACTGGAAGGTCTTGGTCCTGGTCAACGATCGGCCGTCCGCTGCTGGGCGCTGCTTCACGCGACGGCACTTCCGGACCAGGAGCTGCCGAAAAGGGCAAATTACGGGAACCGTTTGTTTGACACTCCAAGCAAGTAACGCGGGCAACGCTTCGCTTGATTGTTGCAATCCAAACAAGTTCTTCGTTTGATTGTTGTAATCCAAACTAGTTAGTTCTTCGTAATGCACATGTTGCAATCCAAACTAGTTCTTCATTTGTTTGTCGTAATCGAAACCAGTTCTGGCAAGATTGGCTCCGTCAAAGAAACAATGGGCCAGCCTGGCCTGATTTAAGTTGGGGTTGAAACAAGCTAAGTTTGTCTTGTCAAACGATTCACTGACTGACTGTTCCAACAAATGCCAAACAGCCTACTCTTTTGCGGCTGGGCGGTCTACTACAGTGAAAAGGGAGGCCTAGTTGGGGCTCAAAATTCCTCCAAAAACCCACCCGCTTCCCCCCCCCAAACCCAAAGGGTGAAGTGCAATTTTAGCCCTTATTTTTTTTGGGGGGGGAGCTCCAGAATTGTGCTATTTACACAATTTGTGAGCTCCCCCCCCCAAAAAAATAAGGCAGTTTCGGGCTCCCAAACGAAGGGTCAAAACGTCCCAAAAGCAAGCCCAAAAAGGGCCCTTCCCCCAAAGCCTGTGCGGTTCATCCCCGGGAGCAAGTCAGCACCGGGAGTGAGGCTGGCCGTGTTCTTCTGACGACTCTGCTCCTGTGCTGCGGAAGCAGCGGCAATGAAGACGTCGCAGGCGTACTCTGGCTTTGAGTCTTGACCTCCCCAAACGCACACCTCGCCAGTGCTGGCCGTGTAGATCTTGTACTTGCGACCGCTTTCCAAGCCAACCACGTCACCCGACTCAACGTGCCGAAGCTGGTCCACACCGTCCTCCTTAGTCAGCTCGTACCCGGCGTCAGGCAAGTACTTGTCCTCTGGCCCGGGCTGCTCGTCCTGGTCTTCAAGCGAATCGTCCGGCTCGGACTTCTTCTCCCAGCTGAGTACCTCTGCCGGTAAGTCGGCCGGCATACCATCCTTTGACGCGGGCAAGCAGTGCTTGTAGGCGCCAACGTTCTGGTTCTCGCGCAACGTCGACAGCCTGTGCCTCATGTAACGAAGGATTGTGGGTGGATCCCACTTTGTCCAGCTAGCCGGCTTCCCCCTTCGGTTGTATTCGTTCGTCATGATGGCCAACAGCTCGTCAGGGTCAGTCCTAAGATTAAATGGAATCTTGCAGAAACCCGCATTTTCAGAATCAGAATGATGGGAAGAAAAAGAGTGTAATCCCAAAGTAGCAGACAACCGGACCAGTTTTGCGACGATCAGCGAATGCAGGGCCATGTCTGGCGTCCAGCCGAGAGAAAAGGCGAGCACTGCGAAGAGCGATTGCCTGTCCTGATCTTTCAGAACACCCTTGCCCATGTCAACGTCATCAACTCTGCTCAGCCACTCGATCAGCTTCAAGTCCTCAGGCAGAAAAAAGACTAAGAAGGTTGGGCAGCGTTACATTCCTGAAGTACTGAAACAATCCAGTTTATTTGACTCAAGAACCAGGCATTGTTGGTGAAAACAGGTTCCCTGTTCGTCAACTTAGGCACTGGAGCCGCCGCGTAGTTCTTGTATGTGAGCTTCTGGGTGACCCTGTGCCGGCCACCGCCAGAGGAAATTGCCTTGGCAGTCTTTGCCTTGGCCTTGGTCTTAGGAGCTTCCGGCCCCAATCCAATCGTAGCGCCACCAGGAAACCTAGAATGAATTCGAAGTGACAACAATGCAGCAAGCTCGAGTCAGACCGCAATTGGCTGTTCATACTTTGGTGGCTGAAAACTTCGAAAAGATTGCTTCCTGCTCTAAGTGACACCAAGGGGTTACCACCACGCATATGGGATGTGGGGTGGAACTCGGAAGCTGACCCAGCCCCAGTGCTTGCTTGGACTAGCACCCGCGGCTGTGGTTCTGTTGGCAAAGGTGCCGGGAGTCGCAAGCCGGTCCTCCCTGACATGGTTCAGAAGTTCAGCTGAGGTAAAGTGCAAAATGTTCTTGCTAGGTTTGAGCCTTCATCATTGTGAGTGTGTGATTAACAACGTTAGCTCTGCGCTTGGACAAATGACCGTGCCTGCGCACTGGCTGAGACAATGCACTCGCAGCGTGCTTTTGGCACGGCTTGGCATTCACGGCTTGTCTGTACTGGGCATTCGCTTCTGACCAGTTAAACGCCTGGAAAAAGGGGCTGGTCAACCGAATTCTGGGCCCGCAACCTTTTGTAACAACACAGGACAACAAGTTGCACCACGCCTATGCTAGAAAAGTGCATGCTGTTGCCCGAGACATGATCGGATCTCTGGCAATCTGCAGCTGGAACGGGGATTGCCCCCATCGCTGCGGATAGACTTTGGTTGATTGGTAGGCCAAGGCAAGCCATTTTCTCTTTGCCAGTAAGCCACCTGCGTTTGGCAACCACCCACATCTTCCCGGACCCTGTTCGAAAAGTTGGCACTTTGCCTGACTTGGCGCTCCAGCAGCACCGTTTCACACTGTCGCCCAAGTAGATGAGCAAGTCCGGATTTTCGTGGGGCGATGATCGAAACAACTGGCGGTAGCGCCTGCGCAGGCCATTCAGCACCTCCCTCTCTCGTGGCAGGAGCAGCGAGGTCAGATCGACGCGCTCGCCAATCGGAGCCTGGGCTGAAGGGGCTGGCGTGGGCAGGCAGGGTTTTTCTGTTCAGGTGGGTACCCAGAACTGTAGTGACAGATTGCAACACAGCATTTGACAAGCTGCTGGTGTGAAGAGTTTGCGGCGCTTGCTAGCAACAAGGGATGCGCTCCGCATCACTTCCCAGTGGTCTGCCACAAGGTAGTCGCGGGGTCTGGTAGAGACTCGCCTGGTAATCTCCTTTGTTACTTTGTTGTACACAGCGGTGACATCCAACACCTGTTGAACTTGTTTCTTGTGGGCTAGGACGACGTACACACGAGCACGAGCGACTCCTGCATGTCCCTGGTCGGAGCAATCGATGTAGAGAGGGGTCACATGATAGTCATCACCATACAGGTAGTGGATCATTTCAAGGCGAAGGTTCTATCAGGGTCCAAATTATAATAGTCGGGCGTACCAAACACCAAACGTGAAGGCTACTCTTGGGCTTATCAAAAACCAAAGCCAAACTCTTTCCAGATTCCAGTTGGAGTTATCTTTGCTAAGCCAATCGCAAATAACAAACCAAAAGTGAATCTGCCGAAGCACCTAACTTTAGAACGAAAAAACAGAAAAGGCTTGCAGCTTTCAGCCCCCCTTCCTGAACATTCTCCACTATAATTAGTGGAGTCCGCTTCTCCTTGTGTCTCTTAGCATGGGCCATGAAGACTGTTGCTGTTCGGCCCTCTTCATACTTCTTGGCACCAGCAAGGCTCATGTCCCAGCATGGCAACCCAGCCGTTTCCAAATCGGCTACCATGTTCGGGTCAAACAAGTCACATGCCTTGCCGTGCGTGAGGCAATGCTGGAACCGCTGCAGCTTTGCCCGGCTCACACCCCGAAGTTTGAACACGAAGTTGTCTGCAGGGTTGTAGCTGTTCGGTGGCAGGCAGCCCTCTACGTCAGAGAACAGGCACGGCGTCGGAAAACGGTGTCCTGTCACCATTTGGCACCAAGCGTGATGGTCCCGCACAAGCTGTTGGCAATGCTTATCCCACTCCTGAGCAAAACGGCGATCAATCAAACTCATGTTGAAGTTCGGGAGTTAACTGTGAGGGCTGTCCCAAAAAGTGGGCTGGAAAACATAGACTATATACCTTGGTTGAAAGCACATTGTTAGCCAAAGCTCGTGGCAACTAATGGGGCGATAGGATGGATGTTGAGCGAGAAAGCCGCTGTCAACGATGGTCTTCTCCACAACTGCTAAAGCCATTTCCGCAGTATACGCGCCTGTGCAGCTGCTTGAGGTCAACAAGGACTCGGAGACCATGACTTCCTGCGGCGGTGCGTTGACGAGAACGCGCAGGAGTTGAAATGGCGCTACCCTCAGAGTCTCAAATAGATCTTTGCTTATTCTTACAAGAATTAAAGTAAAGTTGCCTTGAGCAGACATTTACTGTTTGTTTACTGTGCAAAAATGAAGCACGATCGAATCCGCAACAATAACCACTCCTCAAGAACCTTGGGGAAAGAGCGAAGAATGGTTTGCCACGCCAGCTGAAAGCATCTGGCTGCTCGCTCCAACTCTGTCTTGTCCATAGATAAGTCCTGGCAGGGCGGTCAATTTGGTTGACTGTGGATGGATGTGCTTTAAAGGTGCGTTATTGAATAGGTCTTTTTGGGAGTAATGGGGTAGTATTGGATGTGTTGGTGGAAACAAACGGTTTTGAAGGAAGCGCTCAAAGTCAGTTTGTACTTGGCAAGCGATTTATTTCCATGTTCTACTTTACTTGTCATCACTGGCACCCTGGGCAACTAAATGATGCACTTTTTCTCGCCTGCGATCCTGCCACGGTAGGTATGACTCACTGTCTGTCTGAATGGGATGACAATTCAGATTATTCCAGCGTTTTCCACAATACTGAATAAATAGGCTTTGACAAAGACAAGGCAATGGTTTCTTGGCCTTCCCGTTCAATCAGGACAGTTTAGTGACAGAGCTAATGTTGTGTACTGTAAGCACACCTCCAGGCTCTAGACTAGAAGACAAATCTGATTTAGCATCTCCTTATGAAAGCGGAGACAATTCATTGCGATCGGCGTTTTTGTGCCTTCACCGCTCAGAAATTCGACAGATGCCCTTTAGCTTAAGAGTAGCCTCTGCACGGAGAAACAAGTCGAAGGGCGGCTCAGACTGGTTCTTCTGCAACTGGTAGTCACGGAACTCAAGCCAGTCCAAGCGGATGGCCCTCATCTTCTCCTCGTTCTTGTGGAGCGCCCGAACCTCTTTGCTGACCTTCATTTCGAACTTCGCAGCCTTCATGAGGCTGAGAACCCTCTTGCTCTTTTTCAAGGAAAGAAAGTCGCGAGGCTCCCAAGTCTTTTTCGCCACTGTTGATGAGGCCGGTGTGAGCCTTGGTGCACGCCGCTTCTTTGGGGCCATAGGCGTCACAAGCTGTCTGGCTTTGGCTGGGCGGTCAGGGGTAAAGTTGTGTGGGCTCAGTGGGCTCCACGAAAGTGTTGTGCTCACTGAACGAGCTGGCGACTGTAACTGGTTACCCACGCTGTCAATCACGGCTGCGCTGTTGCCGTTGCCAGTCACCATTTCCACAAGACGAGGTTGTCACAGGGGGCCGTTCAGAGCACTAAAGGGGCTGCATGAGAGGAACGAACAGTCGGCCAGCTGTACCAAATTGACTTAGTTGGTTGACGGGACCTTTTCCATGATGATTCAATTCAACGATGGGTCCACGAATTAACCCCTAGTCAAAACCTGTTGCTTTGAACCCCGAAAAGTCTCCTGGTCTGGCGTCAAACTGCACATCGAGGATTCTGTGGGCACTGCAGGGTCTGAAGCCATGCTGAGGTCGTCCAGCTCCATGGTCTCCATAGCACGCTGGAACTCCAGCTCGATCGCATCACCCGACATGGCTTGCGAAAGAGCGGCCTAATTAATAGTAGCTGCAGCTGCTGGCACTGTTCATCTCCAAATATTATTTATTTCCACTGATTTGTCAACGGCAAGTGCCGCATCCTAGTTCCGCTTTAGGCTGAGTTGTGAGACTGCTGTCTGGTAACCGTTAGTTACTGACGGGGCCTGCCACCACTGCTGGCCAGTCTGCAAATGTAATTTGCCGGCGATGCATAAATAACGTGCAGGCAGAGAGTGGACATGACTGTCAACTATTAGGTCGGGGACTGAAATCTGATTTCAGCTCGGGGCCCACTGCCAAACAAAAGCCAGTCAATCGATTTGGAATCAATCAGCATTAATTACGGTGAAGCGACATCAGCACTCAGGCTTTGGCAATCGGAGGGGCGAACCCGCCGATCCGCTTGTCTGGCGTGTACAAAAAGTACAGCGTGCAGGGGTACTTGGCCACGCTGGACCCGTCAAAGTAAATCTTAGCGATCGTTCAGCAAAGGTCAGGCCAATGACTGGTATGAACAGATATTAGTCAAGGGCATCCTGGATGCTAGCCTGGCTAAGGCTGAAGCGACGAAGTTGTTGCACTCTCTCAGCTCCGCCAAAAGACGGGTGTAGTAGGTGATCTGAGATTGAAAGCGAGGAATATTTGTTTTACAACTCTGAATGATGTAGCTCCGCTGAATGAACAAATCATCGTATTCAGCAAGGGCGCGGCTGCCATTTGAGCAAAGCTGGAGACATTGTACTGAATCCCGTTTTTGAGAAGAGCAGCCCTGATTGTCTGCGCCGCCTCTTTTGTTTCCTCGTGCCAAATTCTGATTTATTAACCCTGAAATTAAGTTCGAAATGTTCATTTTCATGCCCAACAGTAACAGAAAGTGTGACTCACAACTTGAAGATTGGCAAGCAAAGGGTCGCTGGCAGAGTCATCCGTGGATCGCTCACCCCACATTTCAAGGGCCAGTTCACAAAGTCGCAGTCTTGTGTACGCCCTGAAATCTTTGTTCTTTTTGAAACCCACTGCAGTGTGTAGCGAAGAGGCATCCCCAAGATATGGCAGGTTTTCGTCGACAATCTTGGCTATCTGCGACAGCATGCTTAGGGCGCAAGGTTGTGACAAGTACTTGTGCTTGAGTTCCGGGTCTAGGCCAAACATGATGTAGTCTGCCAAACATGGGCAGTCGAAAGGGGAATCGATGAAGCCTTTCCGGTCAGTGTTACAGCGAAGCCAGTTCCATTGATCGAGCGCTAAGGCCCTCAACTCCGCACCAACAGGCCACATAATCGTAGGATCAAGCTGCATGGTTGGAGAAACACGCAGGCCGACCCAAGAAGCGGACCCAAACTTGCAGATTCTCAAAGTGATGTACTGACGCACGCCAAAGAGCTTGGTCAAAAGCTGGATAAAGAACTGTTTGGCTCTCAATCTATCAGCTGCTGATCTCTTGCTTTGTGCCATGGCCCAACAAATAGTCGCGAAAACCATTGATGTGCACATGCTGTTGTGGGTCAACCAAACCGCCTGCCGCGCTCCTCTGGCTGCCCGTGCAAATTTCGGGGTCAGGTAGTCAGGCACAGCCACCCCAGGCCAGAGAAGATTGTGCCAATCTTCAGCTTTTTCTTTGGCTGCCTTGGCTACGGGCTTGTTGACTAGGCTTCGCGAAACGAAATGACCGTCAGTGAGTCATTGAATTTGTCCAAGGGACATACCAACGGTCCATGAGCTTTTTTTCAGACCCAGTCTTGCATAAGGCACCCATGATGTGAAGCGTGGTCCAAACACATTGCCCGCCAGGAACCTGCCATGCCACAACCTCCACACCATCTTGGAATTGTAGTTTGCCTTAGTAGCCAACAACGCAGCAACAATGTTAGGAACACATACGACACGCTTTGATTCAAGCACCTGGCAACCTAACCCAATCGCGCTGGAACCCGGGCAAATGTTGGCACTTGCGCGCACTTCCGGAGCCACATCATCGCCCATCAGAGTCACCTAAGCGCCGGATTTTCAAACAAGAGGGAAAGGAGTGCGCAAGGAAATTGGCTCAAGGTGTTTGATTCCAGGTCCTTAGTTAATGAGACCCGCACGTCAGTTCTATCACGGCGGTCGTTGCCAAACGCGCTACTTGCACTTTCCTCAGAGCCCAAATGGCCTGATTCCAGCAAGTGGCAAAGAGACAAATGTCATCTCACTCTTCCGGAAGCCTCAGTCAGTCAAGTAGAAGCGTCTAGCCCTTTTTTTTTTGGGGGGGGGAGCTTTGGGGGGGGTAGCTAGTCACCTCATGAAAAGTACGACCACCGTACATTGGCAAACTGGACCCCCTTCAAGGACCGACCAGTACGCTCAAAACCAACCGGGGAACATAACAATTGACAATAACAATACAAATAATAATAATAATAATAATAATAATAATAATAATAATAATAATAATAAATAATAAATAATAATGATAATAATAATAAATCGAACCTACCTATCATAATCGACTTATCATAATAACTAACACCATAATTACCCTGCCTCCCACTAACATGGCACCTGGGGGTCCCTTCAAGAGGAAATTCATCTACCATAGGTGCCATGTTAGTGGTCGGAAGGGTAACATGATAATTAACATTTGGCCATGGGTCCAAAGCCAAATCGTACCCCCAGTGAACATCCCAATCCAACCACTAAAATAGGTTCTAACATGGGTGGTGAATTCACCTACCAACCAAAATGGGATCCCATTCGCTAGCCATTTCAGCAAATGGGATCCGTCGGTCCATGGGTGGAAAGTTCGCTTCTCCTCGCAAGCATCGAGCAGCTCCCGCGGCAGCAGCGAGGCGTCCAGGCCATACTCCTGGCAGACTACGACCCACATCGGCGACCGGGTACATGGATGGCACAAAACGCATCTGACGTTGACCCCAAATGATATCAACCTAGAGTCTCTATGACCCTTTAAACAAATGGGGGGCCCTTACCTAAACTAATGGGGTCATGGACCGATTTTTCAAGGGTCACGGAGACTCCAGGAACCCGTTTGTCAATAGGGGGGGTGTTCCCCTTCAATAGTGATGATTCCCACGGACACCCCCACATGAATACACAGGGGTTTATCAATATGGGGTCAACATTAGACCAGTGAAACCCATCTATTTCTACCCAAATCCAAGGACACCTATGACGCTATGACCAGGATTCTACTCTTACACCAGGACAAACAAGCAGATGGCGCAAGGCCCTTTTTGCTCGCTTTTGAGGGGCTGAGGACACCAAGACGCGGGAATTCGTTCACATGGACCCCAAACGAAGCAAGACATTCTGCCCGGACGACTCTCTCTCGCCCTTCGCCTCAATCTGGGAAACGCCATCTGCGCATCCGAGGAGCATTGGAGAGACCTTGGCGCATCGTTTATTGGAACCCGCGCTTATTGGAACCCGCTTAGGTCCCCTAAATCGATTCCCCATCTCCTCAATCATTCATGTATACAAAGCACTCATTTCCCCTTGTATTGGACAGTTGTCAGCAGAGACCCTAGAGAATTGGAGTGCACGGCTCGAAATAGTTGTTGATGTTGGTTTGTCCGAAGAACACGGCCCGCCTTCCCTTTGAATCTCTGAATCTCTTTGCCCAAACTGTACCCTCCAAACAAGACATGCCCGCTCGGACTGGTGGTTGGAGGCCCTCAAAAAGGGAAAGGGGTGCGAATCCCAGTGCTTCGGCCGACTTTGATCAACCGCATGGGAAAACCCGCAGAAATCACGCCACGCAAAACGGAAAAACAACTCTCCAGATCAGCAAAAGGAACCCCAAAAACACAACCAGCACATCATTGAAAGAACCAACAAAGACAGCATGTCTAGATGTTCGGTGAGTGACCGAGTGCCTTTTAACCAAAAAGGAGCCCAATTTGTCACATGATGTTTGCGGGCAAAGGGGCACCTCGGCCTTACCGGAAGGGCAAGCCGCAGGGCGGCCTAAGGAAACAAGGCCCTCTCTGATTTACGGGAATCTACCCCGACTTTTGCCTTGTTTTTTTTCAAACAATCTACCCCATGTTTTTTTTTGGGTTTTTTTTGTCTTGCCTGGTGTGTTTCAACCCCCTCATTTTACCGTACTTTGCCGTGGTTTTCCGGGCTTTTCGCGTGGGTTTTACCGGGGCAAGATGGCAGAAGCCGACATCCACCGGTATTTGCGAGTGAGAACGTACATGGGCGCCCGGACCACTGTGGCGTCAGCATCGCGGTGGCCCGGATTGGCCGCCTCCGCTTACCAATTGGGAACCCGAAAATAGGAATCCCCCGAACCAATGGAACCATATACAGCCTCCCACTAACATGGCACCTGGGGGTCCCTTCAAGAGGAAATTCATCTACCAGGCACCTTTTCATAGATGCCATGTTAGATGGGAGGAAGGGTAACATGATAATTCACATATGGCCATGGGTCAAAAGCCAAAGCCCGTACCCCCAGTCTGAACATCGCAATCCAACCACTTGAATAGGTTCTAAAATGGATGGTGCACCCACCCCAACACGGTACCATTGGTTTTGACCCACAGCCATATACAGCCAGAAATGGGAACGCATGGAAACCCGAAGGTCGTGGTAAAGGGTGTTGTTTCCCATGACTTTATTTCAAGCAAATGGTCTTGGTACAAGTGGCAAAGCCCAGCTTACCATTGGCTTGCTCCCATTCGACATCAGGGTAGCAAGGGTCGAAACTTAGGTGTGGCTCAATAGCAATCAGCCCAAAAAGGTAGACTAAAACCTGCGGACGCCTGGCTCTTAAAGCTTGAGAAACACTCATTTGGCCATGGGTCAAAATCCCGCCCCCCCATTGAACATCCCAATCCCAACTAAAATGGACTAAAATGGGTGGTGCACCTACCCCAAAATGGTGCCATTGGTTTTGACCCACAGCCATTTGGCAATGCCTACAGCGAAATTCATCAAAGCATATGAAAACCAATCCAATCTTCTACCCTCATGGTTTGGTCCGTTCTTGTTTGCTTTCAGCAAATCCTGCAAAGGTCCGGGGCCAATGCAAACCCTTGAAAAGTGTGTCCGAATCGTTTGGGCTTGCACACCAAATCAAAGAACACATGGTGCTACCCTTAAAAAGGTGCTCAGTGCTCAAGGGAAAACCAAACAACTTGGCTGGAATTAGGACCCCAGCAAAAGAATATCTTGTTTGCCTGGTGAGTGGAAAACAAAGGGAACCCCAAAAAAGCAAAAACGCAAAAAAACATAGATAATTGTGGGGAAACCAAACAACATTTTGGCGAGTCCCCAAGTTTGAGAGACAGCGCGACGCACCGCCGAGCCTTCTGGGGATGCGTCTTCTGATAGGCGTTCCTGGCGTGCGACTTGGATTGGTCTAGCTGAAACCCAACATGCTTGTCCCCTCACCCCCTATATATAGAGTAACAAAAGGTCAACTAGATGCAGAGTCCAGCATGGACCAAGCCATGGGTGATTGCAAGGGCTTCTGACTAGACAACTTGTTATGGTTGCTAAAATCCAGCATGGACTCGGAGAAGAGGTCCTTGTAAGTGCATCGAAACTCCACGATTCTATGCACTTCCGTGATTTAAGGGGGCTTGTTTGCGATTACCGGAGCAACATGAGAACCGCGCCCGAGAACTATGGTTGTCCAATTTAGAAATTTCTACTGCCAAGTGTCCAAGCTTTAGAGGAGCCAGCAAT
Source organism: Effrenium voratum (assembly GCA_963377175.1). Classification (NCBI taxonomy): domain Eukaryota; class Dinophyceae; order Suessiales; family Symbiodiniaceae; genus Effrenium; species Effrenium voratum. Next base: position 153,147 of record CAUJNA010003603.1, on the reverse strand, counting down.
GAAGCTTTAATACACACCTTAGTAGAACCACATGTCAACGAGCTGGTGGACACCGGAAGATAGAGCGACTAGTGGCAATGGAGAGACGCATACGCAGACATGCTGTGGGTCAATCCAAGGCTGATGACCCCCCAATGCAATGGAAGACGGTAGCGACCCTTAAACCGACAAAAAGCAGTAGTAAAACAACACACACAGCCCCTTTTGCGGGCCCAAACAAGCAACCAATGCCAATGCTCAAAATCACCCAGGATTAATAAACCTCTGGTTGATTTTGATCGGGAGGTGTTCCATCTCGGAGGCAAGCCGGGTTTAACTCTGGGGAGCATACTTCCTGAAGCCCCCCCCCCCCACACACCGTCCCCGAGAGCCCACATCCCCGAAACGGCTGCAAGAGCGGCCCGTTGAACATCAGCGGCTTGTTCTTCTGATACCTCCGGATCTGCTTCAAAATGGCTCCAGGCTTGCTTGAACCCCCGGCCAAAAGGTGGACTCTTTGCGGGTGAAAGGGACAACAAGGCAACCCAAAAGAGCAAGAAGGCAAACAGAAGGCTAGTAGTGAGGCGGGGCAATGATGGAGGCTTGGAAGTGCGGACTTGTTCCACCGTCCCTGATGGGAATCGAGAAACGACAACGGGTGCTGGGAGGATGTCCGAAAATTTTACACGGTCCAGCCACTTTGTCCAATCCAGTCATGCTTGCAACCGGGGAGCAAACAAACATACTTCCAACATTGTCGCGAGGTCCGGCAAATAAAACCTGCCCAACATTGTTGCAGCTCCATTCCTCTCACACACCTCCGTTTGCTTAAGTCCCCTGGGAAAAAAAACAGTTCTTAAGCAAATGGAAGGGTCCACCTAGTTGTCCCCAAACATGTCGGCAAGGTCCACCAGTTTGGCCCAAACTCCTTTGCAACTAGAAACGGGGTGCCCCATACTAGTATTTCGCATTTCAGCGTCACCCACAAAGGAAATTTGCCTTGACTTGGCAACCAAAAGGTGTTTAAAATCACCCAAACGGGAAATATATATGAAACTATGGGGACATCTGTGAAAAACAATCTGCCCAGAGAGCTTGGTAGAAATTTGCTCCTTAGCTCCCCATGTAGGCATTCTAAGTATCCTCTCACTCCTCGACTCCTACTCCTTTTGCAGGTTTCATGGAAAAGCCGAGCTTGTTTCCAAAAGGTCCACAACGTGGTGATTGGTGCAAAAGGTCCAACCGTTTGCAGGTCCACCCTTGAGGCCGATGTGAAAAAAGACGACCGCCGCGCACTGCTCCGCCAAGTGCTGCTCTCGTCGCACCAGGGCGTCCAGATTGCTGCGCTGCTGCTCCTGGCGAGTTCTCGTGGCCGGTCTCCCGCAAGAAAATTTGGGTTTCCCCAGGATTTCCCTGCAGAACGCCCCCAAAAGGGGACAACACAGGGTTGGTCCTCCTTAGGTGCCGCTTTAAAAACATGCCCAAAAAGGGCACCCTCAGAAACTAGGATTTCACTACTGACCATTTCCCCTTGGACATCAAAAGGTCTTGCCTCGAAGGGGCTGCTTGAGGCGCCCAGAATTCCCAGTTTCTGGCTGGTCATCCCACTACCAAGTTCCTCTCGAGTGAATGGCCATCCAAGCTGCTCGACCGCGGGGTTGAAAGAGGGATCTCAGCTTCCAAGTGATTTGGAGCTCGGGGGAAATGCCACTCTGATTTGGGGAGAAGGTCGGAAAAAAGCCTTAGCAGAAAGTCAGATAAATCCAGAGAATGTCGGAGAAAGGTAGAGGGGACAGCTTCCCATCTAGTAATCCCCAACAAGAATCTACGTCTCCACAGGTGCCCAGGGATTCCTCAAACTTGGGGGCTGCGGTGGGTTCCCGAAATACTGCAAGTGAACCACATCCAAACAACCCTGGCAAATGGCAGTAAATTGGACGGTATTCTTTGATTTGTTCTACTTGCACCAGTTAAGGCATCCGACCCTTAAGGCCTCTCCAAGCGGCTACTTCAACAGGGTAAATCTGGGCGAAACGGCTCATCGGCCACTCACGCGACATCCCCACAACGCCCGCTCCGTATTCACCAGAAAGGTGGGAGACCGGCCTGGCACGAGTGGCGGCAGGTGCCCCAAACATGCGAGCGGTCTTCAACAAAACAAAGTCCTTCCGAAGCGCGGAAAGTGAGCAAAACCAAAGACCAAACACAAGACTATAGGCTTCGTTTCGGTTGTTTGGATCTGTCCAGGTGATTTGATTACTGCACAAGGGCCCACATTGACATGGCCTCCCCACCCGCAGAGTTACTGCCAAACATGACCTTCCCGACAAGAATGAAGTGCAGAAATTGGGGGAGTGAGACAATGAGGAGCCTTCAACGATCTGCAAAGTGATGTCACCCCTGATTTATAAAACTCCTGTGAATCAGGGGTCCCTGTCTCCCTGGAAGAAAATAGGCCAACCACTAAAGAAGGCCCCCAACAGAAATCCCAAGTGCGGGGGTCATCAATCGGGGTCGACATCAAGCCAAGCATTCAGCTTCCCGGTACTTAATGGTTTGGAGGCGGGGTTTGGAGGTGTTCCGGGGTGGTTTCCCATTTACCCTCTACAAAGGCCAGGGATTCAAAAACCAAATCCAAATCACCCATCCAAAGCCGACCGAGGACTATGGGCTGCCTGATTAAGGGACAAATCTAGGGACCCCCCCCCCCACAAAAGAAAAACACAAGGAAAAACCTACGGACCCCCCCCCCCAAAAAAAAAAGAACAACTCAGGGTTACCTGAAACGCGACACCCGCACCCAGCTCAATTAAACAAAAACTCGCCACTCCCCGCCGAAGCCCCGCTGCATCGACATGGATGGCCCTGGTCCCGCAGCCTGGCGATGGTGTTTTGGCGTTTGTCGTGTTCGATGCAACCGAAGATGCCACTAAACGGATGTGTCGTTTTTAAGGTTGGCCCCCTCCAAGATGGTTTCGGCTTCAAGATAGGATTGAAACAGCAATGGGTGATACAAACGTTGAATTTGGAAAGTCAGCCGTGGATAGACCAGACCCTCTTGTTTTCCCTGTTGGTTTCCCTTTCAAAAAAACAACCACAACGGGTACCGCCACAAAAAGACAGACCCGGACAACATCCACCCCGGGGGGTGCTCCGACGACCCTGGCACTTGATAGAAGCTTCGCCCCTACAGGGGAAGCCCCCCGTTGATTGACATCTTGTGCAAGGCATTTGTCTAAATTGACATCCTCAAGACATCAAACGGGTTAATTAACATCCCCGTTAATTAACATCCTCTTAAACAAGTTAAACTGACATCCTCAAGACTTTTGTGTTAACGATGGTTTGAAGGGCAACAACCCAAATTCAAGTGAGCCGGTGAGTTTGAGACCCCAGAACGCGACCGCTTCCAAGGACCCAGTTGCACCCTCGTTTGCTTACCCCGGAATGGCGAAAAATTGTTGCGAGTCTTCGCTTGGCCTTGCGAGCAAATTGCTTTGAACCCCCTTTCCTGGAGTTCAAAGGACACTGGGGACAAACATGGCATTTGCCGAGTGGAATTGAAGGGTTGAACGTGCCAAAACGAACCATGTTTCAAACAAGCCCTCGGCAAAAACAAAAAGAAACACACATATTGTTAGTCTGCAAAACCATTCACAGTACCATTGTACCTTTTTGGGCCGATTCCTATTCTTAAGCCACACTCATACGACGCATGGGGTAGCTTTCCCCAGGTGTATTCCCAGGTAACCTGAAAGGTAGACCATTTCACCCCCACTGCGCAAAAGGTTCCTGAGTGCACACGCTGGCGATTGAACCCGTAATCCCGATTGACCCCTATTGGGGCAAACCAATAGGCCGAGATAACCCATTTCCTACCTCTTGGGTTAGGGGATCATATTCTTTTGGACATCCGAATTCCAACGCTGCCCGCACGCTTCACCCAAGAATACCCCTCATAGAACTTTGTCAAGGCCTTCTTGAGGAGTTTCTGCAAATTGACTTTTTGGTTGGCAGTTGAAGGGGGAGGCGATTGAAGGGGACCAGGTAGCTCTGACACTCGCTTGAGCTCTTTTGTGCATCGCGATTCACCCTGGCGTCTCCAAGTCCCTCTAAGTCCCATAGCCATGCTCAAAGTTACCCTCCAGGAGGATTTGTGGGACATGTCTCAGGAATCCCCCATGTCCCTCTCAAATGAATGATAGACCAGGAACTTTGACAGAACCTCACAGTGACCGAAAGGTCTGGGGCAACGCCCATGGAATCTAAATGAACCTTTCTGAGAGCGATATGTCAAAACCTCAGAGTACAGTTTGCGGTGTTCGTAGCATTGACTTGAACATGGGGCTCATAACCGGATGTTCCATGTGTACTAACAGCTAGCAATTTTCGTCAGGTCCAGTACTTAGAACAGCCAAGGATAATGTGGAATACACAGCTCTGCTGGCTCAGAAGACACATGAAATAAACATGTAACGAATTGGCTCAAATAGCAGAAGCTCACCAAATGGAAAGCTGACAATCTAAAACTGCAAGGCTGGGGAGTACTGCCCTGGAACACAAACTCCCGGCGGCCCGAATTGTTTAATATTGAAGATACTTGAAGAATAGTTTCATCTGAAAATGTTGCAATAATCTTAAAATCTTAAAAATCTTAAACAATCTTAAAAAATCTTAAAAAATCTTAAAAAATCTTAAAAAATCTTAAAAATTCTAAAACACACCTGCAAAATCCCAAAAATCTTAAACTTCCAAAAAGAAACAAACTGACAAACAGTTGAAAAAGTCAGAAACAATCTGAATAACAAAAGAAACTATTAGAGCCAAGCCGTGGTAATTCAAAAAGTTGAAACTGAGGATATACAAGCAGAAAAGAACATATAAAACACATGCTTTTCTTGAAACACTCAAAACATATATTCCAAACCTGCAAATCGTTGGCCCTTAAAGCCTCAAAACCAAAAAACACCAAAACCAAACTTAGGTTACTCAAGCATTGACACATACCGTGGTCATGGCTTCGCGAAAAAACAAACACTTGACAATGTGTGAGTCTCAAATTCGGTAAACTGTCTGGCGCGCGCACAAACACTGGAGCAGTCAAGACACATATGTCTGCAAACACAAAACATGTGAGTCAGCTGCCAAAAGCTGGATTGTTTTGGCCCTCGCTCAGGATCACCCAAATGAAGATTGCTCTGGCGCATGTAGCTTTGCTGCACTGCCATTGCAGTGAAACCCACAACTACTTTTGCCAACCCCGTTATCCCCTTGTGAAAAGAAAAGGCGCCAGAAAAGGCGCCAGGGCGCCGAGCTGTATGTTCTCACTCACGGCCAGGCGGTGACGCTAGCAAACAGAAAAACCAAAAAGCAATAAACATTCGTTCTGTGAAAACAGTTTTGAAACCTTCCCACATGCCGCAAAACCATTGCCATCCTAGCCAGCCATGAGGGCTCAATGCTGGCTACAAAACAAACCATCTACTCCAGTTGCCATCAATCATGCGCTGGCGCTTCCATGCCAGGCGCAGGGCCATCTTTGTCTGAGCCGTAGCAAAAAGCTGACCTTTTACTGTTTGACTGCCTTCCTCCAAATCTCGCTCAGTCTGGAATCCTCCTTGGCATAGGTGCAGTGTACGGAGAGAAGCAAATCCAGGTTGGACTTGGTGACAGGCCCTGGACCTGGGCCCGGGCCTTCATCACTGACGGACACACGAACCCCGACGCAAGGGCGGTTGTTCAGGCAGCGCTCCAGCAGAATGACACCGCCCGGCACATAGAGCACGCTGCCTTCTTCAACAATGCCTCTGTGGAAAATGCCTTTGGAGTCTGACGAGGATTGCATCAAGCTCAGCAACCAATCTGACCCAAGCGTGCAGCTCATCAGCTGCGAGCCCAGGAAGGTACTGACATTGTAATCTTCGGTCAAGCAAGCGCTGGCCTTCTGCTCCTCCGGAATCAATCCCCACAAGTCAACGGCGTTGCAAAATACAACCTCTCTTGCTCCTTTGCTTTGATACCTGATGGTTGGCAGCCCGTTGAACTCCGGCCCTGCATACTTCATGCTGGTCGTAAAGCCATACAACCAAATGCCTGAGTCCTGCTGATCTTTTCGCACAACCTGAGATTCAGGCACGTATTGTAGCATCATTGATACCAAGCTGTCGGGGTTCTCCACCTTCAGCCTCAGCTCCAATCAGTCTCGTTCCCCCGTCACCGGCGTTCCAGCACACAAAAGCAAATCGCAAAGAATTGAACACGTTCAAAAATCGAATCAATTCCAAGTTTGTGCAGAACAGCAACACACACAAACAAGTGAGAACTCATAGCCAAAATCTGACTTTGAAAAACATGGCAAACCTTTGGTGTGTCACGTGCGCTTTTTTCACATTTGTTCAGTCTGCGAATGCCATATGACTTTTTGAGAATATTTGGCAACTAAAAGCTACACTTGTTCCCGAGTCTTCTAACCTGCGATGAGTTTTGGTTCAAGCATAGTTACAAACACTGAGAAAATCGGGCCGTGGCCAGCCGATCCCAAAAGCAATGATGCCAACAAGAACAAGCCACTGCGTCTGGGCGCGCGATTTCTCTTTGGCCTGCTTGGACATAGGAAACTGGGCTTCAAACACCTGCACGAAGCCTTGAACATTATTTGCTGCCAAAGCTGATTGGATCTCCGCAGCTGACTTGATGTAAAAATGGCCACCTTCTCCACGCCAGCCTTGCTTCCTTGCACTCTGCAAATCTCCCAATGTCTTGAAAGACGCAAACTCTTTCTGCACTGAGCCAATTGCAGAAGCTGGCAAAAAAAGACATGGCAGGTCGTCACTTGTGTCCTGAGCAAGCTTCATCCTCTTAGCCAAGTCTTTCTCCTGCATTTTAGCCCTTTTTTCAGCCACTTTGCGATCGCGCTCAAGGGCAGCAGTTGCTTTTCGCTTCCTGCACTCCAAGGCTTTGCTCACATCCTGCACCGCCCGATTGGCAGCAGCAAAGAGCCTCTTGAACTTCAACACCAAATCTTTGGCCTGGGCAACGACGGTCTTCACATCATCTTCGCTTTGGCAACCAGAAATAGCATCGAGCATTGCCGTTTCCGCGGCACCAATGCACCGCAAGGAGTCTTCTTCTTCCACACAAGCCTGGCCTTGATGTTTGGCGCTCAACGCCTCATCATCATTGCCCAAGACAAGGCCGACCAACGCGCACCGTGACTCCATGGTTGAAATGAAGGTGTCAAAGGACGCTTTTTCGGAATCGCCCAGCAACTGCAGCACCTTGTCCTTCTCCGGACCAACACTGTGCAGCGACTGCCTGACGCCTTCCATATCCTGCTTGAATTTCTCCGCGCTTTTGTTGACGTTGACAGCAAGATCATACCTTTTGGCGCGGCCTTTTTTCTTGTTGTCTGCTCCTTTGCTTTTGTCATCTGGCAGCAAAGTGTCTTCAACGAATGAGTCACCTCCTGTCGGCATGGTCTCGGCGTCGCAACGAGGCTGAAACTGTCCAGAATCGTCGCCATTGTGCAGCAACGTCAGGCCCAGGTTGGAGGCGTGCATCAACTCTTGGCCACCAACATGCCGGAAGACCTGATTCGAAAATTGCACATGGCCGGACTGAACCCTGGCCTCGCACGCATCAAGGTCCTCATCTCCATAGTTTCTTTGCCCCTTTGTTTCCTGCACACACCGCTTAACGTGAGCAGCCTCCGTTTTCCCAAGCAAGTATTCTTCGCAAGGCATAGGCAAAAACAAGTGCTGCCCCCTCCACTTCTTCTTGTCTGGCAAAGTCATCCTCTCAGTGGCGGTCCATTTTGCATCGGCCTCCTGAAGGCTCATGCAGAACTCGTCTTGGGCGTGCTCAAGCCATTTTGCCAAGCTCATGTAGCGAAGCTTGCATCCTTCTTCCACTGCAGACGTTGTGCGGGTCTCCTGAATTGTGCGCAAGAAGTCAAACTTCCCTCTGGCGACGCCGGATCCGCTGGCCGGACCGCAGTTACGGCGGTACGCGGTGATAAGGGCGTTCAACTGCGTGCCTCCTGTTCGTTTGAGTTCGCACCACCGCCGCCACCTTGGCCCCTCCTTTGAACTCGACTTGGCCTCCGTCTTATCTATGTTGTTCAGAGCCTTTTTGCATTCCCGGCAATAGAGGCACTTGGGCTCTCTCGCAGCGGCCACGCAGCAGGAGCACTTTAGGACGCCAGCTTGTGGTTGTCCCGCACATACCGACGCACTTCCGGGAGATGAAACTGATTTCTGCTTGGCTGCAACACCGCACTCCTCGCCGTCGCTGTTCATATCCATGCTCAGAATGACGTTATTTGGAGCAGGGCTAGCCCCAAGCACCTTGGCAGGCGCATCCTTAACTGGAGACTGAGCTGGGCAGCCGCCAGATGCCGCCATAGCTCAAAGCAAACGCAAAAAGGAAGCACTGACTAACGGGGCCTATATAGCCAAAAGCCAAAACCTGTCAAAGCAAATTGCTGGAAAACGCAAGAATGACAAGCCTGACTGCGCAGTTCGTGCAAACCAGCCGCAACTAGATCCGCGCAAATATGAAAGCAAACTACCCGAAAACGAAAAATATTCATGCTGCCTGTAAAAACAAACTTCATTTGCGAAAAATCGAAGGCGGCTAGTTTTCTAGCGCTGCAATGTCTGTCGAAAGCCTGGCGACACGCCAATCTAAGAATTGCACAGGCTGGACTAAACATATAATACTCATTCGATCACAGCTCGTACGCCTGCGTGTCATCATCATCATGGCCAAACAACGTTGGCAGTGTTGCCAGCTGCTGTTCGCCCTGTCCTGTCTCATCTGCATCCTCGTCGCCACTCAACAAGTTGGAAGGCTCTGGCTGGTCAAGGCTACTGCTGGAACATGAACGCATGGCACCAAAATCACCAGTGATTGGTAGGCGGACAGAGTACACGGGGATTCTCGCAGTGCAAGCCAAGCAATACATGACCCACTGGCCAATAACTGCCAAATGAAATGAGTTGCCTGCCAAAGTCTTCTTTTGCTGGTCATCCAGCGAAAGCGTCTGCAAAGCGTGCTGAAGGTGACTTGCTGGAGCGCCAGATTGGTATATATTTTCTCCTTGCTGGAAATCAGTTAAACAACACGGACACCGAGAAATCCCAAACATGACATGCTTTGAACCGTTGCCAAAGAAGCCAAGTATCCCATCGCTGCCAAACATTCGCTGCCAGTGACAAGCCGCTGGAGATTGAAGGAGAAAAGGTCATTGCGAGTTTGAAAACTGGGCAAATACGGGCCAACAGAAGCAATCCCTGGGTTTTGGGCCAGGTCAACGATGTATGTGCCGCGGCTGTTTTGCCACGTTGGTCTCATATCCTTGTAGTGCAACAACCTGTCCTTCGCAGCTGGGGTGAGAAGATGGTCAACTGTGATTTCGTCCTTGGCAAAAAAATGCCTCTGCTTTGCTCTAGACCAATTGCAGTGACTCAACTCGTCTTTGGTCGCCTGAAGCAGCCAATCACCATCGCCAGCTGGAAGGCACTGAAACATGTTGCGAAAGTCCTCAACGTTTCCTGTGAAAATGACGGACTCCCTCAACGCCAGAAACCCGAAAACCCGGCGGCGCATCACTGGCCACCCAAAATCAAACGGTGACATGTCCATATGCACATGATGATATAAGTCCCCCAGCAGCTTGTCCATCAATGAAGCTGGAAACCTGTCAGAATTCTCGTACCAAAGAAGATCAGGCTTGAGGCGGCGAACCTCTGCAATCCAATGATGCATCACCGTAGCGCTTTTTCCCTCCAGGCTAGGAGCTCGACCCATGCCACGTGGGCTCCAGTCAACGCAGCTGAAGCCAGCTAAACTTGCAATCAGCCGCTGCCGCTCACCAGGCGGCACACATGCTCCCATAGAATCCCACAAAAGGCATGGGCCTTCGTGGCAATAGCAAAATGCCCTCGACTCAGCACTGTATAAACCGGACGCATGCTCCTCGAAAAAAGCCACCAAACGATCGCCTGACAGCGACTCCAGCGGGGGATCTTGCGCTGGAATCCTATCCAGAATGTCACCAAAAACATGCTTGGGCCGCGCGTGCGCAGGCCTGCGAAGCAAAACATCTCGGCACAAATGGCTCACATCGCAAGCAGAAACGCACAGAAACGAGCGCTCTTCAGAACGAGCGCCGAGAACGTCTCTCATTGAATCCTCTGCGTAAACAAATACGCTCTCAGCAGTGCCTTTCCCAGAGTACCATGAAATAATATCAAGACCCTGCTGCAAATGACGTCCCATCACATCTGCCCGAGCTGTGCAAGACTTCTGCAAAATTTTGGCGGATCGTTCTGGCCAATTGTAAAGATCTTTCAATGTTGACGGACCTTTGCGAAAGGTGGTGCAACTCACAACGTCATCCTCCAAATCAGCTGGCACTATTGGCCCGCCGCTTCTTATGCGCTTCATGCGCTGAAGCTTACCAACAAAATCCGGCCCTAACACTCTTGAGCCAAATAATGCGCAAAAAGCAATAAGTAGCGCGCAAATGCGATGACAACTTTTGACCCAACTTGCAAAAGCGCTTTCGAAGCGCCAAGCGAAGTCATCTGCGCTCATCAGCGCAAAAAACAAAAAATAGGAAAGTAGATTGAAATCCACTTATTTGCCAAAAAAGTGTGCTTGGACCAGCTTGGACGCCATGGACACTCCAAAACCGCTGAAAACCAAAACACAGCAGACCTGAGCGCTGATGCTAGGGGAGCAAAGTCGAGCAGAGTCGAGCAGAGCCGAGCAGAGTCGAGCAGAGTCGAGCAGAGTCGAGCAGAGTCGAGGAGAGTCGAGCACATATGAGGAGAGTTCAAGGAGGTTGAACATAGATTCATGAGATGGGAGAACGTGATGCAGGAAACGCACGGCTGAAAATCTGCAAAGCGTGCACTTAGGGCAAACTTTTGCCTAGCATCGCACAAGTCAATCTGAAAAGCTGAGACACATGTCACAAGCAAAACTTGCCACAAACGGCCACGGCATTGCCTTGCCAATGTCACTTGGCCTGGGATTCCATCTGAGTCTCAGCCGGAGCTTGGTGCTGCTCAGCTGGCTTCTCTTGCTTCTCAGCAGGGCCAGTGCCTTTTCCAGAGCCAGTAGACTGACCTGCACGGACAGCCGTCATCATCGTCTTGAGGCTCCTCGGCCAAATCACGCTGAAATTAAGGCCCGCACATAAAACGGTCAATGCGCCCAGAACAATTGAATTGGTGATAAGTCTCTCAGTCTTCTTCTTGAGGTCCAACTCGGAGCTGTTGATAATCTGCCAGTCATTCTCTGTAGGGTCGCTCAAGCCATCCGCAGCTGCCAGCTTGTTCATGCACTCTTCGACATCAGCCCGCACAGCCTGTTCCTCCAGGCCAAGCTCCAGCGCCTTGTTGGCTGCCTCGGGCGGCAGGCGCGGGCGAAGAAGGCGGACGTCTGTGAGGATGCTCTCTGCGCTCCTGAGATAAAGCACCATTCTCAAAATGTGGCGCCACATGCACATCAATTTAGAAAAGCTTCTTAACCGTGGCAGTTAGCTTCTTGATCTTGGCCTTCAGCACGGACTTATGATTGATAGCAACCACATCGCTGTTGCTTCCGCTTCCTGCAGCCTGATGAGACCCGAGGCTTGACTCCGTCACCAAATCGTTCCTCTGCTGACTCAAGCTTGTCGTGACCTGAACCTCATCCGACCAAAGGTACTCCTTGACACCGGATTCTGCAAGACTTTCGTTGGTATGCGGCCTCTGTGGCAACCTCTGAAGCTCAGCTGTCCAAAGCAGCTTCTGCGAATCACTCATGTCCTTTTCGCTGCTCGGCAATCCAAGCTTTTGAGCCACCATGAACTCGTTCATCCATGCTTGAGAGGAGGCGTTGGACTGGGACTCCGAGAAGGAAATGGTCTTGGCAAAGCTTCCAATCCATTTCCTTACATGATTTTTTTTGAAAAAAATCATGTGCAAAGAATTGTACAGATACATGCAAATGAAGCGAATTTACCACACCTGTGCGTGCAAGACTCAAGGAAGGGTCCTGCGCAAACTCTGCCAAGAACTTGTTCTTCTTGTCAGCATCCTCCTAGGACCACTGTCACAAAATGAGTCAAATCGAAAAATAAGTTGTCAACCAGAAGTCAGTCCTGGATGGCGCACCACTTCTGAAGAGCATCTGCAGCACTCTCGTCACCGGTCCGAGTGCGATAGTAAAGCTGATTGTAGATCCTCTTGTACTGAAGGTCCTGCAATAAAATACTACACGCAGCAAATACTGAAACAGCACAGTCGCCGCGTGTCTCCTTTGCGCTGGCAGCTTTCGGCGCAGATTTCGTCTTTGCCTTTGCTTTTGGCGCCACATTCGGATTTGAAGCGCGCTTCCCCATGGCACTGAATCAAAAAGCTGACTCAAGGCAAGCCAAATAACAATTGATCCACTGAAAACCTCCATCCAATGACAAGTCACTGTCACATCCAATAACACGACATCTTAAATCAAGATTTAGATCTGAAACAAAGACTACCAATCTTAATTTGAGATTGAAAAACTGTAGTCTTTCTTAAACTAAGATTAAGCATGTTGAATTAAGATTAAGAATGTTAAACTAAAATTGATAGTCTTAAATTAAGATTGGACCTCAAGAGTTAAGATGTTCAATCTTAAATCTATCTTAAATTAAGACTTGGAATCTTAAATTAAGATTGCCTATCTTAAATTAAGAATATGAATCTTAAATTAAGATTGAGTATCTTAAATTAAGACTTGGAATCTTAAATTAAGATTTGCTATCTTAAATTAATACTTGGAATCTTAAATTAAGATTGAACATCTGAAAATTAAGATGTTGAGTCTTAAATTTAGATTGGACTTCTTAAATTCAGAGTAAAGGGTGTTAATTTAAGATTAAGATCTTAATCTTACAATTTTAGTTGTAAAACAAATACAGTAAGATGACTATCTTAATTCTTAAAATCTTAAAATTGAAGAATCGATCTGAATAAAGCTGTAGATGCGCTAAGTGTGTTCCACAAGATTGAGAATTGATCTTAATATCAATATCAGCATCATTACCTTTGCCATATCCTATCTTGATTGGCATGATCGCCCATGCGTTGGGAGAGTTCAAAGTTCTTGTTTCCAAGCAAAACGTATTTATATACATATATAGATATGTAGATGGCAGGCATGAAATGAATCTCAACATAGCAATGGTCACGTCTGCTGCACAATTTGATTTCAAGTTCATGTTCACGCACACTTGCTTTCATAACGCAAGTCAGATTGATCAAAAGATCACAGCAATTGCGAGACTGCCCTTTTTACGCGTTGCGATTGCGCTTGTAGAGGTTGTCAAAATAGGCACGTTTTGTGCCACCCCGCTTAGATCTTTTATTTGGATACTTTGGCCGTGCGCCACCGACTTGTTCTTGTTCCTGTGCACGAAGCCTTTGGTGTTCTGCATGTGGCCCAGAAACCTGCCGGGGGTGGCCACCGTACTCGCCGAATCGGCGCTGACTTGTTGCCTCGCGCATGGAGTTCAGCCAAATCACGTACTGCTGCAAAGTCGCCGTTGCCTCCTCTGGGTCTGGCGAGCTGCTAGAAATTGCGCCCACCCATGAGCACAAGTCATCTGCCAAGGCAGAATACAAGTGGTTGCTTGGCTGCAAAACGTTTGGGCTGACAAATGAAGGAGGGGCCTGACCTAACAGATCGGTCTGCTGAGCAGCCGACCGAGCCTGCCTTTGCATAGGCAAAGCGTCCGTGGATTGGTCCCATCTGCTAAACGGCGACACGCACAGTGTGTTCCAGAGTCTGTAAGAAATCAAATGGCCGACCCCAAGTGGAATCTGCCAAGCGCTGCTGGGCAAATACGAAGGCTCGTCTGCGGCGCTGTTCAGCAAGGGCACGTTTTGCCCCTGACCATGCCTGATGTGTGCCAAAACTGCCGGGAAATCTGCCAGCTGCAGGGCCTGCAACATTCTGTTCACACACTGCGGCGTCAGACTAAACACCTCAGTTGTGGCTCTTTCAGATCCGCCTTGATGAACTGCCAGCTCTGCCGCCGGTAGTGGGAGAAAGTGCAATATCTGAGCAAAGGACATCCCGATCACGCCGTGCCCAGCCGACCGGAGCGCCAGCCTGACCGCGCAGGCGCTCCGCCGGCAAATGAAATTCAAAACGAAATTAAACTTTCACCGAAAATATGATGCAAACAGAAAAAAGACTCCTGAAAAACACAACATGCTCGTCTGCGACTCGCAGCATCACTCTCTGCTCAGACGACAAACAATCTGACACCGAGCGGTAGCAACCTTGAAGCTGCACAAAGGCCAAGCCCAGCACATGGCATGCTTGCGAGTTCGCGTACTCACGGGTGATGAGACGCTTGATAGGACTCTGCTCAGCCTCACTTGCTGCGCCTGCGGCTTTGCTTTTGGCGGCGGCCTCTGCAAACTTGTTTCTCAATATCTGTTCTTCGCTCGCCCGCAAGCAGTCAAGCTGCCCGGCAAATCCGCTTTGTTTTTTAGAAAACGCGCCGCACAGCCACGTCGCAAACATAGCCAGCAGTGGGGTCAATCTTCAACCACCATGCCGCTGCCACCATGTGGAACACGTGTGACTTGTTGCGTAATGCGCATGGCTGCGCTCGAGCCAAAGTCTCAGTTTCACAGTCTCGCCCACTTCTGCGCGCGACTCAAGACAATAAAGTCAGCAAGGAAGCAAACAAGCAACAGCCCCCTCGTTCCTTAGACCCGCCTCAAGCCTCAAAGTTTCAGGCTTCAGGCACTCTTGACCACTGGTCGGTTACCCGACAGCACATACATATGCAGAAATAATTCCGAATTCAAAATACACGCGCTTCAGCACGTGCAATCGTGTCACGTCTCTCCTGGCCCCGCTATCCAAAAACCAAAAACCCAAGCTGTCCATTCCAAGCAAACACATGAATAAGCAAATTACGCGGCTGGTTACAAACAACAAACGCAAACTACAAACGCAAACGCTGGCCGCCTGGCCCGACCCGGCTGGCCCCAAGCCCCAAGCAATCCCACGGTCCCCAGCCCCCAAACCCTACCTACAGCCCCCAAAGCCTACAGCCCCCAACCCAAAGCACCGGGCCCAGGTCAGAGTCTGAGTTTGTCTGAATCTAAGTGAATGTCCAAGTCAGTCACCATTCAGTCACAGTCAGTCAGTCAGTCAGTCAGTCCCAAGCCAAAACGAGCTTCTATAGACATTCATCACTCAAACCTGTTTGTTGCCACTCATCAACGGGCCACAGTTCGTCTGGCTGAGGCCGACAAAGTTTCACACGGCTGTGTCAAAATCTCGTTCGCGCGCGGCACACGCTTGAAGGTAGCCGGCAACTGCGCTGGGCAAGCATGAAGGCAGTGGCGCGCCAGCGGGCAGTTACACGAAGGCTCTGGACCTGTTCCCACCCGGCCCGCCCCTTTCGATGAAAATTACTACTAACAGCCCACCCCCTTGATTTTGGGCATGCACCTTGTTTCCCTTAGATCTTCACGCAGCAGATGTCTATGACACAAACTCAAACCAGTGTTTTAGCAATCAAATTGCCCAGAGGGAAGACAACAAGTGCAAAAACAAAGGGCCTTATAGTATAAAGCTTTCAAACACATTGCTGGGGGGAACGGGGAGCCTGATGTCTCTCCTTGCCCGAAAGAACTTATGTCAAGTCCAGAACTTAAAGACGCCAGGACCCCAATAGGTCTCTAAGGGTATCCGGAATTCATAGACCCGAGACAAAGACGTCATCTGCGAAATCAATCGGAGAAGTTGCCGCTGAGCCCGTGCTTTCATTCCTCACGCATGTGTGTTTTGTCGTGTTAGTCACTCAGATTCTATAAGGTTACAGAACCAAAAGCGCAAACGTCCAACAAAAGCATAGCAGATTCAGTACTGGGATGGGCAGGGGTAGGGGGATAGACTTAGCAGTTAGAACTTAGACCGTTCTCCACAACCCCTATTCTCTGAAAACTAGCAGGGATTTCCGCATACCCGTTTAGAGACAACCCATCTAGGAGCTTAGCAGCTGGCAACTCCTCCATCTGGGCGCCCGGTAAGAGGTTCGCGCCCGGCAGAGCATGGGATTTGCGGCGGGCAAACGCCAAGCTAAGGATGACGGCACACCCTCCGGCTGAACACAAACAAGATTTCGCAAAAGCAAGGAAACAAACAATCAACGAACAACGGTCTACCGACCGACTGACCAACCAACCGACTACACCAACCCAACTGTAACCCAACCAACCCAACCCAACCCAAACCAAACCAACTGCCACCCAACCCAACCCAGCCAACCAGCGCATACTTTCCTGTCGCCCGCTTTCATGAAAGCATCCGGAAATTGTGCCAATAGGATAGAACAGCATGTGTACATGCATATATATATATTTCTATATTGTGCACTCACTGGTCACGACAGTTCTCCCACCTGAATCCTGGAATCCCATAGTAAAAGACTGCCATCATGGGAATCATGCGCCCCGCAATCTTATTTCCGGACCGGCAAGCTTATTCAAATCAGTGCGTGAATATGGGGTGGGCTCCTTGAGCATGCTTGAGCATTGTTCAAGGGCATTTAAAGGGGTTTCGGAGGAATGGATGCGCAGACATGCTGCCAATAACTCAGCTTGCAATGCAGCATATACCCCTCATACAAGTATGTATATATATATATATATAGAGTTGCTGCCTTGAAGTACACCGTGTTGCTTCTCCGCATAGAACCCACCAGCCCCTGAGCTTGCAGTACCCAAAAAGTCAGGTTCCACGTAATGGGTAATTGCTGCGCAAACGTACCCCCCCCACCCCCGTTGAGCTGCTTCGGTACAGTAGCCAGGGAGAATCCCTACAATAACCAGTATAAGCAGGGGCAGTCTGTAGAGGCTGATTGCCTAAAGAACGGACAATTCCAACAAAACGGGTAGCTGGGGTCCACTTAGACAATATGAAAAACGGGTCGCCCGACTTGAGCAGCCCAAAACCGGGGAGATTTAGCGCCATCCACAGGCATGGGTCAGGGACTCTGCAAACCGAGGCCACTCAAAGATCCCGGAGTTTTTCTAGCACAAGCCTCCTCAACTCACTTGCCCAGAGGGTAGCAAGAGCCCTGGGGCTTTGCTCTTGAAGTACCGGGGTTCCATGTTGGCCAAAGAGAGAGTGCAATCAAAAAAGCTGGCGAGGGCTCTTTGAGGGCGGCGGTTTGTTGGACCCCGACTCGGAATTCGGGACGGCCATAATGACCAATCCCCGGCTCCGGAACACACCATGCCTCTCAAAAGATGCAGAAACGCCCGGTCGCTCCAAGGCGCGCAACGTGCAAAGGCCGCTTGCAAAATACCCTCAAGTAAGTCGCTCTTGTACGTGCTGCTGGGGTTTGAAAAGAAGCTCTTGATTGAAGGATTGTTGAGACTACCAGAGGCAAATGTGCTTCTGGCACTTGAAGGATTCTATGCAGTCTCTTTTCAGTCAAGTGGGGTTGTCCTTTTTAGGGAACCCCACCAAAGTGGTGGCGTTTCCGCTTGGTTTCCCTTTAACGCCCCAAGCAATGCGTCGCGGACATACTCAACATGAAGACATGTCGGGTCGGAAATTTGTGCCGGCGCTTTAGTGTTCAACAGCGTAAAGCCGCCGGCTGACACCCGGCAAATGCTCTTGCAGCAGCTCTGCTGTGTACATGAGGCAGACATTCGTACCCTGAAATCAAAGGCCACCCGTGAGGTGCGGCAAGAGCTTCAGTTTTGCGTTTCTCTTAGTTCTCCTGACTCAAGGCTCTTGAGGAATGCAAGAGCGGGGGTTCAGTGTCTCGGTACATAAACAACATACTGTGGATGGACGAAATCCATTTCGCACCACCCAAGAAACCCGGGTTGGTCAAAAGGTCCTGTACATGGGGTGACCACTAGGGAAACCACAAAAAGACCTTTTTCACCAGTCAATGGGAAAAACAACTACGCATGGTCATTTTGGGGCCAGCAATGCTGATCGACCCCCATATCCTCCTGGAAAACACAAGGGGTCGATTCTCAGGGGGTCTGCAAGAAAAGGCATAGATGATCTATCTGGTGGCTCGCCCCTTCCATGCAGTCATTAGAGGGCGGGGAGAACGAGTGGAGTACAACTAGAAGCGATATGGGT
>CAUJNA010003603.1:110000-130000 GCA_963377175.1 Effrenium voratum | reverse complement strand
ACAAACTGAAAATGAAGGCACCCCAAGTTTCTCGAACTTCATACTGCACTATGCGTGCGTCTTGCCTTTGGGGTGGTTGAATGCGGTTACTGCCTTTACTACAGAAAGGGAAGCTGCCATATCCAAGAAATGTGCCCCTCCCTCGCCCCCCCCCCCCTCCGCCCCGCCCAAAAAAAGCCGCGCACAAGACAGAGGGTGGTTTCTCTTGGGCATGCCAAAATCCCACTCCGATTGTTGAAAACCTCAGGGCCAATCATTGGGCCCCCCCACCCCCATACCAAAATCGAGGCCCTACCCCGCTTACCAAACTCAAAATGCTTCTGAGAACCGCTTCAAAACATATTTTGAGTCTGGGGGTTGGCTTGGTGGGGCGTCCTTCGAAGGACCTTTTGGGTCGGGCCTTTGGTTTCCTCCTGCGCCGCAAACGCCCAGCCTCCCATGCCGCGATCTGCATCTGGCGTGGGACGCCGCGCGCAGAATCTGCGCGTTTTCAAATGAACCCGGCAGCACCCTGCTGCAATCCAGCACGGGCACAAAGTAGCGGTTCCTTGTATATATATATATATATGTGCGTATGATATCTGCATATGCCCCCTTCAAACATCAAAGGGAAGCTTGCCCAAAAACTGAGCTGAGAAATTACGATAAGGCTGAAAAAGCTTGGCTTTCACGGTTGGGCCTTGACAAAATGATTAAAAAAAAAAAACACACTTAAGGTTCATATCTTGCCTCACTCACTGGTAAGTGAGGCATGACTCATTGACTTCCCCGAACTGGAAATAGATCACTTTTTGGATACACCAGCAACCATAGGGCCACTGATCATTTAACGTACCCCATACTAGGTGGACGCAATCGGAAAAATGAGGACACGCAATTGGAAGCGTGTTTGCACTGTCACTTGTTGCGGTAGAGATCCTAACACACATGCTGAGGCATATTCCATGCTCCAAAGGCCCCCCAATAGAACCAGCTAAAAGTTCAAGTCGTAACAGCCAGGCAGAATGTGGCGATAATAACCTCAATCTAATTACCTGGGCCCTACACCCACGTAGTCAGGTCTACTTAGGTCGACTTGAAGTGCGCATGATGCGAATGACACAAAGGTCAGAAGGCTCTGACTGCAGTCCCTGCCTAAACCCGCGGCCAAACATGAGAATATCAAGCAGGGGGGGCATGCCCCGAATAGTGGATTTCCTTTTAAGCCGAAGATACAAGGGTGCCTATGAAAAAAAGAGAGAGACACACACACACTCTCTTACACACAGACACACAGACACACACACACACACACACACACACACACACACACACACACACCAACCCGAATGGCTCAAAACCCCACAGGCCGGGCGTCAAGACCTTTCCATAGGAACATCCTGTGCCACTTCCGGCCACTTCGGTCCCATGGCGCTATGAGCCCATAGCTACTTCTAGAATGTTTCGCAGAATTTCTCATACTCGGGCCCATACTGCAGATTCATAGGGCCACGTTGCTTTGTTTCTGAGAAGCCAAGGCATCAGCCGCGTGAACAATATGCAATATGAGAAAGATGAGTACTTCAGAATCAGCCACATGGAAAAATATAACTGACCCCCATCCCAGGATTGTTCTAACATGATCGTCCCGTCGCCGTACTTCTAACGGCCCTTATCTCAACACTTGCTGTCTTAGACTTCGTCGGCTTACTGGGTTCGGCTGGCTGCCCGGCCGGCTTGCGCAAGAGGCGCTGGCCTTAAACCTTCGGGTGACATGGCCCTCGTCGCCCAGCTGTGCCACGGTAATGGTACAGAGAAAGCACCGGCGCTCTGCGGCGAACGGCTCGGCTTCTGGGGCGGTCGCGAACAAGCAGAACCTAACGCCCCTTTGTAAAAGAAAAACAAAACAATGATGCAGAGACTCGAATAGTGCCCAGGAAGTAGAAGGTAGACCTGTTGTACCCTTGAATGAACATAGACTGCCGGTTGGGAAAACCGAACGTCACTTTGTCGACAGGAACCTTTATGCCACCCAAACTTTTCCATGAATTGCCTTTGTCAATCTTTGCTTGAACCTGGCGGGTTTGTTGGCCGGCACAAAGGGTCCCATGTAAGGAGGAAAACGCCCGAGTCATTAACACCTGGTACTAAACTATTCTAACATGTCTACCAAAATCATGCAAAGAATCAAGAGGGCGGACGCATCTATTTCTGGTCGGGACTGTCCTTTGCTAGCCTTCACTTACTCCCACTTGGCTGTGATTGGGGCTTTGTAAGAAGGAGCACAACACCTGGGGGAGGGAAAGGGGGTGCAAACCAAGCTGTTCAACATGGCCCTTGCAAGTCAGTCTATCCGGTTCCCCCCTCCCCCCTGCACCCCAAAATCATCCAGGGTCAATCTGACCAATCCTTGGGTTCCCCCTGAGCCTTGGCACCGCGGGGCCCGATGACTCAGGTTGCGGATAGAAGTTCGATGAACATCAAAAGGGTCCCTGGTTTGTAGTGGAATATTGAAACCAAGCTTGAAACCAACAAAACCAAGCTTAACCAATAGGGTCCTCTAACATAAACAAAACCTCCAAAATGATAGTGAAAATATGTGAACCAACCTTGAAATGACCTGTTTTGCAAGGCAAAATCAAAATGGAACTTGGTTGCCAGTTTCTTGCTCCGGTATCCTGAGAGGTCATCAAGTCACCCAACTCTCAGGACAATGATCCCAGCTGAGATTGACATCTCATAGAATCTGCGCCAAAAAAGAATGGTTGTGTTTCTGAGAAACTCGATATTGAAACCTTGTACTGGCCTCATTTTCCGAGTGTCAAAGTCAACCAAGCGGTAGGTTCAAGGGAAGCGACTGATTTTGATATGGTCAGTATCTCTAGCCGTGCCCTCCCATCCTGTTCGATCCTCGTTTTCAGAAAGTGCCCAAAACACAGTGGGAGTGGGCGGCTTCACGGATTGGTGAGGATGGGGATCAACTCTTCGAATACTGCCTCATTTGCTTTTTGGCGAAAACATGGACAGTTTCTCGTCAAAATTTTAGCAAAGATAAAACGGGTTTGCCGGTTTTTAGGGCAGCCCAAAACTGTGGTTTTCAATGTGATATTTGATTGAAATCGTCAAAAGAGGGTATCATGAAAAAAACTAAAAAAAAAACTTCGATGTTTTGTGTTGGACAGCTTGTGCAGGTCCCCCCCCCACAAGGGCAGCGACGCGAAAAAGGAACCCGACCGCCGCGTCAAGAAACCACTCCGCTGGTCGCTTGCCGCGCATCCGCGAGTGACCCCGACTCTGTGGTGCCTAGGGGCAGGCTGTGAGTTCAATTGTTTTGGATGGCCCCGAGTTTTGTTCTACTTGTTGTGTTGGGTACCTTTCGAAATTGTTTTCCAGGGAAGCCGAAGGGAACTGTTGAACACTTTCGATAAAAAAAGAAGGATCCAAGACAGAAGATGGGTCAGTCTTGTCCCCCCCCTGGGTACCTTTTGGGTTACAAGGGAAGCCGAGGGGAAAACCGAACACCGATCCATTTGTTGAGTCCCCTAAGGCCTGGATCAGCCTCTCTCACATTGACATGTCAGCAAGGCTACTTGGATGTTCGATTCGCCAAGTTAGGTCGTGGGGCACCTGGTTTACAACCCAAAAACAAGGGTAACACCACTAGTAACTGAGGAGTTGTCAGTGGGTTATAACCGAACGGTTACCAACAACTTACTAAGTTGGCCAAACAACCAAGTAGAGCTCAAGCCCAAACAGCCATGACTCTGAACACTCCAACAAGTGACACTTTGGGTTGGTGGCGACGCTGCCTTTTGTGCTGCAATGGTTGCATTGCAAGGCCATATCGCCGAGGACTTTATTGATATGGATATATATGGAGCAGACTCTGGTTGAAGCACCAGACAGGGAGAAGAGCTGCGTTCCCCTGACCACCAGTGAGTAGTGGAATGTTGGTTGCCGACCGCGCCTGAACCATTTCTTGGACCGGTGAATGTTATCCCAGGTCCAGGTGCAACTCCTTTTGAGATTAGGATCCAGGGTACAAATTACGAACTCCCGGTCATGATGTTTAACACCCTCCAAACATCGGTTGCTTTCTGCTCCCCTGCTAACAGTTTAACTTTTAGTGGTTTAATGGAAAACCCACTAGTTGGCAAAAAGTTAAAGTCCTAACATCCAAGCAAAATGCACCAAGGTTCCATGGAGAAAGGGGCCCTAAGCAGTTGAGGAAATGGTGGCCCGTTGAGACACACGCTCCAAACGTGCTGGGCGCTGCTTCCAATGGCCTTGCAACATGAGTTCAACAAGGCAAACCCGTTTAGGGGATGAAAGTCCCACTTTGGAGGTGGTTCAAAGTTGAACTTCATGGCCCACGGATCAAGCAGCTGACTTGGGTAAGGATCAACCGGACCTCGTGCTCCCCTAGGCCCAACTTTGGGAGGAACAAGCTCTAGGTTTCCCCTTCAAGGGCAACCGAAAGCGCGAAATGTGAAACCAGCAAGGGGGGGCGCCCGTACTTGGAACCCACGCGGTTCCGAGATTGCGACGTCGGAAAGTCCCTGGCCTTGGATCCTAAAAACGCGTTGCGTTTGTGGGATTTCCCTCGTTACGGGCTCTGCTCGGAACAACCAACATTGGGCACATGTAAAGTGAACTGTCTGCTTGTCATCGATCAGTTTGGCTCAAAATCCGGTGTGGGACCCGGAGAATCTCCTGAGAAGAACGCGATTCCTGAGTGGATTGTTGCTTAGCACTACAATGATCTTCCAAAAAAGTAGAAAGCCCAACAAAAAGCTCGTCTTGTGTCTCCTATCAATGTTTGCTTCCGCAAAACAAAACCAAGAGTTCAGAAGCTTAACATCCAGAAACTGCTGAAACTAGGAAGGGGTCAACAGGCAAACCCCCGGACGGACTTGCGCCAAGTCACAGGTGAGACTTGTGCTCCTTTAGAAAGTGTCCTGAAGACTCGGCCGTCGCTCGAGTTCCGTGAAAAAAGTCATCGGCGACTTTGCGACCTCCCACTTTCTGGAGAGGAACAACCTAGGTCCTCCAGTAGAGAGGTTAGAATAAGGGTACCGTTTTTTTCTTCTTCTTGTTCTGTTGTCTATTTTAGTACGGACCCCCCCAAAAAAGAAAAAAAACGGTAAAAGGGCACTACTGCGGGACCTAGAAACAAACAAGCCGCCTGGCAACAAGCAAAAAGTCAATGGCCGCCTTTTTGGGGCAGCTTTCCCAGGTCAAGCAGAAAACCAGTCCAAAGGAGTCCCAGGTATCCTCACGCAACCGGAACCCGGAACAGGGTTGGCCTGGTAGAACCTTCTGAGTCTGTTTAATGCCATGTTTGGAGAAGTTGCGCATACCTTTATTAGGAAGCTAATTTAATAACTTGAGGCTATGTGTTGTGAACAAAACGCAAGTCTTGTTTGCCATAAGGAAGTCTTAACTTGGATAATCCTGCTACTAAAGGAGTTACCTCAACAAGAAAGTGACACCGTGGTGTCATTCCCTTGGTATGCGCCACAAGCGCATGACACCCGGTCACCAGCTATCATGGCTGTGAAAGATACACTTCGCCGTTAGCAAAATGCCCCATGACTGCTGCTTCAGAATCACATCTGCGATTGGACTGGCCCCGTCTTGGACCCCAGCGACCCAGGTAGAAGGCAAGGAACCCATCAAAGAAATGGGGAGCTTAAGGGTGCCCAAACAACTGCAAGTCGCTCTTCACAAAACCTGAAAAGGGGAGTTCGGCAGAACCGCAACCACCTACTCTGACCCTGGGTTTCTTTCACATGTTTCGGTTCTTTGCGGCTTTGTTTCTTAGGAACCCTTGGGGGGCACTCCATTTTCCACCAAAACTGAGGGTTGCTCCAAAGACACGTTCGTAGCTGGTCGCAATTTGGAGATCACCTTTGGGTTGACCATGTGTTTCCTTTTGGTTGCCACACGAGTCAGAACTAAACACCCAAAACACGACAGAGCGCGCCAAAAAGAGTGGAGCTATGCAATGAGTAAACATCCTACGAGGAATCGTATCCCAAGATAAACTGGCCGAATAGTAGCCCACAAGCCCTTTCCAATCAATGCCCTTGCAATGCCCTTTGCATAATTTTGATTTGTCAAAGCTCAATGTCTAGGTCCTCCAGATTTGAGAGGTTAGAATAAGGGTACCCATTTTTTTTCGGCAGTCTATTTTAGTAGGGGAACCCTCCCCCCAAAAAAAAGGCTTGCAAAAGTTGGCACCTAGCTGAGGGACCTAGTCACATCGATTGGTGGTTCATTGATCCCAAAAAGTTGGTAAAAGGGCACTACTGGCAATAAAGGGTAAAAGTTGGCACTTAGCTGGGGGACCTAGATGTGCTTCAACACAAGTCCAAAGAAAACTTCTCGGAACCCGTCCTCGTCTCCCTCGATCAGATCGGCCCAGGAGGGCCGGATTCGCGGGCCTGGAGGCGACTTCCCATCGAGCCACTTGGTCTCCAGGAAAAAGTTCAAGGCTCCGGAAAAAGGAAACAAATAACTGAAAAGGCTTCCTTGCAACCAGGTATTGTTTGGAGGCTCTTATTAAAGAGGCCTCTTGCAGGGGCCATCCTCTCAAAGACTGAATGTATCGGTCTCTACCATGAATCATTTTTGGTGGGAAACCAGCCACTTTTGGAGACCCTTCGGCTGTTGAATCTCTGCCACAACTGTTCAGGCCAAGCGTGCCAACCATGTGGGATGCAAAGACAGGGGCCCATCCGTTTTGACGTCACTTTGGGCCTGTCTCAAGAAGGTGCGGCCCAATCCTCAGGTCACACAAAGACCTGCCGATGGGGCCAGAAATGGCTGTGGCTCAAAAAACCGGTAAAATGGAACCCTGGTAGGCGGACACAACCAAAACCTGCGGTTTGCCCCAGCTGTTTAATTTTGAGAACCACATCCAAATAGGCAATTCCCTCAACCGCGGCGTCCTTCGTGACTTAGCTTCTTGTGTAGGGGGCTTCGCACGCCCAAATCAAGCCATGCCCACACACGTGAATGTCGTGTCACTGGCCTGTACTGGCAGTCAGGCTCGGCGATGGAGTTGTGGAGACAACAGAGTTCAAATCGTCCTGAGCGGTTTGGCTGGCAACACTGTTGCTGGCTTCCTCTTGGACAAATGTTGAAGTAGGAAATCAACTAGGAAGGCTTATGCACCCTTCGGACGCACACACACACACACAGCCGGAATTGTACTTCATCCATGGGAAGATAAACACAACACCTTGAACTGTCGATTTGAAGGAACCTCACCTGAATCAAACGACACAACTGCTATTCAAGCGCTCCACACAAAACCCCATATGATACAGAATGCATGTTTCTTGCCACAACTGTTCTTGTAACACGGAAGTCACCCTAACCTTCAACAGGTGTCCTTAAAGCATACATCCCAAAACCTGATTCTACAGGGGATCCTCCACAACCAGAAGTCTCCACTGGGATCCATGCGTCTTTTGACACCTTGAGCCCCGTGTCGGCCTAGAGGTAAACCCTCGTATGTCAGCAGATAACCCTTTTCCGAGCCCAGAAACCAAAAAAAAACAGAGTCAGAAACAAACTGAGCCACACATGCACAAAATCTTTTAATCATACCAAGAACAGCAAAGAAAGAAGAGAAGCGATTGTGTTACTCAGCAATGAAGAATTGTCAAAAACCACATGTCGCACTCAGCGAAAGCGAAAGCTCTTGCCGAGCATCCGTCGAGCAGTGGCGATCCCTGTCCTGCTCGGTCCTTAGTCTGTCCGAAAAGGATGTACGTCCCACAAAAGCTGGATCTGGGTCTCCTTGGGAAAACGGTCTAGGAAAATGTGCAGGTTCCTTGCTTGTGGAAGGTAACAACGATGTTTATATTACAATACCGTGGATAGACAAAATATGGCGAAATCCTGCACCACCTAAGAAGCCCTGGAATGATGATGCCGCTGTCAATACCAACCAGCAATGGGTTGCCACGGCCTCGAAGTGGTGCGAACGCATTTGGTCCATCCGTGGTAGGGCTCCAAATGGACTGGAAGTCGGAGCGTTGGACTTGTTGTGGTTCCTGGATGCCAAGGGTCCTGGTTGCTGTTGAGATACCCCCTGGACTGTGCATCAACAGACTCAGACCGGCGCCTGAAAAACCGCTTCCCTACGACAGAAAACCTCATGGCTGCCCAAACCCTATCTTTTGTGTCACACATACTGTCCCCCCACGAGCAATGCGTTATGCTAACACATATGATACATGTATCAGAAAACATGGAGCTTACGGCTTACGACATTCCATTTGCAGACGCGTTGCTTGAAAACCATGAACTTCATCATCGAAACTCAACTCATTCCCCGCAAGCCGCAATGGATGGAAGTCAAACTGCACTCCTCCTTTGTTATCTTGGAATCTCGCCTTGTGGGATCAAGCCCATTCTTGCAGACATGTGCACTCCAAATTCACATGCGACTTCGACAAAAACATCTCTCTTGGAGGAATCCCCTTGTGAGGACCTCCTTTCTCAGCTTTCCTTGATCTGAACCGAAGCTTATCATCCAAGGCTCACTTTCTCGCCGGCCTGGCGGTCGCCAAAGATCAGGCCCTGTTCAGGCCTTCTTCTACGTGCGAGTCCTTGTTTTGGGTACCCTTGTCACCTTGGTTAAAAGGGAAGCCAAAACGAAAACCTTGTTTTGGGGGTCGTCCATTTTGACACACGGCCATGTGTGTGTGTGTGTGTGTGTGTGTGTGTGTGTGTGTGTGTGTGTGTGTGTGTGTGTGTGTGTGTGTGCGCGTCTTTGAGGTGGTTGGAGTTCCTCTTGGCACAACCCCAAAAAGGGTGCCATCAAAACAACCATACCTATGTAATTATCCAACCTGATCTCCCCCCACAAAGAAACTCACTTGGAGCGGTGCCGCAAAAGACAACAACTCTTGAAGATCCTTTGAGGGGAAACGTAGGGACTCCTGCTCTTCTTGGGCGCTCCATTCATGGAGACTGCGTTGGAGGGGTCCCTGGAGCCTTCCAGGGGGTGCGGGGGACGGGGTGTAAGGTGCTGCTGCATCCTTGGAAGTTCTGTTAGATGGATCCGTTATACCATGCAGCATAATGTCAACTTCGGAATAATCCAGACCGGGCTGCTCAGGGGTGGTTCCTTTTTCGTGAGGATATGATCTGTTTTAGGGGGGGTTCCTTCACCTGCTCCACAATTGGAATCCCAGCGCAAAATGGGGGGGTGTCCCTGGGTTTAGTTGGGAATTCATGACTGTTGGAGGGGAACGGCCCCCAAACAAAACAGGTTTAGGGTGCCGGGGTCAATATTATGGGCATTCTTTGTTGCATCTCCTCACTCGAGCAGCGCCCGTTGCACCCGTTCACTGATGTTTTTGTCCTAGGTTTTGTGCGCTAGCGGGTGCGGATGCCGCGTGGTCGGTTCATATAAGCCCAACGAGATAAAGGAATCGAGCTCCGCGATTTGCCAGTCTAGACTGAATGGCCTCAGGAAAAGCGCATCATTAAGACTGTCGTTCAGTCTAACCCATGTACTGGTGCTCCTCCGGAATCCAGGCGGCAATTTAGGCAGTCGAGACATTTCGAGTCACGCCTGTTCCTCCATCCTGTACAAATGCATGTTTCTCCGAATTTGGAACCCCTCCAGGTAGGTGGTTTTCTGTCGGTTTCCTTTTTGAAGCCATCCAAAAACGGGTCTCATATTTTGAGACACACCCAAATATTGCTTTACTATTCATGCAACTCAAATACGTCGAAAAGAATCCCAGCGCTTTCAGTCAGGAGAAAGCGAGCAAAATAAGGCCAGGGAAAGTTTCTCAGCGGTGCAAGGAAGTCCAAATCAGCCCGTGCAGTCCCCTAGCCGGCAAAGCCGGTCTGCAGTCTATTGAGTACGATGAGTCTTCGGAGACAAAGCAGGACAAAAAAACCAGCCATGCTTCCAGCAAGCAACATGTTCCTTCACCCGTTCCATAGTGGGAACTTGGGAGTACTAAAGCCCTATGATTAATAGGTGAGCGGTGAGCGCCCCCTTTTAGTGGGGGGGAGGTTTCCCAGCCCGCTATAAATAGGACTGGTGTTACTAGATCTCAACCACGTCGGGACCCGCCTCAGCTTCATGCCTGGAGAAACCCGAGATAGCTTCAGCGAAGGAAGGGAGGGAGAGAGAAGAACATCATGTGACAAGCTCTTGTTTTTTTTGCTTTTCTTTTAATCTCCGGTCAAGAAATAGCCAAGCGACGGGAATTGCGTCAAGGCGTGGAAACGATGGAGTCTTCAGCTGCAAACGTTGGAAAGTGAAACGCGGAAACGTCTCTCTCTTTCGCTTCCTATGATGTGACCTCCTTTGAAAGAGAACCAAATGATAGTTGAAGCCTTTTGCAAGCCTCTGGTTTCAGAGCCTTCA
The DNA here is from genome assembly GCA_963377175.1 of Effrenium voratum. NCBI lineage: Eukaryota > Dinophyceae > Suessiales > Symbiodiniaceae > Effrenium > Effrenium voratum. The sequence continues at coordinate 119,616 of CAUJNA010003603.1, read as the reverse complement.
GCTCGCGGCTTGGTCTTGCCAATTGGGTGTGTCCGTTTTTAAAGGACCCCCCTTTTTGGGGTGGCTTAAAAGGGAACCAACAGGAACACAAAAACAAAAACCGATGTTGAGGTCCCAATTTATGACACGGCCAACTCAGCCAAAGGAGCCCAACTTTTTCATGGGTTCAGGGGTTCACAAAACGAGTTGATATACAAGAAGTGTTTAACCATCCTAACTCCATCATGCACCCCATGGATACATGGCTGGAGCCTGATTTGCTCCAAAAGGGGCACTATTGAAGCATCCTTATGGCTGCAGCCCAGTAGATTTCCATGGGAAAACAGAAACAGCACCCTTTGCTTCGCAAGGAACAAAGAGAGCTGCGCAAATGGATTCCAGGCATCCCAGAAACTCACTGTGAGTGGACAGAAGTCCCGTCTGACTTGTTGGCAAACACAATATATTCCAATGCTTATTATTTCTATATATGTATATGTATTATATGTATACATATATACATATGTATATATTGATTTCCCTGAAGACAAACAAAACTGAAGCCCAGAAAGGGTGAACTTGCGTCGACTCTGCTCGACCCGAGGTGCGCGTAGAGGCAGTCGGAGCCCAATCGGCAGTGCCCGCTCGCCTGAGCCATGCGAGCGAGCGATCGGGGATTCGACTCGGGGCGTCAGGGCCCAGCGACTCGCATCGTGAGGTTGGCCCCAACAAAAAGCTTAGCATTCCGTATACCTCAGATGCCCAGTGGCATCCCTTTCAGGTTGGTTGACTTTAAAGGGGAAACCTTCACCAAAAAAATTGAAAAAAGGGCACCACCACTGGGCAACCGAGATGCCACTCAAACATACTTGTTCCAAAAAGGTATAGAGTCCAAGAACTCTCAGGGAGTGAGCTGAAAAGGCAGTCATGGTCTATAGAATGGGGGCCATCACCAGCAACAGTCACCCTTGATAGAAGGCCTGGTTTAAACCCCCCGTCATCCACTGCTAGCTCGTGCCAACATCACTCTTCGACTCGGTTTTGCGCGCAGCCAAACATTGGCCAGCCGGCGCGGTGCGAACATCCACTGTTGGCGGTCCAGACTGCAACCCTAAAAAAGAGTAGCGCCCGTTTCACCCATTGACTTTTGCTTCTAACAACGTGGCTATTACATGTCAAGGTTGAACTATGTAGGCCGTACCAGAAACCCAATCAAACCAGGCAGTAGAGCCACCTAAGTTGGCCCTTTGGGTGTCTTGGGCAACCCTACAAATGGCGCCCCATGAATTAAAGAAATATCTTAGAAACCGCTTTGGACTTTGGTTTTTGTGTAGGGCTCTAAAAAAAGCTGTTAGCAGGGTTCTTCCCATGTTCAACCATTGTTTCAGCACCAACTCATGTGCATCCTCTTCTTGTTTCTTCAAAAAAAACAAGCATAGACCCCAAATAGCACACCACGGCTACGAACCATGACGCAGCCTCATAGCGGTTCCCGTGATGATGTTGACAGCATCATGATGATACCACAGGCGCTCAGCATGGTGCACTGAATAGACGCGCAGACAAAATCCTTATGATTTCAGCAGCATAATGATGATTTCGACAGCATCATGCTCATGCAACAGCCACGAACGATTCCGCGCTACATATCTAGCAGAAATAAAACGCAGAGAGCGACGTCCTGATGAGTTCGACAGCACCATGATGTTGCGGACAGCATCATGGTGATGGAAAGGCAACATCATGATGATACCACAGTTACGAGTTATCTTGCGACAACGTCATGAAATTCAGTATCATCCTGATGTTGACAGCATCATGGCGCCACCACACCCACGAACCATAACGCAGCATCGCTGTGACAGCAGCGTCATGACGTGGTTGACAACATCATGATGATACAGCAGAACCGAACCCCCAAGCTACATGCCCCCCTAGCACTCGGCCGTCAATCTCGCAAAGCGGCACCTCTGACCAACACCCCAAACTGCATGCCCCCCTGGCACCCGGCCATCAAGCTCGCAAAACAGCACCTCCACCAGCACCCCAAACTATATGCCCCCCCTAGCACTCGCCCGTCAGTCTCGCAAAACAGCACCTCCACCAGCACCCCAAACTACATGCCCCCTTGCACTCGGCTGTCAATCTCGCAAAACAGCACCCCCACCAGCATCCCAAACTGCATCCCCCCTAGCACCCGGCCGTCAAGCTCGCAAAACCGCACCTCCACCAGCACCCCGCACTGCATGCCCCCTAGCACCCGGCCCTCAATCTCGCAAATCATGTTTTCTTATTTATTAGAAGTTAGAACCCCTATAGCTTTCAGCTATCTGGGGAAGAAAAAAACGGGGTCAACTGTTTCGGAAGGTTTCTTTACTACAGTAGATGAAGGTGAATATTTACCGGTGCTCACATACGCAATTAGAACGCCCTTTGTAGAACATTTGGGTCCAGCTGTTTCGGCCATTGTTTACCTTAGTGTTTGCTATCAATTTTGAGACGGCAACGATTTTCCGTGTCTCCCTTCCCCAGGGGATTGGAACACGTCCACTCGGCTGGTTGCCCCTAAACATGTCTTCCCACAACAAGTAGAAAGTCCTGGAACTCGGGGGGTAAAGCTTCAACGCCCGCTGATTGGGCTTTCATTTGGCTTGACGAAGCTTGTTGGGGAATTAGAAGGCAGCACAAGGCCTGAACAGAACGAAAGTGTGAAGTGAACCCGGGCTTCATCCCTGAAAAGAGTGGGGATGTTCATTTGCTGAACCTCAAAATCCAGAAACATCTCGTTTGAAATGCCCAGTTGTTGCCCCCTGCCGGAATTCGCCTGGAACAAGCAGCGTATGCCTTTGCAGGCTCTTCTCTTCTCCTCCTGGCCGCTGGGCAGATCAACGAGCTCTCTGCGAAAGATTCCTCCATCCCCCGAACTCGGCCCCGCTCTGGGGAACCAGTTTAAAAGCTTTCCGATTTCTAGGTCCAGTAGAGAGGTTGGAATAAGTTGGTGCCAACTTTTTTCTGTAGTAATTTTAGCAGGGGAACCCCTCCCCCCCAACAAGAAGGGTAAAAGGGCACTACTGGGGGACCTAGTTTAGATCAATTTCAGACCCCCAAATCCTAAAAACGAGTTGGAGGATGCCGGAAAAGGATGGTTCGTTGTGGGCAAGTTCCTTCAACTCCCAAGCCCGAAGTCAGACATCCCCTAGCGAAGGACTTCCATTGTTTGAAAGTAGGGGTCCCTCCAAAATGAGCGGCCTTCTTTTTGAGTTTCTGTTCAAGCAACATACGCCCACAGTGCTCGGCATCTTGCGAAGTAAAGCCACGATCGAACATCAGCTGTTGCGAAGACCATGGAATTGGTAAAAACTCGGGCAACCACAGATCTGGGTATGTCTTGCATGGCAGATTCCCTTTTAGGGGTGTTGCTTGGAAACGAAAAGGAAGCCACACATCTTGGTAATCTTGGCAGTTCCCCTAGGATATATCTGACAAGAAAAAAGGCGCGGAATTGAACACCTGCCCCAAAACACAATCTAAAGGACCTTCATGTTCCATCTACATGGCAGTTTATCAGAAAACAACCCCATTTTCTGACAACCCCAAGACGCAGAAAGACGCATGTCCCCACAGAACGCTCGTTTGCGGGGGAACACAGGCTTTGTCGTGGTTCCCTCTCTCTTCAATCCGCTTGCTTGGATTCTCACTGGGCTGCCCTCAGATCCCCTGCTAAAGTTTTTAACTTTTAGTGGGTTGAATGGAAACTACCACTAAACACCGAAAAGCTAAAAAGCTAAGGAACCGGATGGCTGGCAGCCACCAAGCTCGATCGCTTGCCTTGCCTCGCCATGGGCAAAGTTGCAATTGTTCCTCTGGCAACGATTCTTCAACCAGAACTTGCAGATCAAGGTCTTGTCCTCAGCACGGACGTCTGTTCACAGGACCGCTTGCAACAAGTTACGACTTTTTGCCTCTCGGCTGCGAGGGAAACGGTGAGTTGAGTCTGGCAACGTTCAAACACACCACGAACCGCTGCAGCAAAGCCCCAAAACCGCAAAGTCATTAGGCATGATGTTCGCCTTGCTGAACCTGAACAAATGCGGGGGGGTGGGGGTGGGGGGTGGGGGGCGAGATTTCCCCTTGAACACCAGCGCAAGAGGAAATTCACTTAGAATCGTCAACCAACCGGTGATGTTTAACGCCACCTAAATGACACAAAGCACGCAACACACGGGACATTCTGGTGAGCGAAATCCTGTCAACAAGTGACGTGTTGACTGGATTAAAAGGAAGCTATCTTCTACAATATGTCCAAAGCCTCGAGCAAGGAATCCACCGGTATAGGACCTTCATGACGGCTTTCCCCCCCAGTCACTGCATGCCCTTGCAGTACGTGCTCCTAAACAACACATTTACTTTACATAAATCCAGTACCTATTTGCATTCCCCATGAACATTTAAACGAACAGCCAAAAGCCGATGTTTCAACCACGAGGAAACATATTGGGCCCTTCAACCCTGGCCGTCTCCTAAGCCCAGCTACAAAAGTTTCGTCCGCTCACCTCAACATGGGCGGGGTTACTTGGAAGTCCCTAGTTGGGTCTTCGATTCAGTTCGTAAGTTATTAGTGAGTTGTAAGTTCCCAAGCTATAATCGATTTCTTTCAGTTATTAGTCAACTACTAATCGATTAGTTTATAGCAAGTCAATTACTTCAGAAAGTTGTGAGTAACCCAAGCTATAACCCGCCTGTTTGGCCCCCGTAGAGTTAACCCATAACCCCGGCTACTCACTTACTAATTTAAGTAGTCATCCCGGAAAGGAAGCCGAGCCTGAAGGCTCAATAGTCCTTTTACCCCACCCATATGGAGCGCTGTTTTGGAACCCTGCAAGTCTGAGGGCAGTTTCATTGGAACCCGGACGGCCCAACCCGCATGACTGGGAATCGGACTATTGAAATGGCCAACCGGGTGGCAGCTGGCCACTTCCGGTAGAACATTAAAAAACAAAAACAACTGTTGGGGGTTGACGATTTTGAGTGAGGCCAGCAAACAAAAAGGGAAAGTGCCGCTGAATAGGATCGATCCCGTCGCAGCTGAGGCGCTGAAGCCCTATCTCCCGTCGCCGCCTGCGCGGTGGCCGCATGGTTTCTGTGAAGCCCGAAACACTTCGTCATCTTCAGCCCCGACATCCCAACAACCAGCTTGCAATATGTTCTTGGTTCATCGTGTCAAGGGGGACATAAGATGCCAAATGTTGAGCCAGAAAGAAGTAGCATCAAAAACAATCGCACTTGGATCCTAGATTGTACTAACCTCACCATCGACAATGGTTGTGGATAAATTATGATAGTTGTTCCTCTCTGTCACAAGCAAGTGGTATCGATGCGCATGACAAGTTCATCACAAATGTCAACCGATAACAACCGCTGGCGGGGCGTAGAGATCATAAAAGACATGCCCAGTTGCTTGCTTTGCTGAACAACAACCAGCTGGGAAATTGTAGTAGTCCTCCCAGGTTTGCTAAAATGTAAAAACGGTGGATTTGGGATTTGGAAAAAGAACGCTTACCTGCAGTCAGTAGAATGTTGGACCTGGTTTTGCAAGCGGGGCGTCTATTGTAGAAGGTGGCTTGCTGAATTCTGGATCCCAAGACTGCTTTACAGGTCTTCAACAATGGACCATGTATTGCCCGCGAGAGAATCGCGCAAATATCCGAAAACATAACGTCTCAAACAAAGCCTTAGCCTTGTACTACATCAAAGGCTGGTTTATATGAGTCCTTCCCAGCTCAGAGGTTAACCTTTTCAGATCCAGGATTTTCAATTTTGCAAGCGGTCCCCTTCAAATTAAAAAAAGGCTGCGGGACAAAAAAAGTACCCTTAAAATGGAACCCTGGCAAATGGAAACAAGGACTAAAATATGCGGTCTTGGTGGATCAAATTTGACCCATATCCATGAATTTCTACAACAAAAGCCCAAACAGTTGCACAAAGGAGGGTGCCCATCGGAACTGTTTAAATAATCGTTGCGGTCTTTAATGTCAAGCTTTCTTTGTTTGGGGGGTTGGGACATTCGCAAATCAAAGCCTTGGCCTTCTACTTTTAGAGGATAGTTCACCCTAAGCTGTTCCCAGCACCCGGAGCCCCGACCACAACATCAATCAGAACCACAACCACAGCCACAATCACAACAGCAGCAGCAAGCAGCAGGAGCAAAACTAAGCAATGAAACAGTGTACGCGGACAATCCCGCTAAAGCACGCAAAACTAGCAAAACGAAGCGAATAACCACAATAACCACAATAACAAACACAAAGACATCAACATAAACATGCAAAAACAACAACACACACACACACAAACACACAAACAAAAAACAAACAAAAAACAAAACGACCCTGGGCACCTGAGAGGCGGAAGAAGATGGCTGGCCTCGGATGTTCGGGGTTTCCATGCGATCTGTCACCCAACCGAATCCAGCCTCACGAAGCATTTAACACAGAACAAAGACAATGAGCTACCTGACAATCAACTCCAAGCCACTAAACAAAACAACGCAGAATCCCGACGGGAAAGACATGCAACACACGCAGTGTTTGGACCTTTAAACTAAAATATGCTTTCCAAGTTTTGAATAGTTCCAGAACACTGATAAGCATAGCTTAGACTTTTTAAGCAAAACAAAGTGACTAATCTAATTGACAAGGCTGGCATCCACCAAGAAACCTGTACACCCCCCTGATGCTTTTGCTGGCTTCCGACAAACGTCTGGAGCCGTTTAGGAAGCGCAAAGGCCTTGTGACTTGGATTGGCCGGGGGACCCGAGGACAATTCCACCCAAAGAGGACCTTTGCGGACAATACAAAAGCTTGAAACCGACCTACTGACAGGGGCGATTAGGTAAGTCACGTAAGTGGGTAACAACCATGGTGAATAACCCACTTACCATGGTTGTTAGTCTCCTAAGTGGGTTATAAGCAGGCTTGCTAACCACTTCCTAAGTACCCTGCCCCTTTAAGCAACGGGTGATTCGGCTCTCGGAGAAATGACGGAAACTACTTGTCATGCCCGCCTAAACCTTCGCCTGCCTGGCATGAAAGCTGCTTACACCAGACTCGGTGCCCCAGAAAAAGGATCCACTACTTCAGATACCCGCTGTTGTTTTGCCCCAACAGGGGGGTCGCACTCACTGGAAGCCACCAAAACGCCCCGCCGGGCAGATACATGAGCATCTGTGTTCCTGCGCGTATATTCTGTAGCGTCTTTGGGTTCTTTGCACTGGGAACCAACAGGAAACCGAAGCCAATTGGGGGGCTGCCTTCAAAATGGAGTGGCCAATCCGATTTTCCTGCTCCAAAGGGGACCCCTTTTGTAACCCGAGGTAAGGATTGAGAGTTGCCATTGAAGTGACCAGTCAGTAAAAATATGATGCTTAGCAGGTTGGCTGCTTGTCACCGAGCGCAAGCCGAGGTGCTGCCGGCCGCATGCGCAAAGCAGCAATCCTCGCAAGGTGCGGACTTTGTAAACAAATAAGTTGGCCTTGCTTGGTTTGTTGGGTGGTGGGCCATGAAGCCGTGAGAGCCAAGGTCTTCGTGTGCCAAGGGTGGTGGGATTGGGTAGGATGCCCCTTTGCATGTGGCCCATCCTAGCTGTCGCTTCATGTTTTGCTTGGCACACATCCATGGCACTGGTAAGTTGGACTCAAACAAAAACAATAAATCAAATCCATCATGTTCAACCAAACGTCGGGCCCAAAAGCTTTGTCTCGGCTCCTTTTTCGAACCCCCATTCGGTGTCCGATCGGTCGGATTGAAATCAAGGCTGCGGATCACTCCAAAACTACGCGATCTCCCGGTTTGGTTCCCCCCTGTTTGGCCGCAAGGTGTATATGTGATTGAAGACATCACACAACATGCACATAACAGCGTAGGTGTGTGTGTGTGTGCGGATTCTATATATACATGTATACAATTATACCTATGATCAATTCTGCATATATACTATGTTCACGCACTTCATATACAGCTCAAAAAGCCCGTCTGTCCAAATCCCGCGGATTCGACTCGATTCGAACTCGGAAACTGTTGCCACGAGTTCGCCCAGCCTCTTGGCAGTTCCCATTCCGCCAGCGCTTGCACGGAATGGCGCTGCCTGAATGACGCGTCAGTATATGCTCGCTTGCTCAGTTCAGACCTGGAACTAAAAGGGTGATCGCCTTTTGGGACCTTTACTAAGAGGGGACCAAAAAAGGGAAAGCCAAAACAAATTTCAAATGTGGGGATCACTTTTTGGGACCTTCAAAAAGGAGACCAAAGGGAACGCCAAAAGGTATTTTAGGTGGGCCTTGGGCAACGTATGGGTGTGTTTTGGGGACCAACATTTCGGTGGAGTTGTCCCTCTAGCTTTCTTCACTTTCGGAGTGGCCAACAAAAGTGAACAAGCTTGTTCGCCAATTTCCCAAAAGTGACTCAAGTCCATGAGCTGCATGCAAAAGTTGAACCACTTGTTGGAAATAGCCATTGTCCAAACAGTTTCAAGGCTTCCAGAAACCAGCTGCTTACCAAATCCAGACACCTTCTCTGGCATTAAAAAAAAGCTAAAGGAGACCAAGGAAGCCTTGTCATGGGTCAGGTTGCAAGCCTTTTTTGTGAAGGTTGCCAGAACGTTGTCGAAGCCTTGTGGTTGGTGGAATGCGCAAGGGGGCATCTGGAAAACACACGGTGGATGGACGGAAGCCTGCACTAGTTGGGATGGATAAAGCCCCATGAATACTGCGGGATAACCCACCTACCAACCGGTGCGAAGCGGATTTTGTCCAGCGCAGGGTTTGCGCTGTTCAACATGGATGGCCAATTGGCCGAACCGATTTTTGAGAAATGTGGCATATCTACAAGCGGGACCCCAATAGTAACTCAATCAAAGGATTCAGGATTGCCTGTCAACAGGGCAGAAATGGAAAACACGGGCAATGAAGCCGAATCCAGGAATGATCTAAGAACCTGACTTGGATTCGCCCGATTCGATTCGCTGGTGCTCGCGTGTGCATGTTGACCCCTGATCCTGCCCAGCAGTAGCCTTACTCATTGGTAATTCTGGGTAATTCTAGTTGGTAACCCATAAGTGCGGGCCTTTTGTGGTACCCGTTGCTATCGTTGAAGGGAAGCCAACAGGAAATCACCCAGGGCTTTCCACAAGGGAAACACGACATCCAGGCAAATTGCCATTCACAAACCTGACATAGAAATCCCCAGGCAAGCGACCTTCAGGTGTGAGCTGCATTTGTACCCCGAGCCTGTCATATTTTGTCCACTTACCCATCATAAGATGATGACGGGCTCCAGCCCGTCATATTTTTCTCAAATCCCATTTGAGAAGTTCGTGACTCACTCTAAGTAACTCACGTAGGCCCAAAAGACCTGCAAAAAAAACAAGGTGGTCAACTTTTGGGCCCTTGACTCATGGACCAAAATGGGAAACCGAAAGCTCAACAGGTCGGTCTTGGACAACTCTACAGGTGACTGTTGACCACGGGTCGCTCGGTGGGTCTGCCGCAAAACTTGACGCCGAGCCGCACGCGAGGCGCCGCTCTTCCTCTCCGTGCGCATACTTGCACGCCGCGCGCTGGCAGCGGCCCTCTTGCCAGAAG
>CAUJNA010003603.1:17500-105000 GCA_963377175.1 Effrenium voratum | reverse complement strand
ACCGCGCGGCAGCTGTGATATTTGACCCTTATGGGCAGTGGTGGCTCCCTTGATCCCTTGCTAGGGACCAGTGGGATGTTCGTTGCCAAAGTGAGTAGCCATCTTTGTTATAGCCCACGGGGGACTTTTAAGCAGGACGCCTAGGTACCATGCCTGTAGGTCTCCTAAGTGGGTTAAAACCAGGCTTATTAACCGCTTACTAAGTAGCCTGCCCCTTTAAGTACGTAGTGAATGCGCAAACCTGGTGATGTCTAAGCCACTAGGTGCCGTATCTGGACGTGTCGTTGCCGAACCTCCCCACGACATCCGGACAAAACTCCGAGCCTCGCATCCACCTGGGTCCAGATCTGAGCTCGGGAAGAGCTAGTTTCTTCTGTGTTTTTCCCCAGAACATAGAATACGAAAAGAGGAAAAAGGAGATTCCTCTAGTGATGTTGTGGTTGGTCTCCATGTTCACTTGCAGAAAGTATTGTCTTTCTTCATTTTTTGGGAAGGGGGGGTCCTTTTGAAGCTAGCTACCTAAAAACATGTTGTTCTTTTCCCGGGGCCACTGGAGATCCGGGACATGTCATTTAAATGTCAGGTTTCCTGGCACCCTGAGTTTTTGTCCGAGCCAAGCCCCATGACGCAAGGGTAGGGCGGCAACCTGAACAAAGATGCCATTGAGCAATTACTAGAGACCCCGGTGGGTGCATTCCTTCATCCTCGCCTGGGCACAAAGATTAACAACAACTCAAAAGGGCCAACCAATCAGATCTTTCGTGAAGGCCGTAATTTGTGCTGGCGGAAGGTGGCAGTTGGGGGCGGGGCTACGCAGGGTTTGCCTCTTCACACTTTCTCTCTATGCCAAAGGCCATGGGTCAAAATACCGTACCAGTGAACATCCCAATCCCAACTAAAATAGACTAAAATCTAGGCAAATTACAAAGGTCGCTGCTTTCGGGACCGTCTCGACTCAAAGTAGACGAGAACTGGAAGGCCAAAGGATCAAGCAGCTTGACTTTCCTTGGGCAAGTAAGTTAGTCGTATGTGTCTTGAGGGTTTCGACACTACGGGCGCACCTTGGTCAAAAGAACGAACATAAAATTCCAATCCCAGGGTGGATGTGGTAAGCAACACAAAGCCAGCCACAGTGTGTTTCGGTTTCTGGTGAGAAAGTAAATAGTCAACGGGATGCTCCAAGCGCAGAACAGGTGCCCGATTTGTCCTGGCATTGTAACAGGGGACAATGGAGGTACATCCTTTCTCCCCTGACATGCAAGGATTCGTTAAATATGCTTACGGCTGTAAGTCTTACCTTTATTTTTTTGCCAACAAACAAAAGGGGATTCTGAGTTGCGGGGTGGTAAGTATGAGTTTTAGAGGATTAAGGGGGCATGAAAGTCCACGAAAGCATTTGTGAACTTTGACTTCCAACATCACCTGAGTCACAATCAAAGGCTGGTGCGAAAGACTTCTACCCTAAATCACACAAGGACCTACAAGGGAAAAGTACTCTTCTTGTGGCTGGGACGGAAGTCCTCTACTGAGCTTCTTCTTTAGGTCGACTGATCAACCATGCCGAAAAACCAGCTGCACGCCGCATCCACTGATGTGTGATTCATCACGGAGGGCAAGTCAAGCGCAGGATTCACGCAAGGGTCCCGAGCAGCACGTGGACGTGTCGTTTGTTGAGGGCATCCCTTTTGAAGTGGTTTCGATTCATGACCAAATACCAAAAACGTGCGCTGTCCCACAATTAAAGACACCCATGCCGCCGACTTCGGGGATCAGAACCAACAAAAAGGTTGGGTTGCCTTTGTTTTCTGTGGAAGAAAAACACCAATAACAGCCAGTTCTGAAGGCTCCAACTGGATGTAAGCGGATACTGACAACCCCACTTCCTTAGTAGACTGGCCAATGCAAGTTCAAACTTTTTGCTTGCCACCAAGATGGTCCCAAAAAGCTTGAAGTCCATGCATGGACGTGAACTAGACCTGGCTTGCGAGTTCCCAAGAGTTCCACCTTCCAACTCGCCTTGGAGGGAATTCAACGAGAGTCGTGCATGAATCATGCGGGCAACCAGGAGCCGGCTGCGAAGCATTTCTCATTTTGCCACATCTGGCGGGGGGGCAGAGGCCCCATTTGCGAGAGAATCGGGATCACTTTCCGGGGCGTTGCACAGTCCACCAGCTTCATTTACACGGGTATTACACAGAAACTAATATGTTCTGATCATGTTTCACATGGTTCGTATCTAGTCTACAATAAATTTGATATGCCTGACCGAGACCCCAGTTACGAGCAGTTCCTACCCTCCGCATTCAGCCGAGGCTCTTCCTACATCCTTCTCCTCAGGACGGGCGATCTGGAAGATCTGAAAGGATGAACATCAGAAGTTCAAAGAACTTGCTGAGTGGATTGCCCAAACAAGTCCGAGCTTTCTCTCTTTCATTCAAATCGTCTTCCCGAAAAAAAAAAATCAAGTCCCGGAACTCAGGGGGTGAGCAACTTCTCGGCTCCGATGGTACCTGGGTCATTGGTTTGATGGTTTCTGGGAGCTATCAACGTCAGCAACTGGAAATGGTTGTTTCCCTTCAACCTACGCGGGGGGCCAATTTTGTTTGTAGAATCATGAGGCCAGTGGTACCCTGGAAGAAGCTACTTTACCCTGAACTCGCGAAGCAAAAGCAGGCACATCCTCAACTGGGTTACATGTCAGGTGGCGTGCCTGTCGTCAGGAAAGTGCTTCTCACAAGCCATCAGCTTCGAGGTGAAGATGCGGTCGTGCCTTTTTTGAGGGTACCCTGATCCAATGTTGCTTGAGACTGATTCAGAACTGACAACACTACCCCCTAGAACTCGGTGCCAAATGAGTCCCAAGTTAAACATCGGTCTTAAGAATCCAGGGATAACCCTGGTCCCCGGAACGCCCCCCCCCCTTGAAGGTCGCAAAAATATTCTAAACCCAGGCGCCATAATATTTCTGAATCCTAGTTTTGGAAGCCTAGTTGTGGAATCCTACCCGGTTTTGGAATCGAACCTGCAAATGATCCCCCTTGAAGGTCCACTGGTCGCCTGCGAGTACCTGTTCCTTCCTTGGGGACCGCCGCTGACTGACAGCACATCAGCTGCCGTGGATTGGTCAAAGCCCAGTTCTTGCCTTTTTTTGCGACACAAATGATCCTGATTTTAAAGCCCGGGGGGAAAAGGAATTGTGCATTGCCACAATTCACGCAGGGCTTGCGGTTGGATGTGGCTGGGTCACTATGGTCACTTGCTTCTTATTTTGGGCGTCCACCCATTACCTATTCGTCAGCATGCCAGGTATCAAGGTCCAACTCCCAAATACTTGTCGACCGAGGCTCGTCGCCGCTAGCATCTTCTGCGTGCCTGACCAAGTCCAAGCAAACTGACTTGGAGAGTATCGCTACAATAGGGTTTGTGCGTGTGTGTCAAAAAGAACCTCCAAACCCTCAGTTGCCCAAAGGACCTGGAAGCAAAAGGTTAACCTTTTAGGGCCATGACTTAGAATGGACCAAAACGGGAAAACCAAGAGGTCAAAAGGTCGGCTTTGGGCAACACAGAACCAGTGGTTTCCCTTTGGTGTGCCTTGAAAAGCAACCCACAAAGGGTGACCTCAAACAAAGGCACGCCTATTTATCCATCCGGGAACGTGTATGTCTAAGACATGGCTAGGTGAAAGGTGAAAGTGGTCACTCTGCCAAAGTACCGGGACTGAAATCAGAATTCAGATGTCTCGGGGGCAATGTGCAAAGGTTCTTGAACATGCCACGTGGTCAAAATTATGCCTGTCCCCAAGAGGACGGGCTTAAATTAGTAGTCCCTCTAATTGTTGCGGTAAACTTTCGTCCCGCATTTCTCATGCTCTCCAAAGCCAACAGTAAAAGCTCACATCAAACCAGCCAGCTTCTCGTAAATTGAAGGGTTTCAACTTGTTCCTCAACTTGCAACATAGGTTTCACTGGGGGCCTTTGATACCTCTCAAACAGCAGTCGGCTGCGCCTGTAGAGGCATTCCGGACCCAGGCGGCAGTGCCTCACTTTGAGGGGTTGGATCCTGTGATCCTTGGGAAGCCTTACACTCCTGCAAGTTAACATGAAACCCCCACAACACCGCCCTTGTTTAGAGGAACCTCCTTTTGGGGGACCTCCTTTTTGGGTGTCACCTTCATTTCCAGGGGAGTCACTTCCAGTTGCTTCAGGTGCCACCCACATCACGCACATCTCAGGACACTTATCCGTCATGACCACCCTACCAACCTCTGGTATGTCAGCAAAAAGCCATGTTCTTTGCAGCCTCCTGTGCCCCGGGAAAATCAACTAGCTAAACATATGATAACATATGACACACCTACTAAACATGTTCATTCTAGATTTGCTCTCGATGCCCACTTGTGGAGTCTCCCGTGCCTCAAGTGCTGGAAGAGTGGTAAGAGAGTGCCAGAACCGTTGGAACCCTGCACTAAGACTGGAAGCATGTTGCTTGCAACCATCAGCCAAAACACGCCACCGCAAACACATCTCCAGTTTTCGGTTTAGTTGGGTCTAGGTGGTGCATTTGGGGGGTGAGGGGCTGGGGACTATTTCAGGGAGGGGCCTTTTGGTTCCATTGATCGGTTTCATGTCGACTTCGAATTCAAAGGAACCTTCTAAACTAGATAATGATTCTTTAAGGGGAATCAGCCCTGGTTAGCACGGCCTTCCGGATTCATCTGAAGTTGGAAGTTGGAACCTTTCTTCGGAATCACCAGTTGCTTACTCAGTCGCCTGAGTTGCCTGGTGGTTTGGTGCATTGATGCGCAAGTAAGTCTAGAACGAGCAAATCCATAATCAAACCAGCCAAAGTTCCCACTGCCGTCTTCCTTGAAAGTGCAAATGTCAACGGTCAAGCCAAAGCGCAACCAACAAACCCAACTTGTGGAACAGGCAATCACAACCACATCTGCCAAACCGAGAGCCCGCGCACGCGTACCCAATGCAAACAGATGCTTGAATCAAAAACTGTCGCTCCAGCTGAAGGGCAGACAATTGTGGCCAGACAATAGTTTGACTTGGCTGGCCAGACAATTGATTATGCTTGCCGGCCGTTGACTAAAAAAAACAATGAATCAGCCAGCAGCAAGTCTCACCAGGGAATGAATACACCTGGCGGAAACATATCCCACGCAAAGTGAACTTACCCCTCTGAAATGAGCCTCATCCCGTGCACGACTCAATCAAAGTTTATTATCTTCATCCTTGGCTCCAACTCCAATTCAACCCGAAATGTCACCATCCCAAAGAGCCGCGATTTTGGGGTTTCCAACCCTCAAACAGACCTTGAACCAGCCAACTGGAAACCAAACCAGCATCCCAAAATTTTGGCTAATCCCTTGAACCCAGCGTCTGACATTTTTGTCCAACTGGATCACCCAGCCAACATGAAAGACTCTGGTTGGCCTCCTTGAAGACGATTTGTTAATTTCCGGGACAGGGGGCAGCTGTGCACTAGTGGAAAGCGGGGGCAAAATCTTTTGGCAAACGCAAAAATGCTTCTCTGACTAAAACCAAAACATCCGTATTTTGCGGAGGAAACAAATGACCAAAACACATGCTTCTCTCAAGATGAAAGCCAAAACACCTGCGTCTTGCAGAGGAAAAGACGACCAACGACCAAGCCCGGTTTTAGAGTCCACCGGTCCCACCCCATGGCCCGAAACCCCGAAACCCAGCCCGCTACCCAGCCCTCGGCGCTATAGCGAGCGAGCCACCCGCTCGCGAAGAACTGGCATGTACGTGTTCGGCGGGCAGCCCGCTTCTCTTCCTCGGCTTTGCAATGTGTTTGCTTGGGTGTTCGACTCGCCTAACATGAGTATAAGTTGGGGGTTCGATTCGCCAACTTAGTATACAAGTTGATAGTAACCTGAGTTAACTTTGGTAAGTTAGCAAGTTGATAGATACTCTTCAAAGTTGATAATCTTTTAGTAAGTTGATACTGTGCGATTACTCTTCCTCGGCTTTGCAGTCGGCTACTTGGGTGTTCGATTCGCCAACCTAGTAAGTTGATAAGTAACCTGAGTTGTAGCCCGGTCTCAAGCCCTAATTGACCTTGTTCTTAGTGGGTTCGGACCCACGTGGCCTTTTCCACTTGCTAACTTGGCGAATCGAACGTCCACAGATGCCCTAGATCAGCTTCCCCCGATGGCTTGGGGTGTTCCCGGGTGGCTTCCCATTCACCAACAAGAACCAGTCCAATTCTCAAACCAATCCACCGATTTAGGGATTCCTAATTGAATACTTCAAGGGAACAAGGAAAACCGATTCTACAACTTGCTGTAGTTGATAATTTGTTCTGCTGAGTACCAGGTTTACAAACACAACACCAAATAAGTCAGCAGGCCGTCGAGGAAGCCTTATTTCCGGTTCCAGACAAGAATCCAAGAAAACTAGCGCCCCGAGAATGTGAAGTATGTGAATTCCGGAACCGTTTTTTTCTGTTTCCTTGGAATCACCAGTCGCTCACTCACCTGCTTGGTCGAGGCTCGAACATCAGTAAATCAAAAAAACACAGATATGTTATGTTTGTATGGGAAAAAACAACAACAAAAAACAGGCTTCGGCTTTGTGACAAGGATGGCCTTTGCAAAGGGTGAATGGCACCCATCACATGATCGTGGCTAGACCATGGTAAGGGTGGCAACTGGCAAAGGGCACCCTTGTGGCCCAGTGAATGAACAAATATGATATAATATGTGCTATTTAGCACTCAGCAAAATAGAGGATCAACGTTGCCACAAGTTGGTATGAACATGATCTCTGGAAACGGAAAACCCGAGGACCCATTTCGCCTTTGTTCCACCCAAACGTGCCTTCGCAACCCCAAGCATAGCCAGTAGATCAATTCATCTGGGGGCCGCAACCTTTCATTGGAAACCATTGAGGGGTCCAACCTTGCAAGACACAACTCCCGTAGCAGCCCCGCCTCCCCGTGCGCGAAGTCACAATTGCTGCGTCGGCAACGCCCCATCTGCCAGAATTTACCTGAGCCGCTTGGGAGTGAAACATGGTCCGGGAACGGACTCTGTGATATCAGGGTGCAATCCCAGGTTGTAATAGAACCCCCCTTACAAATAGTCCCTCTCAGTTGCGCAAAGGACCCAGAAGTAAAAGGCGATCACCTTTTGGGGCCACTAAACATGGTACCCAAACTGGAATTCACAAGGAGTGCCTTGCTGGTTCTCAGGGAATCGCTTGAGGGGCTTGGGGAATCAATCTAGGATCCCCTTGAAGGAAACCACCAGTTGGACGGGTCATGGGGGGGCAATTCCAACTCATTCCTGGCTGCGAACCAGCACTAGGTCCTCCAGTAGAGGTTAGAATAAGTGTACCCATTTTTTTTCGTTAGCCTATTCTAGTAGAGGAACCCTCAGAAGCATGTCACTCTTTAGGACCAAGCAAGCTTCGTCACTTGACAAGCCATGTTAGCTTCCTCGCCTAAAGTCAGACGAGAAGTATCCAGTAATCATAAGGACTAAACTCTACTCACACGGGAAAAATGATGATCCTTGCCTGGGTTTTAGTTGGGCGGTCTGCAAAACAGCAACATATAGCTCCGTCTTCTTGCAGTGGCCTTTTAGCGACAATCAAATATTACGAGTATTTTAGCACCAAGGCCCAGTTCTCGCACCAGCCGAGCTGCAAATCAGCGTCTTGTCGCTGGCGGGCATTCTGGCTTGGCCTGGTTCATTCCAACCCTGGGTCTCACACGATTACCTATTTCCTTTGCTCTCCCTTTGGGACTCACTAAATATGGGCTAACTCGAACCCAGTTCAGTCGGGGTATGTCTTGAAATGGGTTTGGACAGTCAAATGTGCGTCTTGGCATGTGCTCTCTGTGAGGTTGCCCTTTAAGGCAACCCGCAAGACAGTCAATTGGCATTTCTGTTTCACGGTAAATTCCTATGGCTCCTTCCCTGAACCCAAAAACCGAATCTCCTTGGGAGTAAACCTCCAAAGGGGTCCGTGTCATATCCTTGTAGAGACTTGCAGGGGAGAACAAAACCGTTAAGTGGCTTGAACTTTTTTCCCCTAAGCAAAAACGTCGATCGCCTTTTGTAGGTTTATTGGAAAAGCCGTTCGTTTCCAGACGGCCAGACATTCGGTCACAGAAAAAAGACCACCCATGTTCAGGGGGTCCAACTCCTTCAATGCTCCCTTGGAGTTGAGACTCATAAGAACGCCCCTGCAAAGGAGTTACAGGGGTCCAGATTTGGAGCGGGGGATGATTTCCCACTACCCTTCAACAAGCACAGGGGGCTCAAAGGGAGTTGGTTACAAGAAAGTGCCAGTGGCCATGCAAACTCCTGAGCAGCTGACATTACTTGTGATCTGGGATACTGAAAATGGGTTGGGTTGCCACCCGTACTACGCAAGTGGATGATAGGATTTCAAGAAAACCATAGGGGATGATGGTTGAGAGGGAAGTTCCGGGATCATTCTAGGGAACCTCGAGCTCCAATTTCAGTACCAGCGAAACCTCGGGAAGAAAGATCAGCATCCCGGCAAATCACCATCTTTCGGCTTTCTATTACATCCTGGGATTGCACCCACTAGGAAATCACCCCATGTTGGACTATTGGTGATGGTGCACTATTTAGAGTAATTTCCCTAACGTGTATTCCCAGTTTGTAGTAGACAAACCCTTAAATACTACTGTATCAGTTGGCCAAAGAACCCAGAAACAAAGAGTAACATTTTGAGGGATGAAAACTGACAAACATGGACCTAAAAAAGGGAACGTGGAAAGCAGGAAAGACCCCCAGAAGAAATTCATGCCCCAGCTTGCTTGTGAAAAACAAAAGGATCGAGTGAAATCGCTCGGGAATTCATTTCTCCAGCCAAGTTCCCCGTGTTTTGTTTTTCGTGTGAGTGTGTGTTTGCAATATATACTTCCAAGCAAAGAAAGGAAAGGACTTGAACGGGAATGGATCCCCAAATAAGACTTGAACACAAGAATCGGATCCCTAAGCCTAGAACCCCCAGGCCTCTAGGGTTCAACCCCAGAGTGGTTGACCCAATTTGGATGATAAAAGATGGACGAAATCCTCCAGATTGAAACCATGGGACATCATTGGTTGGTATTTACAGGGGAATCATTATTTCATGGTTTCTTACGTGATGCGAAATGGATTTCGTCCATCCACAATACTAACCCCCTTTGTTTTAATGGCGGTAAGTAAACCCCCCCCCCCCCAAAAAAAAAAAAAAACCTTCAGGGCTTCGCTCGTTTTACAGAGCTTGCGCCACAAAG
Source organism: Effrenium voratum (assembly GCA_963377175.1). NCBI lineage: Eukaryota > Dinophyceae > Suessiales > Symbiodiniaceae > Effrenium > Effrenium voratum. Next base: position 95,709 of record CAUJNA010003603.1, on the reverse strand, counting down.
CGCCCCTGATGCCGAGGAAATTCAGGCCTCAGAGACGCATCACCTGAGCCCGAGGCGCTGAAAAAGCGGCGTGCCCTGGAAAAAAGGCAATACAAGGGCGTACCCTCAACAAGACACGCCTTGATGTGTATACATATTATGTATATGTAGAAAGGTATATTTGTGTCTACAGCTCATGTTCCTTGCGTCTTTGGTGCAACCCCATTCTCGAATAGCAAAAAACGGTGAGTGACCCCAATGGCATCCCCTTGCAGTAGATATTGACCGTTGCTGTCCAATTCTTGGCACAGTGGAACACCTCCCTTGTCATACCAATCTGCAAAGGCATGCGCGCAGTGTTTGCCTCGGAAGCATTTTGAAACATGCTTCTGTAAGATAGAGTGTGCCAGTTGTGGCTGGAATCTTCCCTCGAGCCTGGTGAGCGGCAACACACGGGTCCTGACATGGACACCACTTGGTATAGTCTTGGACGCACCAAAAGGTGATTGTGGAATGTGTGTTTCCAGCAAAGAACCCTTCCCTCAATACCAAGACTTAAATACCGCCCGAAACTCTGACCCACATACCCCTGAGCGATTGCAGACTGGCAGGCGGTTGTGAATACAGTTCCCCTTGCAACTGATTTGATCAGTGCTCTTGGGAGGGATAGGAGGCTCAAACCATGTAGTGCATTATATACTTACCAGTCTGATGCTTGCAGTGCTTGGAATGGGCGCTGGGTCTTTAAAGTACTGCCAACTTGACCACTCTGCCGCCAACCTGAATTCATCTGATTCTTGATCCATTTGCAATGATTAGTTGACCTCACCCCCATGACGCATCCTCCAGCACTCGTGACTTGTGGACCCGCTGATGCCGGGATCTTGACTGTCAAGAGTAACCCTCCTCTCGAGCCAGGATCAAACCAGGGAGAATCTGGCCTGCGTTGACCGGCAAGACCAAACTCACCAGCTTGCCTTGACTGAAATGCCGAAGATGCCTAACAGCATCAAGTCTCCGGCTTTCCAACTTTTCGGCTCATGAAACCCCAAACATCGCATCAATAAAAAAACACACAGATCTCTGGAATCTCCCTTCTGGAATTGGGGCGGTTCTATTGTTCTATTTGAGTATTTTGTTTGAGGGGAAACCTCCTTTTTGTGGTCGGTTGAAGGCGAACCCCCAACTACCAAATCGGGCAGCATGGGTGTGGCTGTTCAAAGAGAAACAAACGGGAAAACACCAATATTATTGCCCCATATCTGGGAACGAAAAAGTGGTATGCTCAATTGATGTTTCATGTTGAGTTTGACCTAAAATATAAACTAGTGCTGGAGGAGACTTTTGGGGGGTCATCTCATCTGGAGACAAAGTTACGTGGGTGTTTGCTCACGTGCAGCCCGAGCACGTGGGGCTTCGCGCTTGGGCAGGTGGTCTTGAGCCAAATAAAAGCGCTTCCGCCGGCCCCCGTCATCGATCAACAAGGCGCCGATTTCAAACAAAACTCACTGGCAACCGGGGTTAGGTTAACCGCCTGCGTCAATAGGCTGATCTAGGGCTTCAATATGTTGATCTAGGGCCAATCTAGGGCCTGGATGCTTAAACCATGTTCGCCCAAGGCAACCAAAGGACCTGGAAACACATCAGATGCCCAGTCAATATTTCAAGGCTGGGAACAAGAACATCCTCTAATCTACAGTGGCTTACCATGGTTTTGTGGTTGGGTATGTTGGCTTGCTTGCACGATTTCGGGCATCCACCGTTCCCAGACTGACTGCACTCCGGTTTGGACATTTTCCTCCATGGCAACATGTCGCGTTGGACAGCGGGAACCGTCATTTATTTGGGCCTATGCTCCACTCTACCCGAAAATTGGGAAACATCAAGGTTTGATATTTGGGATTTTCCTGAAAGATGCACTGGCAAGCTGGTGTCCTTGCTTCCTTGGCACCATGCATCACTCTGCAGTGTGTATACTATAAAATGCGATACTTCACCAATCACAGTCAATGAATATCAAGAGACTTTCATCATAGGCGGAATCACTCGATTTACCCGCAGATTAGCACAAATCGGTCAAATATGGTGTTTAGATCTTCGCAACTCAGCCTCCCCCCGGAAACACAGCGCAATCGTCACTTGAGATCTATTCACCCTGATTTCAAGCATGAAACAGACCGGCTGTAGGCCCCCAGCATGCCCCAGAGACCCTCACAAAGGGAAACTTGTTGGGTCTTTTAGGGTGGAATCGAACAGTCCACTGAACAAGGGAGAGGGGCCAGAAGTGGGCGTGTCTCAAAGTAGGGTGAACGCCAAAAGTGTGGTTAACACCGGCCCAAAACCCCTGTGCTTTGGCCTTCTAGAGCCAAACAACTGCCCAGAATCTGATCTTCCGCTTGTTTCAGTCACGATACGGCGATTTCTGGGCTTGTCTCAACAGGGGACCCCTAAAGTGGTTTGCCTCTTTGGCTACGCTTACAGCCAACCCACGAAGCGCGCCCTCAAAGAAGGCACGCGCTCACTTGCAAGTCATAAAGCTTTCTGGGTGTTTCGATTGAAGCATGGCTGTCTTTTCTTTACAATGGGCTTCCTTGTCGAGTTTCTCCCCCCCACCATACAAAAAAACAATCCAACAACACAAAGGCCGTTTCACCAATTCTTAGAGTTGCAACCCACCCGGCTGTGCGGCTGCATATGGGCTTTTTCCCAACCGGTGTTTTTCTCCCATCGTTGTTTTGCCCGTATCCTCCCCAAATAAACAAACGTTCCTCTCTTTTCTCAAAACAAGCACAAACAAATCAACCAAACCAACGGGAACATTCCACACTGTTCCGCAAAACGAAGAAAAACCACCCATCCAACCAAAGTTAAAGGAACTTCCCACACTTTGGCCCCCTCACTCCCTCCGACCCCCCCTACCCTCCCGAAGCCGCACCTCCCGTGGGGAGCGCTGGAGGCCAAGAGTTGAGGCACGCTCTGAGCCAACCGGACGCGGGCGGGCGGGAGACGAGACCTCGGGCATATAACCCCCCGAAATCCCAGAAAAACAGATCAAGTCGCTTCCGATTGAAAGAGAAACGAAGAAACCACAAAACATGCAAGACAAAACAACGGGGCTCATGGTTTAATTGAACAAGGTGAGTTCAGTCTGACTCTTCCTGTTGCTTTCCCTTTTTCAACCCCCCTGAAAAGGGCACCAGCCCCAAACGAGGGCATTGAGCCCCATGCAGCGCGTTTTTTCCAAGGCCGAATTCGCGAGGTCGGCGGCTCGGAGTGACAGCGATTGAGATTTGGGTTTGTCTCAAATTGGGGTACCCCCCCAAAATTCTAGGAGTACCTTCCATGTCCATTCTTTTCAGGAATCCTGTTTTCTAGGAATGGTACAGGTGGTTTATCGTCATTTGTTTGTCAATACATTAAAGTATTTTAATCATTACAGAAATGATCGCTATTATTGTGAGGTAATTTTCACGTTGTTGATAACATTGTTGTTGTTAGGTGTTTTGTTTGTTTTACCTCTGTTATTTTCGTTTGTTATATGCCTTTTAATTTATCTTAGGTGAAACTGATTTTCGACCATTTTCATTTGTATTTTCGACCATTTTTGTTGGTCTCACCTATTTCAATTATCCATGTAATGCAGATTGAACACTTTGTTCCCTTTTCTGCAATATCTGTTTTAACATAATCAAATTACAAACAACTTGTATTTTTTCAGGCAGAAATCACTCTGACATATTTGTACAACTGTATTGCTCGAATGTTCCATTATTCCCAATAAAATGGTATCTCCACTTGATGCCAACCATTGTGAATTCATGTTTTCACAATTTGAATATGAATATTCATTGGTTATTTCCGATGTTGTGATACCAAATAATTGAGCACATATCTTGTGGTCAATTGAAATGAGTTTGTCAGGATGAATTGATTTTAAGTTAGGTACATTTTCTTTGTTGGTTTTGATTATGTTGATTATTTTGATTATCCTTGGATCTGTCTCGTTGTTGGTGCATTGTGGCTCTTCCACCATCCTCAAAACTCTGAAAATTTCGAAGCTGGGGCAATGCAAGCCAACCAAATGGAACCCATGATGAATCAACAAATGGCTGGAGGTAATTACCCCCTGCTCCACCCAATTTATCCGGGGTCGACCCGGGGTCGACATGTATCAAAGGCCACCCCGTTCTTTACGGGGACTGGGGCCGAATCCTTCTTGAGAACGTTTCATTGGCTTGGTTTAAAATTTAGAGGGAACTCATTGGAAAAAAAAAACAAAGGAGAACAACCCAAAGTTTCCTGTTTTATTTGAGAGCCAAAGGAAAACTGCCCACTTTTCTAGGGGTTGGTTCCCCATTATTTGTTTCGACCATCGTTATTTTCAAAAGCCAGCCGTTTTTCCTGGGTTTCTGGGGGTTCCTAAAACCAGCAACACGACAGCCTGTGACAGCGGGCGGTGGAAGGAAGAACCATTTCAGAAGGGGTGCAATATGTTGTTCTTTAGAAAAAGCCATAGTAAGTGATGAACCAAAAACAATTGGAAGGTGTTGGGCAAGATCCATGAAAAGGGGCCGGGCCTTGGGGGCGGGAGGGGTTGGGTTTGTCTGACAAAGGCATTTTGGAAATAACCCTTGCTTACAAGAGCAACCATTGTCCAATGAGTTTGTCAAATGCTCCATGAACTTGTGCTTGTCATGGCAGTGCTTTCCCTTTCGGAGGAAAATGTGGGTGTCGCAAGAATGCCCAAAGTAGAGAACCTCCAAATAGCTACCTCCACTCTCTGAATGAACGCTGCACCTAATAATAACAATGATAAGGAGCCTTGTAACGGCAATAGTAATAGTAACAATAAACATAATGACACAAATCGTAGTTGTATTCGTAATAGTTATTATAGTAGTAATAAGAAACACCAAGGTTGAACTAGGCCTGATCCCACATCGCGGATCGCTGCCGAGCGCGCGCAGCCCATAAGCATTGCACAGCGTGAAACTATGCCGAGATCACCCCTGCCGATTTGGAGATACTGTGATCTTGCGCAACCCCAGGGTACATCACCAAAAGCATCATATGAATCAGAATCAGATTAGGATTCATATTGAGTCAGCCTTAAAATAAAACAACACACCCCAGGACACCCCAGATACTGTAACTTTACCCGGGACACCTGGTGACCTACTGTGGATTGACGGAATCCGAGAAACCATGAAACGATAATTTGCCTGCAAATGCCAACCAGCAATGATTTCTTATGGTCTCAAAGCGGTGCAGGAATTCGTCCATCCACTGTATGGGGCATTTGGGACTCTGATCACAGTCATCCCATGAAGCTGAGCCAATTGAGCCATTTCCGCGCTGATCGCTCGTATTGTTTTCGAGCCGCGCTGCTGAGGGTGGTCTGGGAGTTAGCGAATGAAATAAACAACAGTTCAGCCAACTCACATCCGCGTCATCAATGTGATTTCCTTGGCTAACACCCCGACCAACTGCGTACATCCTACAGGGGCATCTTACCCCAGGCATGGCTGTTGCGACTCTCCTCTCTGGACTTTAATTGACTCTCAGGGGCGGGGGAGTAGCTTGAGCTGGGTCTTTGCTTGAAGCTTGGGAACTGCTTGTGGCTCACTTCCTGAGTAGGTTGGCCAAAGTCAAATTTGTTTGCTTCACATGGGGTCTTTCTTGGAGGGTGCTCCTTTTGGGTGTGATTTAAAGGGAAAAAACAACAGCGAAATTCGGAAACCTGCATTTTATGGGGTCCCCTGAAAAAAAAACAACACACACATAACGGTACAAGAACCCAGGGAGTGAGTTCGTGCTAAAGCTGACACCCAAATAAAGCCGCTCTCATGTTCAGAGCTCCAAGAAGGGCTTGAGGGTCCGGGAATTCCCCCAGCCTGCGCAATGCCGCAAAGCCCGTTTTTTCCACGAAAAGGGTTGGAGCAAGGTTCCTCTAGAACAAGGCCTGCTCAAAACTTGTTTTTTGCGCCAGAAGGGTCTGAGCAAGGTTCCCTGCAAGCAGGGTTTGCACAATGGCTCAAAACCATTTTTTTCAAAAGCCTATAGTTGTAGGGTCCTGGGCCTCCAATCGCTACATCGAGGACTCTTTTCCTTCTCAAGTGGATCCCCAGTCTTTTAGATCTTTCCCTAGCACAGACCCCAGTACCTTTCCCGACCCAAAACAAGAGACATGACAAACATACACCATAGCGGTTGCTTACGGACCGAAAATGCCATGCTCTGTTTGTCTCGTAGAAAGATGTCGTGCAGACTAGGTTGTTCCAACTAGTCACCTGCAACAAGTTCAGCGCGCGTTGCTCATGAGTAGGGAAGCACACGTTTCCCAGAAAGTGAAAAGGTGAGTTAGGACATGTTGGGACACCCCCAAAACAAAAACCCCCCCAAAAAAATATGTTTTGTCGCCGGTCCATGTCTGGTGAAACTTCAAATTAAGAATGTGCAAGTAAGGGACCAACCTTCAAATTTCAAAGCCTAAAGTAACGGTTACGCAAGCAAAGGATCTCCGTCACGATGAACTCGTTTTATCTCCAGCTGAGCTGGCCACAGAATAAGCAGAACAAAGAAAGATCCCGGCAATAGGCGAAGAAGATGTCGTAGGCCATGTTGAAAGCGGCGAGACATGCTCAGATTGCTCAGCGCCATTTGGAGGCTTTCGGAGACAGCGGCAGCCTTGGACGCGAAAGCGCGCACTGCACATGGGACTCAAGAGTTCATTTTGTGACCAAGGTGAACTTACGCAGGCGCCAAGGTCTGGAACATGTATCACAACTGCTTGAGGGAAACATGACCAGGTCCGTATTTGCTTTGTATCCCTGAACCAACATGCGGGAAACATAAGGCCTTAATCTTGGTTGTTGTTGACCCCCCCCTGCAAAAAGTTTAACTTTTCGGGGGTTTAGTGGAAAACCCCTTGATTTCCCAAAAAGTCAAAGTCCAAAGATCCAACCCATAGCCAATAGCAATCAAGTAATGGGCCCCTCTCTTGCGCTGTGTGTGTGCCTCTGTCCGGAGGCTAATCTATCGCCGCCAGGCTTCGCCCACCTTTGGGCAATCAACAAATCTTGGTTGACGTTGGAAGGGGAGCAAACAATTAAAGTTTAGCAGTGAAGTGGTTGGATTTCAACCACTAAACCGCAAGAAGCAAAAATACGTAAAATGTTTCCCAACAACAACCATGAAATGCCTGCCATGTCCAAGTGGCAGGCTTACGGTCGCAGGAATTCCCTCTCAACAATCCTCAGCTTCGATCTTAGGACCCAGGAGATTTGATCAGGGCACACCAGAAAGCAATGTGTTCAGATTCTGCTTCGTACTAGCCGACCGTAAAATGTAAACGATTTGCGCGAGACCCCAGAATGCCAGCTGAAGAAAATGGCCTCGTATAGAAGGGAACCTCAGGGGGAGGTGAGATCGCCCTGACAACTTTGCCGCAGCATTTGGATAAGCCGAATTCAACAACATAAATACACGGTTTGCCACACTTGACCCAACTCTGGGATACAAAAAACAAAACAAAACAACATACGGCACCGCCACCCGCGAAGTATGTCATTCAACTGTTGTTCCTTGATGCTCCAGGGTGGTCAGGGTAGGTTCCCTTCAGGTTGCACCCATTGCGCCGCACATCGTACCAACCATTCAAGAGACACTGCTCCGAAGAAACAAATACTTTGGGAGCGCGTGAACTTAAGAGGTACAACTCTGGAACCTTTGAGCCAAGGAAACCCCTCAAAGAAAGACACACCCCAAACCACCCAAATGTGTGTACAGGACTTCGTATTCCAACCAAAAGCCGAGCAATAGAATCAAACCTTTTGCGGCCAACTTGCAGACCTGAACCTTGCAACTGGCCTGTGTCATGTTGCTTCTCCGGTCAGAGCTATTGTCAGGGGAGCATTGCAGCCTAGTGACTACTAGAAAACAATAGTAGCCTGGTAGCCATCACATGGCTCCTGTGGTCTGGCTCTGATTCATCTTGGAGTTTGGAATCTCAGATTCCAGACTCGAAGTTGGGGGCACTTCACTGCAAGCAGGAACAGTGTCTCTATAAGGGGTTCATCTCAGAATCGAATCTCGCTCCCTTCGCACTGAGTAAGAATACACACCTGGTGTCAAGCCAGTGCGGAACATAAGTAAACCCAAACAGAAACTGGTCTCCTTCAGAGGAAAGCCGAAAGAAGGTTGTCGATGTTGTTTAAAAAACACTGACTTAAACACGTGTAGCAGGGGTCTGAAAGAAAGTCTACCTAAAGGTTTTCTGGCTGAGGTGTCTGTGAGGGGCTTTGTCAAGTTTCAAAGGAAACCAAAGAACATACCAGCATGTTTGGTTGGTCCCCGTCTTTTCAGACACCACATGAGCCGCGCCCAACATTGATTGCTTTCCCAACCAAACATGGGAAATTGAGGGAGGGGGCGGGTGTTTGTGGAACATGTTGCTCCCAAATGGACCATAGACTACCAGCAATGTGCATACTTTGCAAAGGGCAAAAACCCGATGAAGGACAAGATTCACTTTGGACCGCTGTCCATGAAAACAACCAGAGATCCTTTTCCAGGGCAGCCTTTCATCTTGGTTTACAGCGAAACCCAGAGCAACTACCACAATGCCTTGGTCCCTCTACTTTAACAGGGCGTAAAGATGCAGCACGAGAATGGGGTTGTAAGGCAACATGAGAACCACATGTAGTCATGATTGTAGGAACAAATACTTTCTGTTTGCGGGGTCCTAAGGTGAAACGAAGAGGACAACCTTGTGCATTCCCTGTTTCCGGGAACCATGTCTCAAAATGACCCGGCAAATATGCCAACGCATCCCTAACTTCCCCCTCTTCCCTGCTTGACCCCCCATACCCCGTTTTGCCCAACCTGCCAAAAAAAAGGCCAACCCTCCCCCCCCCCCCCCCATTTTGACACGAATCCCCCAAAATTTGGCCCAACCTGCCGCTCGGATAACACGCGCCCGCCCGCGCACTCCCAATCCTGCTCCGTGCGTCCCGGCGCCAGGCTGGGAATCGGGGAGTTGGAGGCGGGCGGCAGCTGCGGGGAGGACTTCGAGACGCCCATGCCTGTGCGTTGAAAGTCGCATGGATTGGTTGATTCGGTAGTCCATCATTGCGTTCTTACAATCGGGGGGTCTACGCTGGTATAATTTTCAGGGGACTTCAGCAAATGGAGGGTTTCCATGTTACCTTTGCCCTGCGGTTCCTTGCCCATCACCTTAGGTAAACAAGCGTGGTTACATTTGCTGGCTGGCGCTCAGCATGCAATGAGAAAAGGAATGAGAAATGGAATGACCCCCAAAAAACCCATCCAACTGCTGGTTTCCAAGGGAATCCCCAGGTTCATTCCATTTCTCCTTCCCTGCATATCGCAGCAGCAAGTTCGTTTGCTTGTTTTGGTGGTTGAGTCCCAAAGGCTCCCCCTTTAGCAAAAAATTGGATACCAACTCCTTGGCTCCCTTGTCACAAGCTAGATTGATTCTTACCCCTTAAAACTCCAAGCCATGGGGAAGTTAATATTTTACAGACATATAGCCCATGTTACCCAACAAATTGAAAAGTTGTGTTTTTAAGAGGTAAGGATTGGGGAGGAATCAGAATCTCACTTCCGATTCAGTTTGGCCAAAATACGTCGCCAAACTCCGGGTCTGCCTCTCAAGTGGTCTTCCGGAAAAGTGACTAAAGCCCAGGAACTCAAAAAAAGTGAGGAATCTAAGAAACCACCAGGAAGTACTTGAGGAATCCTGAAATTTGGCGGGTATTTGCTTCCAATGATAGGAGGCCATCCCATGGCTACTTCATCACTTGAACGGGGAATTCGTGAATGTGGTCTTAAACATCAAAATGAAAAAATGGTTCAAGGCCACGGTGTGTTCAAACTTACACACTCAATTATGATGGTGTATGAATGACACCATAAACTAATCAACTAAGTAATATGATTAACTGGCCGAGGAAGAACGAATCCATCCTATCAACTGGTTCCGTACTTGACAATCGTTTCCAACCTATTCGGGAATCCGAATCCTATTGGCCATGGCCCACATGGCAGCTGGTTGCTCCGATCCCGATCCGGCCCCTTCTGCTCTCACAGATGTGGTTGCTTGTTTTAGCCGGAGAGTCCAACGATTTCTGTTTCAATGAGGCCCTGAGCATGGCTCTCCTGGAGCCACACATGGGCCCCTAAAGACTCTCCAAGCATAGGGGCCAATTTACCAGGCCACGCACTCGCGTTGGTCAGAAAAGGCAAGAAGAAACACTTGAGCCGTGCAAAAAAAGAACGATCGAGATTTCGTTCCCCTAAGCGAGGTAGCCCTCGTGGTATGTCTTCTGCTCACATTGGGCCTTCGTGTATCGCTTGGCGACACTCACTGTCACTCTACCAGCACATCCTCTGACGCCACACCATGCCGGGTTGTCTGGCATTGCCTTTGACAGGAGTGAAGCGCTAAGTGGAAGAGCCGGCTGCAACGGATTGAACACGAAAAGGCTACTTTGCACGTCCGAGATGGACGTGCACAGATTTGGTGTTCTGCATGGGTTTCATGCTCAGAGCTGCATACCCGATTTAAGCGGAGTAAATTCAAATGAGAGTATGTAAGTAGGACCTCAAACTCTTGGATTTTGTTGACAAAAAGTAGGGCAAAGACAACACCACACTGCTCTCTGATCTGGCTTCCTCCATGAAGGAAACCTGTCCTGTCTCCAAATCCCCTGAGAAATGATACTTCGATACAGGACACGCGAAGTAGTCTTCATGACCAAACCAGTCCCTTGAGCATTTCTCTTGAAACCATGTCCCTGCAAAAACACATTGAGCAAATGGAGGTCGGAATTCTGAAAGTGCTTTGGATCATAAGGCAGCACAACCACCGAGACATGCCCAGAGCCACCCCTGCCAATGGCACAGTAACCATGGCAGCGAGCAACCTTTCTTGGGAAGCTTCCTCTGATTGAAACGAGAACACCAAACAAGTTATCAATAGCTTTGTTTTTGCATAATTGCAGAACACACAAGTAGCTTCCGCAGACCGGGTTTTCGGGAAACGCTTTTGCGAAGCAGGGCTTTCCTTTCGCGGAAACTATTTAGGAAACCGCGTAGATAAGGATCATCGTGCGGGGTCTTGGGCGCCGCTCACTTGTTGTTTACCACTAACGTCATCTTCCCCGAAAGATGAGCCAATGATGTTGGGGGTTGGGCTCTTTAGCCTAGGGATGCTAAGTGTCGGCGCCTTGGCCCCCATGAGAAGGACGAATCAGGTTGGCAGAAACCGGCAACACATGTTGTTTGTTTCACACAGACTGATAACAATGACAGCGAAGTGTGCCATTTGAACAGCCGACACTATAATCCGCAAATAAACAAAGGGAATCACATATCCAACACTAGCGTAACTCACCATTAGGCCTCTGAACAACAACTCAGATCTTGTTTCAAATCAAAGCACCTTCACAAACCAAGGCAACAAACGCAACGACTACACATACCACAGCGAAGCAAAAGAGCATTCCTGACGCAATCCACCGGCAAAAGCAAACACGACGCAACGCAACTACCGCGCCTGGCAAGGGCACAGGGATGCGCTCGACCCTGAGAGCAAAACGACCAAAGCGCCGATGGTCGTCTGAATTCCTCGCCTTATTCCTGATTGGGATTTGTCTTCTCAAAATCAGGGATCCCTGCATTGGTCTTCCCAATTCCCTACAATACGGCTTTTGAAGAATTGGGACTTGAACAACTCAAAATGATTGGCTGTGGCGTCCCTGTGTCAACCAAAAGCCAGCCGCCCACGAGTTGGTGGTGTGAACTGGTGGTCTTTTGTTCTTTTCCAGGGAGGTGGCTTGCCCCCGACCCGAGTCGCAACCAGAAAAGTTACCGGACTTTTCACCAAAATCATCCGAGCGAAGTCCAACTCGGGGAAACTAGTTCTATAAATCTGTGCTTACCGCTTAAAACTCCAAGCCCTGGGGAAGTTAATCTTTTACAGACATATAGCCTATAGCCCATGTTACCCAAAAAGTTGAAAAGTTGTGTTTTTAAGAGGTAAGTGTGTCTCCAAAGGAAGCCATCACAGAGCCTCACAAAGTAACGCCCCCACTGTCGGAGCTCATCGCGCGCTTTGCATACTTTGAGCTGCCAACTCTTGGGGTACATGTGCGAAGACGTCTGGGAAAAAATGCGAACCTGTGTCTAGTAGAGGTAGACACTTTTTTTACCAACAAGGGAAAATAACAACAAGGGTTTCCAACCAGGCAACATAGTCTTAAGCAAGTGTACTGCAAGTCTAAGTGGAAACAATAGGTTTCACGAACCTTCCCCAGCGAGGTAGCAACACAAACTTGCAGGCAAATTGACAAAACACTGGAAGCAAAACAACACTCAGGCAAAACTGACTGGCCAGGACCTGGACGAAGGCTTCAGCGTTCGGAGATCATGGGAACACCGGAAAAAATCAGAAGGTTTTCTGGGAATAAGTTGTTACTTCCAAATAAACAACGACACTGTTCCCACACATGGGCCCATGTCACCCAAAACAGGTTGCTTCAGCCAAGGCATGATATCAACCATGCGCCGCCATGTCCCGCGCCTGTCGTCCAATGCAGGTGCCAGGTGAGGAAACTGCTGCAACGCGGGTTTGCCTCAGCTTTCCCAATATGACGAGGCCAACAACATCCCACCGGACCAGGTAAGACAAACAAACACGCACACACACAACCAAACAAACAAACAAACAAACAAAGAAACAAGCAAGCAAGCAAGCAAGCAAGCAAGCAAGCAAGCAAGCAAGCAAGCAAGCAAATAAACAAACAAACAAACAAACAAACAAACACACAAACACACACACACACAAAAAAAAAAAAAAAACGAACAAAAAAGCAAGCATACACACACACACACACACGCACGCACGCACGCACGCACGCACGCACGCACGCACGCACGCACGCACGCACGCACGCACGCACGCACGCACGCACGCACGCACGCACGCACGCACGCACGCACGCACGCACGCACGCACGCACGCACGCACGCACGCACGCACGCACGCACGCACGCACGCACGCACGCACGCACGCACGCACGCACGCACGCACGCACGCACGCACGCACGCACGCACGCACGCACGCACGCACGCACGCACGCACGCACGCACGCACGCACGCACGCACGCACGCACGCACGCACGCACGCACGCACGCACGCACGCACGCACGCACGCACGCACGCACGCACGCACGCACGCGCACGCACGCACGCACGCACGCACGCACGCACGCACACGCACACACACGCACGCGCACGCACGCGCACACACGCCTATACCCACACCCACACCCACCCACACCCACACCCACACCCACACCCACACCCCACACACCCACACCCACCCACACCCACCCCACCCCCACCCCCACCCCCACCCCCACCCCCACCCCCACCCCCGCCCCACGCCCACACCCACACCCACGCCCACACACACACACACACACGCACGCACGCACGCACGCACGCACGCACGCACGCACGCACGCACGCACGCACGCGCGCAAACACGCACACACAAATGCACATGTATGTGTGAATATGGACGAGTTCCAAATGTACATATACATATATTTGTATATTTACGTACTCATATATATATATAATGTATACATATACAGACATCTATATATATATATGTTAATTTTATATACGTACGTATCGAAATACACATACAGTAATATGCAAATCCAGTTCGGGGGTGGGGGATGGGAGTTCCATTGACACTTAGAAGCTGTTTGGCAGCATCGAATCCTAAAACAAAACACGCAATAGCCTGAAGAAACCTGTTGCAAACTAGGCTCCAAGCCGGGATAGTGTTGCAAGCATTGTCTTAACACGGTGGTTTGGGGGGGTGTTTCCGGTGTTCATTGTTCTGGTTCATTGCCCATGCTCTTCGCCCATCATTTTCTTTAGCGAATTATGCTTTGAGAAGAAGATGGGTACCCTCCTTCCAAACTCCATAGAAGTGGACAACGGGCTTCTTTCTGGAAGGAAAGTAGTCTTCCAAAACCTTTCTCGCAGATTCCATTAATTGTTGGAAGGATAATTAGGGTACGGCTACCGACCAGGGAGGTGTCCATTAAGGGGTAAGCGGTGCCCGAGCTCAATCGGCCAACCCTTTGCCCTAGGATTGCCGAACAAGAAGAGCACGCCATCCGATCCAAATGCCAACAGAAGTCGGACTGAGGCACGATGCCAATGCAAACCGAGTTCACACTGCTATGGCCCCAGTAGACCGCTTCCACAGTCACTCTCGCAGCGAGTCAAAGGGAACCAGGTCTGGCTTAGTAAGCTTTTGGAAGGGTCTGGGCCTTGCCGTTTTCAGACTATGAATGGCCCTTTGGGCACCCGGGTGTCACTTTCAAACAAAACTGACCCAAACCATCAAGAACAAGGGTCTTGGTTTCCCGTTCACAAAAAGTAACCCCAACAAAAGCAGACCCGCGCCAACCTCATGTTGCAAGGGGCACAAGAAAAAGGAGCGGCGAAAAAAGTACAGGCCAGGACATGTTGAATAACCGTTTCTCGAAATTAGGGACCTCTCCTGCAGACAGGTGGGTCCAAGAAAGGGGTTCCTACTTTGAGAACCCCGCAAAGTGGTCAAAGCAACGTTCGAGGCACAGGTCCCACCTTTTGCCACCTGACCATGCCTCAAAGTGGCTGCCATGCCTAGAAGTTCTCTTGGAACGGCGGGGGGCTCCCTTGAAACCGAAGAAGTCCTGAACCATTGCCAAAATGATCGTAATTTTATGCCAAGCGCGCGTGAACACTCACTAAGGCTCCCTGCCTTTCCGCCGCTTGCCATCCTTTTGCAGGGCACGAAGCCGCTCGACTTTCGCGATCTGCCCCTTGTCAATGTTCAACATGAAAAGCAGCAAGTTCTATGTTATCTGCAGAAAGGTGGCGGCCCCCCATCAACTCCCTCTTTGAGTTGCCTGGAGACCCGCAAGGCAAAAACAGGGACACGCTTTCTGGTTGATGGAGAACCAAACGAACGGAGAAAAGGGGCCTTGGCCGCCCCTCAATTTGTTTGGGCATCTCATTGCGCACAGGCAGGTTCACCATTCCAGGGGGCTGTCCGTTACCACACGCGAAGAGCACACCCATGACACGTCAAGCACTATAACCGCTCCAGAAGGGGAGCCGACACCAGGCACACAATCCCAAGCTCTCGACCTGGCTATATGCAGTGCTGGGTTTTAGCAAGAGGGAAATAACAAAGAGCTGGCGGAAGGCTTGAAAAATAAATTCTTTGAGTACCTATTGGAATATCTTCTATTTGAAGCGCGCAGCGCAACTAGGCTGTTTAAACAGTATACTCCCACCAACTGCCCAAAACTGCCTCTACCCGCGAGTTTCAAGTCACACATTGAATTACAACAAGAGTGGAAGCCACCAAAACCAGGTTACTTACATCCATGGGCTCTGCTCGCGCAGCCCCTTTGTGTCTTGTCTTTGAAAACCGCCATATAAAGTCTGGCGTGGCGCCACTCTGCCAAGTCGCCGCATCTCCGCATTTTCATTGCGCGCCACGAGGCGGCTCAATCTGCCAAAGAAGTTGGCGCAGGGCTCCACATCCACCGTGTCTTCGTAGACAAGGACCTTTGGAACAGATTCGTCTTGCGACGGCAAGACCAACTACACCCGGACCGAAACCTGCGCCGTTCCAGCTTCATTGAGCCGAAGTACTCTTGCTTATTTTCGTCCATCGACCAAAATGCCGAAGGCAATGTCCAACTCCCGCTGCACGCTGTGTCGCTGTGTTGCGTGCGCTGGTCGGTCGATGAAAAGCATGCGTCCAATGTTGGGTGGGAATGTATCCAGCCAACCTGACTGAGAATCCTGCAAGTGGGTCAGCAAAGCATGCGGAACCCTCGAGCTGTGTATGAAGGGGAGTGGGTTGTTGGCCTCCTGGATTAGTGGGACTTGCCACTTCATCATACTATACGCGAGGAAAAAAAGGGGATCAACTGGATTCCCTCAAGCACATCCACGGAGTGTTTGGCTGGGGCAGTGGGCAGCTTGTCTTCCAAAGGATCCGTGACCATTACTAGTCAACTGGAGAACTTGCCTGACATGTTGCCCAGATTTTCCAAAGGCAAAGGGGAAAAGTGAGGGAAACCCAGAAGTGCGAATGGGGAAAGGACAAACAAGTCAGCCAAGTCATCTCAAATAAGATCAAAGCAGGCGACGGGGAAACTTCAGCATGCTCCACTCGAAAGCCCGAAAGTACTTGACCTGGGTGAACGTATCTTGACCAGACTTGGACGACCAAAGAGTAAACTTGTTTCTGGGTAAAAGCTGAAATGATGAAACGGAAAAATAAGTTTAGTCTGGCAATGGTATGGGATCTCAAAAAATCAACGGGTCAGCTCGATTGCCTGCTTCGCGATTTGTTTTCTTAACTTTGCCCGTTGGGGGCCTGATTGTTTAGGGATGCAGCTAGGGCTTCGCGTTCCCTTTGGCCTCTCTTTCAAACAACCTCAAACAGAGGGTCGATGGCCGCCTGGACCAATCCGGGTGACCATGGGGAGTTGCGCCATCTTGGAGGGTGTTCCCAAATCCCTCAGGGCGTCGCCAGCCGCCCAAACAATTCTTACGCCCGGCATGCGTCCTTCAGACTGCCATCTCGTAGCTCTCGAATCAATTCCATGCCTGAGCCGGGGGCATCTGGAATGAGAGAAGCTTTCTTGGAAACAAACAAATGACAAAGGGCTTGGGGCCACAACACATGTAAACCTAGATGGGGACTGGATCAGAAATCATGAAGACGTATGAAGACGTAAAGGATATATTTAGGCTTAGGGTAGGTTTTAGGGTAGGTTTAAGGTGAGTTAGGTGGGATTAGGGTGGGTTAGGGCGAGTTTGGGGTGGGCTTCTGGTGTGGGTTTAGGTTGAGGCTGAGTTTAGGGTCAGTTTATGGGTTGGTTTGTGGGTTGGTGGTTTTAGGGCACTTGCTAGCTTTCTTGCTTGCTCTCCAAACAAATCCGAACCAATTCCCAATCCAACGGGACACAACTCCTTGAACAATATAGCCCCGCCCCAACAAAAACAAACAAACATAACAACAGCATGCATGCCGCCATAAACTCCGCTGATTCAAAGCCATAAAACACGACTAAGGCCTTCGCCTCTGAGGTCCCCCACTGCCCACTGAGGGGTGAGCCACGAGCTTCCTGAGTTGTGTCGCGACCGGCTTGCCACTCCCTCCCTGACTTAAAGGTATTTGATTGCGAATCTTAATAGTGGACCTGAAATGGTCAACATCGCTACGGAATCATGTCCTCTTCGGAGATTCCGAATCAGGGATGTGGACCCCCCCAAAAAGGTGGTTTTTTCCTGACCTCCCTGCAAAGGAGCTACTGATAACCCGGCTAACAACAATTTTAAGAAGCCCTTACATACCTGGTAACTCTGTGAAGGGGTGCCCTCCCAACATGGAACCGCCCTACCAGGCCACGAGCTGGCCTGAGAATGCTTTTCCAGAGGCCCGGAACCACGGGCCCCAGAGGCCGGCTGCAATGGAACTTGGACCTGGCAACTTCCAATGGAATGCTTACTGCGCTATGAGAAATCATGCCGCCCTGCTGCACTCTTCAACCCTCATCATCTGCAATTTCTTCAAACCTTCCGCAGACCAATCTTTGGGCGAACTGATTGAAACATGGGCCCCTTTGTCCCAGACCTCCCCTATTGGTTTTGCAAAGGGAAACCCAACCCAAGAAAGGGGGAAGCGGTGCTTCTCAACATGTTTCTTTTGTGTTCTTCTTTTCTTTGGAGAGATTAAACGGTTAACCAACAGGAAACGCGCACCTTTTTTGAGGCCAACTAAAAAAACACACACCCCTTTGAGCACCACTGGAGGTGAGTTGTGTTGGGTGGCCTCCCAAATGCAGCCCGGGCCGCATCTCGTCGATGATGCTACCGAAGGGGCCGCCTCTCACCTGGCTGCAAAATTTCGGTCAGGGTGTCCAACGATCTCCTGATCTAGTGACCCCAAAGCTCATAGGCGGCATTCCTTGTCTGTGGGTTTTATTCACTTTGTGGAAAGGACCTGTCTACCTTACCTTTATATGTGTATAGAATGCGTATACATATATGTAGATGTATATATGCATACACATAAACTGTATATATATATATATTTGTACATATATATATGTTCTACACGAGACAATATATATATATAGACTTGTTGTGAAGACCCCAAGTTGACATCCCTCCGATTCGACTCGTCTCGGATCCTGGGAGGTGTGCTCCATGCGGATCTCCTGGAGCTCGATTCCGCAGAGCACGGAATCCTCCCCATCCACCTGCGAGGCTCAGCGGCCGCCGGCCAAATCTTGGTGTCGTTTTTTGGGAAAACGCGGCTCTTCTTTCCTCAGCTGCCCAAAGGACCCAGAAGCAAAAGGTTCAGCTTTTGGGACCATGACTAAAGCTGGACTAAACGGAGGAAACCAAAAGGTCAAAAGGTCGGATTTGGGCAACTGAGTTTCTGGTTGTTCAACCGGAAACCACAAGGAAAAAAGTGTCTTTGTGTGTCGCCCCCAACAGCTGATAGCTTTGGGGTCGATAGGCTCGTTCGGGGTGGTGTGGAACAGGATTCAGGAGGGTTGCAGGGCTGTTGGGATATCGCCAGTTTTGTGTCATGTTTTCTTTTGCTTGGGGGGGGTCCCTAAAAAAGTCACAAGGAAAGCTTAGGAATAATCCCAAAAAGGATAATTATGGAAGAAATCCCCACAAGAGCAGTAAAAAACATAATTCCCACAATCTGGTCGAGATTGGAATTCATGTGAAAAAAGCGAAGCCGCTGGAGGTTTCTGAAGGCATTTGTTGACCCAGATGCTGAAAACATCCGAAGTGAGCGCCCCCAAACACCTCGGACTGTTGCTTCTACCAACATGCCATACGATTTATTTTGCCCTTGCTACAACCCATATGACAGCAGGTAGTAGAACCACCTACTAACATGGCCAAAATACTTGGGCATTTGGGCGGTTAAAAGGGGTAAACCATGGCAATTCAGGGCTCCTAGGCCCAAGGAGTGATTCAAATCGTCGCTATTTTGCAGTTGAAACCAAAGAAGCGAACCATCTGTTCATCCACCTATTCTGGTTCCTCCCCCGCCCTCAGTTGCCCAAAGGAGACCGACATAAATGATTAACCTGCTGGGACCATTACTAAAGTTTCGCCAAAATGGGAAAACCAAAAGGTTGCAAAGGTGGCTTTTCCTTTGCACTTTTCGGAACCCATACAGTTGAGTCCCCTTCATAGCTTATGGTTTGCGGGTCAGTACTCGGATGTTCGGCCAAAGAGTACCCAAGCTATAACCCGCTTACAAGTCTCGCGCTCAGTGGACTTAATTAACCTTGTTATTAGTGGGCTACTAACCCAGGTGGCATGTTTATGCCTTTTCCACTTAATGTTGACCCCATGTAAATCAACCCCAGTTTATTAATATGGGGGTGTTCCCCTCCAACAGTGGTCTGATTCCCCACATCTTTATTGAGGGACACCCCCCTATTATCCCCTATTAATCAACTGGGGTTCATCAACCTTGCTGGTGCTCAGCAAAAAATGAGGGAATGACCCTTGTAACTTATAAACCATCCCTTGTGGTTTCCTTTAAGGGAATTTCTGGGTTCTTTCCCGCATTCCCTGCTAAGCACCAGCAGCAAGTTTCATCCAAGTAGGCAGCGGGCTCCGATCGGGTCGCTCCGAGCCTTGTCCAAGAGCCGACAGAAGTTCCCGCGGCCTTGCAGGCGATTCAGCTGTGTGAAGTTGCCCTGGGACTCAACGTTGCAACAATGGCTGGGTGAATAGAACCACCATTGCTTAGCTAAGGACCTAAGAAGCTGCATCATTTAACTTGCTTGGGTCAACCAGTCTTGTAGTGAGGGGTTCAACCTTAGGGAAATGTGTTTGCTGGGCACCTTCCGTGGTAGGACCTTCGGGTCAAGCCATCGGGTTCAAACGCGACCCTTTCTTTTTGTGAGGGGAATCCACTGGGAAACCAGCCGTAAGTTTGGGTGTCAGTAACTCACTCGGAGGTCCATACTTCTCAGGGACTCATGTGTTTCTCGTTGACTCCTTTTCAGGGGGATTATTCTGACTGGTGTGATCGCATGGATCAATCCGAACTTAAAACCATGGTTGGTTTCAAACACAACTCAAACAAAGCAAACAAAGGCACCACAGTAGGTTCTTCCTCAAACCAATCGCAAGAACCAAATGTTAACTGACAACCTGTCTGCCGATGGCCATTGCACGGCCCGCACTCAACGGGAGGTCTGGGACATGAATGCAGTGGTTACCCTCTTTCCAACATGAAAGTGCACAAGGGGCTTCCTAACCACAGGCGTCCCCACATTTCCACCCTAAACATCACCCCACATGAAGGCAAGTCACTTTACATTGCCCCAAAAACAATTGTTTTTTAACAACCTAGAGGGGAAATCTAGGAAACCCCCCGGAAAAGGAAGCTAGTCCAAAACCCTCCGATTGAGAAGGCTGCCTGTGACGCCCAGGGCCCATCCGATCGCTTCGGCCGAAGCGCCGTAAGGCTCCTTCTCATCGAAGTGGTGGTCCCAATTCCGGACCTCGGCACGCGGCATGGCTCAAGGCACTGCCTGGATTGGCCCAAACTGTCTGCTGAACTAGGTCCAGACTTGAGAGGTTAGAATAAGGGTACCAGTTTTTTTCCTTTTTTTTTCTGTAGTCTATTTTAGCAGGGGAACCCTCCCCCACAAAAGGGTTACCAGGGCACGACTGGGACCTAGTGAAGCAAACAGTAAAAGAGTTCAGGAACTCAGGGAGTGAGGACAAACACCCCCTGTTGTGATACAAAGGTGGGTGATTCCCATGACCTCAGCAACTTGATCAGACTTAGACGCCTCTGCAAGAAGTTGACGTTTCGCCCGTTGAATACAAACATGAAGGACACCCCAAAGGGCATACCAGCAGCGATCTTGATACACACGAATTGAGATCATGTTCAACAAACGAGTGTTGGGATCAAACCGGTGCCCACGCCTTCTCCTTCAAAAGGCCACATTTTTTCGTTGTCTCCCAAAGTCACGGAGCCGGGAGGGTTTGGAGTCTGGGTCTGGGCCCCCAACCAGTCACAAGAAGTTGGACCGTTGCAGGGGTGCTTGATCCGTTTTCATCCACTACTTACTTCCTGAGTGGATTGGCCAGAAAAAGTCCAAACTTTATGTTTGCCACTCACCTGGCCCTCCCAACACACCTCCCCAAACCGACAAGCTAACACATAACCGAGAGCCAAACCAACCATCAAACAACTTATAACAGCCCTCCGGTGAGTGACTCGCTCTGGGTCTTCAAACACACTGCAGGAGCGCAGATCAGTCGGCATTCAATATCAAGGTCCGTGCCATGTCGCCCACAAAGGCCTTGCACTTGACGTACATACCTGCGTCAGCACACCTTTCTAGTGGTAACTTCCGCATTCTTTTTTCCAGGCATCATGCTTCCAGAAAACCAAAACAAGGGGAACACCACCTGCTTGAGGATTGGGATCCTCCAAATCAGCGTGTTAAGGTGATTTCGGGCTCGAACTCAAATCAGAGTGTGTTTGGGAGCTTTTGCTTTTGTCTGGGCATGTTTTTTTTTAATAGAGGGCCCTTGGACATCATGGGGATTCACGTCCACTTGTGAGGTTCCCTCGTGTCATATCGCCTGGATCCTCGCCTTTGGGTCCCACCAGGAAGAAGCCGCACATCTCCTCGCACTGCTCGCCCATCCGGACATCCACCCGTCCTTTTTTGGGGGCCGAAGTTTCGCTCCAAAGGAAAACACAAGGGAACCACTGGAGGTCTGAGACAGGGGTGGGCGATCCAATCCTCTTGGTTACTCTTCCGAATTCAACATAAAGCTCAAAAGTCTGCTTTCAAAAAGCTTGCTTTGGGGAGGCTTTTTGTTGGGGGGTCCATGTTCATTGTGCCGGGTAAACATGTGTGAAGCATTGGTGTAACAGCCTCCTTTGAAATTACCTGACAGGGCCAGGGAATGGTTGCTTTTTGCAACGGCCCTCAACGCAAGAACTGGGATGCGTGCAAGAGCTTGGGGGCACTCAACATCCTGTGGATTCGGCCCAGGACCATGTGCCAGAGTGGACGTGACTGCCTCACTCCAGGGAATTCTCGTGGTATGAGGATGGCCTTCCCAAAACATCGTCTTTGGAACTGCAATAATATCAGGGTTCCCAAGTTTGGCCCAATCATTGGTTGGGAAGTCTCCAACATGTCGCCCCAAATATTGCAATTAGGGAACAAGGAATCCCTCTAATTTGCACTGTGTCTAACATGGTTGTATGTTTTCAGTATGGTTGATTTACTTGCATGATTCGACCGTACCTATTGGGAGAAACATAGAGACCCGACGTGGACACTAGCAAAAGGGGACATGTACACGTTGGATTTACCCCCATCTGACCCCATCTCCGGACAATCTGATTCCAGGGTACAAGCAAACCAGAGCCAGGCAGGATGGACAACCCCCCGGATTTGACCGAAATCCATTGAGGGCCGTCATGGAAGGGCTCGTCATGTCTCAAGTCTCACGGCTGTGCTGATGGTAAGAAAAAGGTAAGGTTAGGGGCCACTGTCTACGAGCAGCTAAGGGACGTCACGTTCGTTCAAAGTGCTAAACAAGTCGAGCAAATGGGAATCCCATTTAGGTATCATAGCCTCCACATTTAGGTATCATAGCCTCCACATCCTATTTTGTGGGCGGGTTCCCACAAAAAGTGGTCTAATGTGGTCTACCCCAAAGCGGGTTCCCCTTTTCTACCAGGTTTGACGGAAAACACAAGTAGGAGTCCTCCCTTCTTGGAGGAGGCCAGTAGACGACCAACCAGTTAATATGGGCTTTCCTTTTTCCTTTAGTTTAACAAAGTTACCCGGCAATATGTAGGGGGTTCCTCCCTTTTCCAATTAGTTCAAAGGAAAAGGTAAACCCAACCGCCACTCTCGCACACCGCCCTCCTCGCCCTTGGTGCGATAGCCCAAAGGATAGAGATGCAGCCTGACGGCACGGTAGATTTCGCTGTTGTGTGGATTAATTTGGGATCCAAGGCCGACTTTCAGCGCCCTTCGGATGTAGAGCCACTGAAGCCAGTCCCCTCCCGTGCTTCCATTTGCGTGCAGCTCAACATCCCGCTTCCTGGGTGGGAGTAAAACATAGTTTGTTGCTTGTTCATCGTTTCAAACGGAACCAGGTACCCTCAAATGGTTGCAAGTAAGATTTATTAGCACCTGTATTTAATGAAGGAAACCCAAACCGTGTCTTGAATCTTGAAGTGATGGGACGTTTTTTCTTGGTGGTGAAGGAATTCACACGGACCTCAACTATGTTCGCGAGCTACCTATACTTCCCCTTGAACATCAGCCCAAGAAAGCTCACTGGACGTTTAAAACCACCGGTATGGGGGGTTACCCAGGGTCCAAGTGCCTGAGGATGTATGTCTGTGTCTCTTTTTAAAGGGAACCTCTTAACTTGCTGGCTTCTTTTTGACGTTTCCCTTCAAACCCACACAAAAAAAGGGGTACCAACTCAAAACACGCACGCCCATTTGACCCCCTGTAACCCTTCCAACCCTCCAAGCGATTCGCTCGATTCGGAACCTCGGGAACCCCGGCTGAAGCCCTTCGAAGCCGCCCGCCGCGAAGGGGGGGCTCACGATGGGCTGCCAGGCCTCGCTTGCCGCAGCTTCGCTCTGAGTCTCGCGAAGTGCTGAGACTTGGGTGTCCGTGACAAAATGGGTGGGTCCATGTGTCATGTCACGA
Organism: Effrenium voratum; assembly: GCA_963377175.1. Lineage (NCBI taxonomy): Eukaryota > Dinophyceae > Suessiales > Symbiodiniaceae > Effrenium > Effrenium voratum. Next base: position 71,856 of record CAUJNA010003603.1, on the reverse strand, counting down.
ACCCCGAAAAAAAACGATCCCAGAGGTACTGGACATTCTACCACCAAGCCTCACGAGAATGTCGCACCACGAAATGAAACCATGGTTGAAACCATGGTGTGTTTTCCGTAGTCTATTTTAGTAGGGGAACCCTCCCCCGAAAAAGAAACGGTAGAAAAACACCTAGCCAGACCTAGACACGGCTAAGGGGGCGGCTTGAAAGCGGTTCCGATGTGCCTGCAACGTGTCGAGTTCGATCCCATAGGCTGGAATTAGGACCCAGGCAAAAATTGTCTTTTTGCCTGGTGAGTGGAAAACAAAGGGCCCCCAAAAAAGCAAAAAAGAACAAACAACAAAAACAACAAAGGGGGAGCTAGTTCTGGGGAAGATACGTCGCCGGCCGCCCCGCATCATCATGCCTCCTCTTCGCCCATCGCGGCCACCGCCGCGCGCCTCGGACGGGCACCCCAGAAAAGGAGCCAGACAAGCAAGCCCCAATGCCAAAACCATAGGGAACTGACCTACTCCTCTGCAGGTTTCAGTCTGTTTCAGTGAAATCCCAAAAAACAGCTTGGTGCCATGTTTTTGAGCCACAGCCATTTGACATCTGTGGGAGGGTGCCTGGAAGATCAGCCCGTGAGCTGCCATGTTGGTGAGAGAGGGTACCTATTTTTGGACCCACACCCATCTCTGCCACCCAGCTCTGTCATTTGCTTAAGCCTCCTGGAAAAAAACTATAACATATGTCCAGTAGTGAAATCGATTCCCTTTAAAACCAACAAAAACAACTCACACATATTCTTATCAGCACATGGAAGAACCCCCCCCATTTTTTTGGGGGGGGTGTCTCCTCAGTTGTTTGTTTTTCCCCAACAGCTGAAAGCTTTGGGGTCTCAGCCCAGATAGGCTCCGGAACCCTTGTCCGGGGCGGCCCGGAGGCAAGGTTCCACGAGGGTTCCACCAGGGTTGCACCAGGGTTCCACGAGGGTTCTAAGAGGTTCTGCAAGGGCTGCGGGGTGGTGTGAGCACCAAAAAGAGCACCGCATGCTGTTGGGGATATCACCTGATAGCGTCTTCTCTTTTTTTTTTGGGGGGTCCCTCAGTGTTTTTTTTTGGGGGGGTCCCTCAAGATATTTTTTTTGCTTGGGGGGGTCCCTCAAAAAAAAAAGGTTGGATCCCCACTTTTGGATGAATCTCGTTTCTGAAGCAAGTGGAGGGACCTCTGCCGAATCTCTGAGCTCCCATCGCCGCGGCGATGCGCTCGGAGATCTGCCCCACGCGCCACTCCACGCGCTTCACCTCGCTCGCCGGAAACGGGGGGGGGGGGACCCAAAGCGCGCTGAGGTGGCAACCCCGGGTTTCCCGAAAGGTCGCCCAAAGGAGGGGCCCCTTTGGGCATGATGTTGTGGAGTTTTGTGGAGTGTTGCGGTGTGTTGAAGTCTCTGGTGGTGTTTTCTGGTGTTCTGCCAGGTGCTTTGAAGTGTTTTGTGGCGGTTTATAGTGTTTCTTCATGCTTATCTGGAATCTGCATGGGAGAAGGGCAACTGGAGAATAGCCCAAGGGGACCCAACTTAGATGATAAACGGTAAGCGGTGGTTTATGGTTCAACATAAACCCCATTGCTTTCGTGTGGCTTGGATCCCAGAGTTATTTTGCTGGCTACATCTCTTCCGTTCGCACACGAAAAAACAAACACGAATTAAAGGGACTCTGGGTTTTGCAGCTGACCGAATGATCAAACCCCGGGTGCAAGTCGTGGCAAAACCCCCAAACAACTCTCGGTGTTGCAGCTGAATGATGAAAACCCGGCGGAACCCAAATCGTGGAACTCGGCTTCCGACTGATCCAAACCCCAAACTTCCCCCAGGATTTTTGTTTTCGACTGGACCAAACCCCAAACCACCGACCAAACCCACAGAACACCCGACGCTTCGCGTGGATTTTCGGGCCCCGGGCCATAGCCGAGCGTAAGGCCGTGGCCTCCCTTGCAGCAGCCTGCAGACCACACCAGACCCACACGCCCACATAACATCCACTGGTTTTATCGGGGGTGCTACAGTCTACTCCGGGGGACCGCTGTTGGCTTCCCTGGAATGGGCTAGTAGAACAGATGCGGAGATACAAAGCGACCATCAACTTTGCCGGAGCGTACGCCAAAATAATATGTTCAGACGATGAATACTATTTAGTCAAGCAAAAAATGCAAACATGTTCAAGACAACTCCAAAACATGTCCTGTCCAGGTTCAACTCCCATTTGGATGATGACAATCCTTGGGGAAACAATGGTGATTATATAAACCGAACTGTTTCAACCCTGCATTGAATCCCAGGGTTTCGTCAACCTTAAAATGCAGCATATTTTCGAGGAGACCCGCAGTCAAGCCTACGTGATCACGAGATGCCCTGTCAGGTTTCATGAGAGGTGGGAGGGCACAACTCCATGCTAATAACCTCATGCACTTGCAGATTCAATGGCCTCTACCTAAGTTTCAAGTATGCAAGTCTCAAGTGCGTCGGTTTTGCCTGAGTGCTTGAACACTTAAATCTCACAAACAAGAGCCTGCCATAAGCAGGATTGCTCTGTTGCCAGTGTTTTCGGGACAAGTCTGCAACTGGCATACAAAAAAGCAAATCTACACTTTCTGGGGTTCTAGTACAAAATAGTACAAACACCTGCTTCATTCAAACCGCTACCGCAAACAACGGACATGCAAATTTGATGAGTATTGGGAAAATTGCGTTAGTGGTCACGTCCCGGTGTCGCCCCTTATCAACAAACCGGGGCTACATGGCTTCCATTCGCTGGTTCAGTGCACTACAAACTAAAATAATCACTAGTCATTCGACACCAACGAAATTGAACACCGATTTGCAAAACATGAATGGACGCCCCAGGTACGAGGAAACAACGGCATATCACGAATTCAGCAGCTGGGATTGTGTCAAAATAGGACCCCGCAAAATGGCGGTTGCATTGAAGCTGTGCATGGACCAACTTCGCACCTGTTGGTAGGTTTGTCAACCAGTATTCATCAGCTCCCCGCTACTTGTTGGTTCTGTTTGGTTTGAACGTTTGGGATCACCTTCCATGTTTGGCTTCAAGGGAAAACTGGGGTTCAAATCACCAATCCACCAATCTACCAACCAAGGCTTGCCTGAATTTATAGGTTCATCAACTAGGCGACGGTATGGAGTAGCGATGCACTATTTGGCCACCGTATGTTGCTTTTAGGGTGAGCAAATACTTAAGTTACCTCGGTCTTGGATACGTACGGCCTTACCAACTCAACACGGGGCGCGCTTCTGGCTGCAGGAAAAACCACCGTAACCAGACCGACAACCAAACGCTACCGGACAGCATGAGACCGGGTCGGGCCATGAAAGACGTGGCAGTTCAAATCCCCCCAGGTACCACCGGTACCGCTCATCGCCGTAGTGTGGAGACCTCAACAAGTCCGGCTATAGGTTCATCAACTTGTCCGAAAATACACACAAAGACCCGGGCTGCCCAAAAGTTGATCACCCCCCACCTGCGCGGCATCCACAGACTTGGCCGAGACGGTGAGGCAGGTCGGGTACGACACCTGGTGAGCCAAGTGGGAAAAAGGGTTCCAACGAGGGTTCCGCCAAGCCGTTGAAAATACAGGCTTTGCCATCTTGTGTAAGTGTAAAACCCCGTTTCGGGCTTCCCCTTGAAAGGGAGGACCAGCTGTTGGTTGTTAACCAACCCTGGTGAGATCTTCGAAACGTGCCCGAGGATCTACTAAAAGTGACAGCGTCATCGCTTGGCCAAACAGACTGCGACCCAAAAAGAGTTCACTTCTTGGAGGGGGGAAATGACGGAACCCCAAAAGGGCTTTTCAGGGATTTTTGGGGCAAGAAGGTGAGTCAAGTCTGGCAACGATTGGCAACCGGACAAATGCAGTCCCAGCCGGTTCCTTTTCGCGCAACAGCCTCCGGCTGCCTCTGGAACATTATTCTACTTCACCAGGGCCTTTCTCCAAAAGCTTGAAAAGCTCCCAGTCTCTCCTGAGTTGCAAAGAATCAAGGCAATTCAAAAACCAAAGCAAGTGCGCTACAATCCTGCACCAGTAGCTGGTGTATCTTGTTGTAGAGTTTCTTTCAATCCCAACTAGTGCGAAGTGGATTTTGCCCGTCTGCTCTCGACGGGCCTTTGTCAGCGGCACCGTGATGTCCATAATCTCAAGGCGGACCTTTCGGCACCGAGCGGCACCCGTTTCACCCATTGACCTTTGGCTCTAAAATGGGTTGTGAAGGCTTATTCAGGCCTTCCTACTATGGGTGGACGAAGTCTTGCACTCTCCTGTAAATACCAACAAACAGTGGTTTCCCATGGTTTCAAAGTGGTGCGAAATGGTACTCAAATGGCCCTTCCGGAAGTTTGGTCGCTGCTGTCAGTGGAGTCAGCCTTCAGCCCAGGCCCTACTTCCCCCATGCCCCTTTTTGGAAGCTCCAAAGTGGGAGCTTCAATGGAATCCATGCAGCAGTCAATTCCAACTTTTGAGAGAAATTCCAGCGATCCAGTTGATTGTGGGGCAGCGATGTCAAACGCAATTCAGCTAAAGGGGAATGATTTCTTAGTGTCAGATTCACAGATGTCCTCGCCAGAACCCTGCACGTGGCTGCGACCTCCAATCAGAAGAGTAGCTATTTTGGTAGTGACCCACTAAAAGCAGGCTTCAAACAACGCTATTGCCGGGTTCTCTGAGTGATGCATCCAGCAGTCACCGCAATTCACTGTACATGTGAGAGTCTCAACATGGTCCCGCCTGTTCTGTGGGTTTCGGTTGCCAAGTCACTACCTACTTGACGTCAGCGTGGAGGCTGTGGACTTAGGCAGAAGCAACTTTTCGAGTCCTTTTCTCACTTCTGATCGAGCGGATTTGCCAACAAGGTCGCGAAGCATGTTGTAGAAGCCATCGAACATGGTGCCAAAAAGCGGGTCAAGTGAGGTGCTGGGGGGATGAGTTTGGGTTCCTATGGTTCCAAAGAGGAAGCAACTACCACCAGAGGCCGGCCATGTGCAAGGTAGTGCAGTGTCCCAGAACGTCGTCCCCATTCAATTGCAGTCTGCACACATGCCAGCAATCCAGACATTTCCCTACAAACACCGTCGAGAAATCCTGTCCCCACTTCCTTTCGGCTAAACCTCTCTTGTTCAAAGCGCCGGTTTCCCTTCTGACAAGACGAACTCGGGTTTGTCTCAAAATAGGGGAACATTTGCAATGATGGCGTTCCTTTTGTTTCCCATTGAACCGACTCCAAAAGGGAACCTTCCAAAAAAGGACACACAAACACCTAGCGGCGCACCCTAATCGCCAGAAGAAGTCGCAGACCGATTGCCCGTCTGGGAGTCAGGCATGCAAGGTCTTGTCCACTGATTCTAACACCTTGGCTTCTGGAAGCCGCGTTTCAAACTCTCAGCCAATGCGCCGTTTGCAGTGCAACTTCGGAGGCCTTCAACGGAACGTTGAACATCTTACAGAAGGGAACCCTTTTATGGGGAATTACGGGTGGTTGCTCCCGGGTGCCAGTTTGGGAAGCTACCAGTTCTCTCTCCAACTAACCGAAGCCCGCGGAAGGTTCCCAGGGAAAGCAAAAGAAACAAGCTTGATATGCCCAAATCTACTCCCGGCGCATTTCGGAGACTCAGTGGACTTAGAAGTCATATCCACTCAGGTGGTTCCCGATGAATGCGAAGCCCGGATTCGTAAACCCCTGCTGAATACTACTTGGGTTCATCCTGTTTGGAGGAGAACACCTCCTATGACTAGGACAGGCTTATTGAGCTGGGCCTCCCTCTAACAATCATCGAACGCTGACATCAGGGCTTCAGAAGTCCAACGCCCCTGATCGTCTACTTCCATGGTTGCTGGAAGGGTAGGGGCCCATAGATCAAAAGGAAAGAAACGGTCTGGGCTGGGAAAAACGAACAGGTCCCTAGCCGAAGGTACGGCACCCCCGTTTTTTACATCATGTTCCGAAGAGCGTTCCTAGGTGACCTTTAGTTTAGAAATAGATGGGTTTCACTGGCGAATGGGGAAAACCCGTCTAAACCAGTGGAACCCGTCTATTTCTAACCTATATTTGCTTAAGTCCCCTGGAGTTACACATGTGTCCAGCAAAATCGATTCCATTTAACACCAACAGGGGAAAAAAAGGAACATTCTTAAGCAAATGGAAGTCACCATGGTTGTCTGGAAAAGAAACCTCCTGTGGAAAGAGTTTCTCTACCAGGTTCCAATCCCCAAACCATCCAAACCATCCAAACCATCCAAACCTATTCATTTCAGCAAATGGAAGCTAACCAAACCTGAGCTCCTTTCAAAACCCCCATATTTGGCTGTGGGTCAAAAATGGGGTAGCCCCAAAATAGCTTGCCCTGGTATGTGGCAACATGGACCAAAACCTGCGGTTTGCCCCACCCGTTGAATTTTGAGCCACACCCCAAATAGACGTCCAGAAAAAACCTCAGGTACCAAATCATTGCAACCTCTCAAATCTGCAGGACCCAGTCTCCCCTCTCCCCAAACGGGGAGACCTGGTGGTTTAATTTTGACCCACAACCAGATATATACTAGGTCCTCCAATAGAGAGGTTTTAATAATAAGGGTACCAACTTTTTTCTGTCTATTTTAGTAGGGGAACCCTCCCCCAAAAAAGAAACGGGACAGCAGGGCACTACTGGGGGACCTAGGTGCGGTCAGCGAGGGATGGGATGGGGTGTGATTTGCCTTCCCGGGAAAAACGGGGGTGGGTTGCCTGAAGCTAATTTTAATTTTGACCCACACCCATTTGAGTCGTCATCAAAACCTGGTACTAAAATGGTCGATCCCCAGAACCATGTACAGGATTAAGAAGGCGGATATTCGGAGCTTTTTCATGGCAAGGGGATCGTCCCTTACTAGCCTTCATCTACCCGGGTTTTGATTGTGGCTCATGTTGCTTTCCTTGGGGTTCCCCTTCAAACCAACCAAAGAAAGGATGACCTCCAGAAAACGAACCACACCCAAATAAATATCTAGGGGTTTTGAGCACGTGGCTCATTTGTCCTTCCGCCAAGAAGCCGCCAGGCGCTGCGAGCCCCACTCCGGCGCCTGCGCAAAGTCCGCGCAGAAGGACCTCGAAAGCTCGAGACGAGGCGACAAGTTGAAACCTCCAAGGTGGTTCTAAGGCTTTCTTAGGTGTTGATAGGATTTTTGGGTGTTGGTAGTTTTTCTTGGGTGTTGATAGGATTTATTGGGTGTTGGTAGGTTTTCTTAGGTGTTGATAGGATTTCTTGGGTGTTGGTAGGTTTTCTTAGGTGTTGATAGGACTTCTTGGGTGTTGGTAGGTTTTCTTAGGTGTTGATAGGAGTTCTTGGGTGTTGGTAGGTTTTCTTAGGTGTTGATAGGTATTCTTGGGTGTTGGTAGGATTTCTTAGGTGTTGGTGGGTGTTCTTAGGTGTTGGTAGGATGTCTTAGGTGTTGATAGGATTTATTGGGTGTTGATAGGTTTTCTTAGGTGTTGATAGGATTTCTTAGGTGTGATAGGATTTCTTGGGCGTTGATAGGTTTTCTTGGGTGTTGGTAGGTTTTCTTAGGTGTTGATAGGATTTCTTGGGTGTTGGTAGGTTTTCTCAGGTGTTGATAGGATTTCTTGGGTGTTGGTAGGTTTTCTTGGCTGTTGATAGGTTTTCTTGGGTGTTGGTAGGATTTCTTCGGTGTTGGTAGGTGTTCTTAGGTGTTGGTAGGATGTCTTAGGTGTTGATAGGATTTATTGGGTATTGATAGGTTTTCTTAGGTGTTGATAGGATTTCTTAGGTGTGATAGGATTTCTTGGGCGTTGATAGGTTTTCTTAGGTGTTGATAGGACTTCTTGGGTGTTGGTAGGATTTCTTAGGTGTTGGTGGGTGTTCTTAGGTGCTGGTAGGTTTTCTTAGGTGCTGATAGGTGCTACTGCGTTCTGAGCTTATACTCATGTGTTCATGGGTGTGCATGAGTGTCTTAGATGCACACACTATTTGTGCCTTTGACTTTTTTGTATGGCTCTTGAAGGGGTTGAACCTTTTTTAAGAGGGAGGGCATAAATCCCCACCTAAATGATATCCACAAAGGGTCCCTAATCGAAATTCCCTCCCATAATGCACGAGCACGAGATGAACTTTCAAAGGGGGAGACACGTTCGCGCAAACCCATTTCATCGTTTCTTTCACCTTGGTCGAACCTGGCGATTCTGGAAACACACACCCAGTTCAACAGCTGCGAAATGGAGTTGTCCATCCCACATGTGAGTGGCATAGTCTAGGCTTACGTTTTGGAGCCCATTGGACAGGTTGCAGCGCACAAGCCCGGCGAGCTCACCTCTTTTCGGCTGTCGGCCGATCGCGGCGACCAATTGGAACGCTCGAACGGTCTCTTGGTCAACCGCTCTTCTTGATCGGGCTGTCCTTTTCCAACTTGTTGCAGAAAGCCTTACAAGTTTCGTAAAGTTCGCGGGACACCCGGCAACTCCTTAGCGTGGTACCCTGCCGTGCACTAAAGAACCCACCAAAGGGGTCCCTAGAGGAACATGGTATGCCAGGACTCCGCAGTAGGGGAGCTGATGACAAACAGCTGCTTGGAGCAGCACGTTGCCCATTCTCAACCATTCTTCCCAGAAAGCATTGGTGGTTTCTGGAAGTTGTTGCAATTTCAACCTTCATTCAAAAACCTGGCATAAGAATCGGATCGCCAAATAAAGGACCTGCATCACGGTGGACGGTCTTTACCCCCGAAGCGGTGAGCTCGCCATTGAATAGGCAAACGTGTTTTGTGTTGCAACAGGACGACCCCTGACTATTGACACGCGCGACCCTCCATCTTGGACAGTCAGGCTATCAGATTATCAAGCGGCCGCACCTGGGCCTGGACCCGTTGTACGCTTTTGAAACTGCTAACGCCTGTTTAAATCAATAAGCACGTGCCCCTGGAAACATGTCTTATAAGTACACAATGCTTGTATGCCCTCTGTCTAAAAATTATGCTTCGTATTTCCGGGCCAGCTTCTCACCATGTCCTTGCCGGGACAGCGTGAATGTAAGCGTCAAGCCAAAAGAGGGCCCGAAACTGCGTGTGTGCCTGTAATTCAAAATGGCCGCCCTTTTCCGGCTTTACGACGTCAAACATGCTGAATCATGATTCATTACTTCGGATTGGAGCACCACGAAAGTCTCAGGAATCCGCCCAATGGATCAGCGGTCCCACCGAAAGGGGAACGCGGGAAAGTCGAGAAACTTGGGGTTTTTTAACAATCAGATGTGCATCTTTGCAACAATATGAGGGATTTTCACCAGGTCCAGGTGCGATTGACCGGGGAGGTGCGCTTCACCAAGTGAAATGCTGACGCAGGATCCAGAAGCCCCCTGCTTAACAATAAAAAAGGAGAGTTTCATTACAAAGGAGATCCTTCAAAATTCAGAGCGGAGAGTAACCCGCTTAAGAGGGGAATCGGTAAATCACTCGTGGGGGAGTTGCCCTCCCCTGTTAGTCCATGAGATTCATTTATCCCTCCCAACTATCAATCAGGGGGTTCCCCATGGAAGAAAGAATGCCCACCAAGAAGAAACAGCCTTCCCCGGCAATATGTGCCTCAGCAGCAGCTACAACATACTCGCCTGATAGGTTTTGTGATTATGGGGAGCATTACCTTCCCACTAAAAACAGTCCTGCCTGCGCTTCGGGGGGATGATCTTCCCACTAAAGAGGCGTGGCTGATTACTGACTAAGGGGCCCTCACTTAATCCTGGTTCAACAGCTGCGATTCACCCCAGGCGTAGGTGCTATTCTCCAAGCACTTCGACTCCTCCAACTTCCTTGGTGCAACGGATCCGACGTACGTTTTGTTCGCCCTTAAAAAACAAGTTGCCACTCTTGGCTGATTCAAAGGGCAACTGACAGCAACTCAAAAAAGCAAAAAGCTAAGCCACGCCAAGTCAAAGCAACATCCGATCTTTTGGTGTCACTCGAAATGGACCAAACTGAACGGGGTTGCTGCCACTAACAACTGGAAAGATGCGCTGAAATTTACCGATTGTGGCACTGGGGCTTTTTTTGGTGCTCGAGTGTTGGGTTGGAGAATCAAACAATAGAGCAAAAGGCCAAAGGAACAATACGTTTGGCTGAATCGAAAGGCGAACAACACACGCAGAACCGGATTTCTGACAGCAACTCTGAAGGGCGGCAGTGTTGGGCGAAACAGGCGAGTAAAGTTTCATCAGCCACGTGGCAATGGGTCAAAACCCTGTACCCCTAAGTGAACATCCCAATCCAACCACTAAAATAGGTTCTACAGTGGGTGGTGCACCGAAAACCCCAAAATGGGATCCCAAAACGGTTTTGAACCACAGCCATTTGGGTATGAATTCTAATGAGGCTTTCTTTGCTGGACATCATTTAGGTGGGGCTTTTCAGGGGGTTCCCCCAAAAAAAACATACCTGGAGTCTCCATGACCCCCATTGTTTTGGGAAATGACCCACCATTTTTTAAGGGTCAGAAGGCGACTCCAGGTAGCCATCTGGCAGTGACCTGACCGAGTCTCCAGTGGCTGCAAAGCTGCCGTTGGATCCACCGAACTTCCGTGGGTTTCAGCTCCGCCCCGAAGATCACCTCGTGGACACCGTCCTGCAGCACCAGCCTCAGCGGGAATTCGCAGGAGTTTGATTGGCTTGGCGGATGCTTTGAATGGCTCCCCCGTGGCGTGCCAAATCCCGGCCGACAGGCACCAGAGGCTTTAGCTGCAAAGCAGCCGGAAGAAGACTGGGAGAGGGGGGACCGGGAAAAACCGGTTCTTAAAAGGCGCCATCGATTCGGTCCGTCCGGGGCTCTTGAATAACCCTCACTTTGAGTTTCGGAAGCCCCAAAAATCGCACCTGGGGAGAGAATCGGAGAAAAGGAAAGACCTGGTTGATGCTCTCGGTCTTTTTTCGGGCGTCCGAGGGAAGCAAAAGGGAACCCTGCCCGGTTTCGAGGTTTCCCCCGCAGAATAGTGTAAACTACCAAAGTGAGAGCCAACTAGGGTTGCGTGCATATGCCGGAGCCTTGCCCCAACAAGGCAAGACTTTCTTTAAAGATTTGGTTACCCGGCAACCAAGAGGTTTCTGCTTCCCCCACATGGTGGGAGTTTTCCACATGGCCAATGAAGCACCCAGAGCCGCCAATGGAAGTTGCCATCCTTCGCCAAAAGTCGAGGCACTTGCAGTCGCCCTCAGACATGCAGAGCAGCCCAGGCTTCTCCTGCGCTCAATTCCTGGTTTCTGCCAGTTGAGCAGCAGCTTTCCGGGTTGAGGCAAGCGAGGAGAAAGGAGCTTTCACAGGAATCATTGTAGGTCCCCCTTGCACATCAGCCCAACCTTCAAATTGGTCGAAAAGGTGATGTGTGAACCTCAAAAGGGAACAATCCAGGAGACGTACAGTGACAGGTGAAACTGGGTGCTACCAAAAGCCTGATTTGTAGGGCCCCGGTGCATTTCTATGTGGCACCTTCGGGTTGCTCCTATGTAGCTCCAAAGATGGTGTCACTGCCTTCAGTGTCAGGTGCTAAACTGATAAACCTAGGTATTTTGCTCCATCTTAAAGCACTAAGATGTAACTAGTTGGCACCTAGGACTTACAAAAGCCCTGGTTGGCCCATTGACTTTTGGTTCTACCAAGATGGTGGAGACTTGTATATTTATTTCCCCTACAGTTTAACATGGACCCCCAAAACCCGCCGTTTCTTGGCGGGACAGCCCTTCTTGGAGTTCCTTCCTTTAACTTGTATGGGAGTGTAGGCCCAACGAGGCCGAACATATCCCCCACATAGACCCAGGTGGAACCACCTCCTATGGGCCACTTCTCCTGCAGGTCGGAGACGTGCGCTGACACGCTCCAGATGTTGCGCTGCAGCAGCTGATTGCTGACCTAACCGGACGGGGCAATTTCTTGTCTGGTGCAATAGGCAGGGTGCCTGTGGGGATGACCCGTATAAACCATCCCCTATGGCTTCCTTTGACGTAAACCCTAGGTGCATTCCCAAAAACCGGAAGGGTCATTCCCTACCTATCGCACCAGCGAGAGGCTTCCCCAAACCTGGCCACTTTGGTCCTACGGATGGACAACATCCTCGCCAGGCAAAGGTTGGTAGGTTGATAATGCGGATGTTCATAGGGCTTGATTCGTTTTGTCCATCCACGCTATGGTTGTCAAAGAGTCGCAATCGGAGCTAATCGCGACCAACAAGGTCCGAAAGGGGCCACTTGGGTTCCGCGGAATGTCCCGGTCATTTGGCAAGCTTCGAAAGGAAGAAACGTGGACAGAATACAGCCAAGACATACTAAAACTGCCCATTTATGGTCGAATCCTGTTGCGCCTCTCAAATGCGCATGAGTTGACGCAAGTGCCACCAACCTTTTGGAAGGAAAGCAAAGGCGGAGCAAGAAGCACGTGTTTTCGCCAGGCTCAACTGGCTGGTGTCCTTTCGATTTGTCATGCAAAAGGCGGTACACAAGGAAAAGGGCTCACTGGCCGAACTGAACATCCACCAAACTGGGAAAGTTGGGCCAAATAGATCCGTCTCAAGTTGACCTCTCAGCTGGAAACGGAAACTGAAGGAAAACGCCAAGGAGAAAGGACTGAAAGCTGAGTCAAGTCTGGCAATGCTACTAGTTGGGTTTTTGTTTGTCTTTCTTACAATCTCGACTTGGTTGGCTGAAACAGAACCGAACAAAAATGTTAAGCTCAGTCTGGCAAGGTTGGCCAGTGGCACGCCTTCAACATGGGAATACCCGTGCCCCCCCTTTGAACACAGAACTCCATTTGTCTGCAATCTTCTGCATTCGTTACAAGAATGTCAAATCCTTAAACAAGAAACGGATCTCCAAAAAACCAAACTTCATGGTTTTATCTGGCATTCAACCCGAATTGGTAAGCTCATATTGCGGCATCTCGTTGAACCGGACGGAGGGGTTCAACCCTCACACTGACCCACATGTTGCACCCTTGCCTGGTACTCTTCCGGGCCGGCCACCAGCATCTGGGAGAGGCTGGGGGTGAGCAAGGTGCTGACGAAGAGCAACAAGCCCACCGCCCAGAACGGGAACCTCGCGAAGCCCTCCATCAGCTCCCCTCTTCCAGGCTTGGAATGGGTGTGGCGCAAAATTGAACCGCTGGTACGCAGGTCTTAGGCGACCTTTCTATTTAGCAGGGCTCCATTTTGGACCCCATTCTTGGGCCACAACCAAATCACCTATGTAAATGTTGGGGGGGGGGGGTGCGGTGTCCCTTGTACTTCTCCACGAAGACCAAGGCTTCAAATGGCTGTGTCTCAACATAGAGGTACTCTAACATGATTGGGTTCCTTTTGGCTTCCCTTCAATTGATCCAAACCAAGGGGGCTGCACCATTCGAGAAACACCCCTATATGTAACATGTACATTATATACATCATCCAGATCCAGGGGGTCCACCAAAGAAACAAGCCATCTAATAAACCACTGGAAAAAACACGGGTCAGACTCACAAAAAACCAGGGTCCATGGGGGGGGGGGGGTACCATATATATATATATATATATACACCATTCGAGAAACAAACATGTCACCGCCAACCCAAAGATACCCAAACAGGCGACGCTTTCATTCCACGGCGCGAGAAGGCCACGAAGGTCAGTGGCACCTCAAATGAGAAGCTCGGCTCACACTTTCAGTCGCGCGGATTTTTCCGTGGGAAAGGGGGGGCGATTTCCTCACCCCGTCAGAGTAACATAAGTATGTTCTGTGTGTTTTTTCAGAGGAGTGTTTTGACTATGGAGGGGGGGAACCCCCCGTCTTATTACTCTGGGGTGTCATCACTCCCAACAAAATCTCACCAGAAATGGGGCCAACAAGTTGATGTTTCAAACCACCCAAAGAATGAACACAACTGAAGTGAAACGGACCAAGACAAAGCCGAGCTGTTGTTTGCCACTCAACTAACCGGTTTGTCCAAGCGTATACTCAGTTGCCCAAAGGACCTGCAACTAACAGGTTCACCTTTTGGGGCCAGGACTTATGGACCAACAGGGAAAAAACAAAAGGTGAAAAGGTCGATTCGCCTTGAACAACCGAGCACAACGTCCATGAGCCCGTGCTGAGCGCCGCGAAGCTTCGGCCGAAGCTTCGGCCGAGGCGCCCGGGCGGCGACGGCGGTGGCGGTCCAGTAGCCCACGAAGCCCAGCCACAAAGAGGACATCACCAGCTGGCCGCAGCTCTCCGCCTGCTGCGGTCACGTCACCAAGTCTGGGCTGCACGATTTCTGATCCCCCGCTGAAAGGGACTAACTTTTAGTGGGTTAAATGGAAACTACCACTAAACACTAAAGGCTAAAACGGATCACGTCACGGTTTCCCGTCCCAAGTGAGGTGTTGGAGAGGTCACGTCAGCGGAAACAAAAAAAAACCGGATCAAGCGGGGCTCCCATCCCAAAATGACAAGGTGTTGCCTGAACGGGGGTTGAATTGACTGATTTCCATGGAAACGATCGCCACGGGAGCCAAGTCGCGTCACCGGAAAAAGGAAAAAAAACAAGTGACAAGTTCGCCGAACCGGGGCATTTGGAGACTTTCCTCTTAGGTTGATCAACTTTGCCGGTTTCCGGTTCGGGAACGATCCAAATTGAGGTTCTGAAAGGTAAAATGGCTCGGGAACCAGGAAAATGGCTCAGGAAAGCCCAGCAAGAACAAAATGGCTGAAGGCTGAAGGTGAACCGGAGGCAAAATCCCAGGAGTCAACCCCTTCGGGACCCGCCAAGTTTGAGTGGTGCCATCTTTTGAGTTCGTGTCAAAACGGCTACACCCCCTGTCTCCTCTCCAAAGACTTCCCAAGGGCGCTTTGGCTTGTTTCATCTTTCCCATTTGGCCTAGCCTCATTTCGGCGCTATTTTATTTGAACCACCGTGGCGGGCCTTTCATGCACGTTTTGAGCTTTACTTCATCCTGCAAAGAACCCTTCCTTGCTGCCCAAGACTACTTGGAACTTCCCTTAAGGTCTGATTGTGTGCATTGTATGCACTCAGTGAAAAGCTCATCTCACCTAAAAGGAGCTTTCCTGAGCATCTTTTGGGAAGATTGGCCTCAATCACCAAAAGCATAAGCGTCCGCGTAAGGGCACGCCCGTTGCTCTCTTGATGAGGGAGGGACATAGGATGAAACCGGCAAACCAATTGCGGGGTTCAGCTCGTCTTTCCACAAACTCACCGACAGACTGTATGACGCTGTAGTATTTGATCCTTCGGAGAAGGGGAATCCAAACACCCCAGGTCAACATGTTGCAACGACGGCCAACCGCTGGATCTGAACATGGCACGAGTGATGTTTAAATCATCCAAGGGGAAATATAGTTGGTCCCCCGGAAACAGGGGCCTGCAGTTGTTTTCCAAAGGAAGGGCAAATCTGAATTCCACTCCTCCAACAGAAATGAAGCAAGGGCAAAACAAAACCAAAAAGAAGGGAGACAACCACCCAGCTCCAACCGCAAAAACAACCAAAAAACCAGGGAAGTCCGTCCAGTGACAGCCAAAAACCGCCCCCCGTTTCTCCGGAGGTCGTCTTTAAACGAGGCGAGCGCTTCGCCTGGAACCCGGACGCCGGGATCTTCACCACCAGGCGGCCACTCACCTCGCCAGTGGCCAGTGGCCGGTGGCGCGGGCGGAGCTTGGGGCCGTTGGACGACCGGTCTTACTGATGGCTAGTTCCCCTCGAAAATACGGCGGTGTTATGCTTTCTAGACTTGGACAAACGAACAAGCGGGGATACAGAGGGAGTGGGGATATGGTGGGATTCCGTTGGCGCACTTCCCATATCAAACTTAGTCCAGGTTAGAGGGAATCCTCCCGTATCCCTGGTTCCCCCTGTATCCCTGCTAGTTGGTTTCCCTGATAGACGGTGGAGCTTGGGGATGGCTAGTTCCCCTAGAAGAATATGGCGGTAGTTCCCCTTTTCCTAGGTGCTTGGCCACTTAGATC
Organism: Effrenium voratum; assembly: GCA_963377175.1. NCBI lineage: Eukaryota > Dinophyceae > Suessiales > Symbiodiniaceae > Effrenium > Effrenium voratum. The sequence continues at coordinate 55,858 of CAUJNA010003603.1, read as the reverse complement.
CCAGTCTTACAGTCACGCTGTGGATGGTTGAAATCGAATTCTCCAGAAATCGCACCACCTAAGAGAAACCATGGAGTTGAGACCATAACGTTGGTTGGTATTTAAAGGGGAATTGAATCATTCCAGGGCTTCTCAGTGTTGCAAAGGGTTCAGGGCTTCTTTTCTTGGCTCGCTCTTCCCTCCTGAGCCAAATGGTCCAACTTTTCTGTGGTTGTTTGCAAAAGGTCGTTCCTTGTGGGCGATTTGGTCATACCAACGACCAGCCATGGAGAACAACCAGCACCAGTTGGGTAGCTTATCCCAAGCTCAACTGGCACGAGATTCTGTTTACCAACGGAAGGGGTTCACAGGGGCAGGATTCTGGGTCTGGATATGTTGTAGAACCCAGTGGACTATCATCTTCCAACCACAGAGACTTGGCTCAACTTTGTACACAACAAACAACGACGTTCAGATTCCGTTTGGTCCGAACACCTGGTCTTGCTTTGGGGGTCGGCGCCGGTTTATGGACTTTCAAGGGAAACAAAAAAGGGAAAGGGCACCACTGGGTGTCTGGGTGTCTGGGTGTCTGGAGGACGGGTCCGAGAACCTGCCGGATCCCATCGGCATCGACCCATCGACGCATCGAGCCGTCGACCCATCGAGCCTTCCACGCTTCGAGCTTGGAGCCCTTGGGCACTTTCAGCCGCTCGGAGTTCTCGAACGAGACCTCCTGCGCACCGAGTCCGGAGACTGCCAGCCATGCGAGCGGAGGGGAGACCGGCCCCATGGAAAACCTGGAGAAAATGGTGCGCTCTTGCGGAAATGAGTGGACTGGCCAAAGAAGGAGCCGGAACCTTTTGGTTGCCACTCAGATGGGGGGCAACTACTGCAGGTAAAACAAGCACAGTCAAGTGGGCAGTTTCCTTTTTGGTCTCCAAATCAAGGGGATTGGTCTGTACTACCATGTTGATCGGGATCCATATGGCTGTGGCTCAAAAAGACGAACCAACATGGCACCTTGGAAAATTCGAACCAAAGACTCAAACCTGGCAAATTACAACGCCCCTTTTTGTTGAGCCACACCCGAGCCACACCCGTACCTAAACCTGTGCTAATTTGAGTGTCTCAGAGATCACTCCCCGTAGCAAAGGGTTGGAGGAGTCCAGCCTCGGATGGGTGAGAGTCTGAGGAACGAGTTTCTGGCCGAGGATACGTAGGCCGATTTTGGAAGAACCTAGGCCCACTCCGTTTGCTGTCCCCAAATGAATATCGCATGTCTAGTGTGATAGATTCCCCTCAAACTCAAAGGGGGGAACTTGACAAACAATGCTTCAGCAAGTGGAAGGTTTGCAGGACTTTTTTTTGGGGAGGGTCGCCAAGCCCAATCTCTAAAGCAAGCGTTGTGATACCAATGCTATTGACAAATTATCTCATTCACTTGCCCAAAGGGCGTGGAAATAGAAGGTTGACCTGTTGGAACCTTGACTAAACATAAACCAAACACTGGAAAATCAACAGGTCAAAGGTCGGCCTTGTACAACTGAGTTCACTTTAATTCCTTCGTCTTCACTCAGCTCCGGGGGAACACGAAATCAATATGTTCCGATGTTGCTTCATATTTCGATTCAACCTGAAACAGGGCTCCCTATATTTCCCCTTAAAACATCACCCCCACCAAGGGATACTCACCTTTCATGGGCCAAAAAGGTGATGTTTTAAATAGCCAAACAGGGAAATATAGGGACCCCCTGTGAACTATAAAATTGCTCATGAGGACGCAACTGTTTTGGGGAGCCCCTGGCTCCTCCGTCGGCAGCGAAAGATGCCAAAAGCTCTCGGCCCTCACGTGCTCCTCAAGCAAGGAAGGCGGCAAACAGCGCCTGAATCTCCATTTGAGTCACAATCAAAACCCTGTATTAAAATGGTCTACTCAGAACCATGTAAAGAATTAAGACGGCGGCCGCAACTATTTCTGGCTGGGACTGCCCCTTACTAACCTTCATCTACCCGGGTTTGATTGTGGCTCGTTTGAGAAGCGCCCAAAACCCATTGACTCTTGGCTCTACCAACATAGTCATGCAAATTGGCCGTAATCTCCCTGAAGCAAGGCAGCAAAATCTACTAACTTGCCTATATGGGGTTTTGGGTGCTGTTCGTTCGTCCAAAACAGGCCCCCAGGTCGATTGGTATTTGAGTACATGCAAAGTGCTTGGGACCTGGTCGGTTTGTTTTTCCAGGGAAACTCGTTCCAAATGAAAACCAGGGTGGCATGGGGCAACTGGGACTTTAGTTTTAACCATCCAAAAGAGGGTTCGACGGGCATGCCGATGTGTCCAACCGTTCAATGCAAAGTGCCGTTCGGTTTCTCCACGCCTCTGGTCGCAACTCTCCATGCAATGTTTGTTTTTCTGTACGTCACCCTAAGGAAACTCACTTCAAATGGGTCCATCGAACAATGTTCTAAAGCACAACGAAAATGTAGGGACTCCTGTCTGACACTTCAAAGTTTGCAAGCTCAAGCCCTTCGCCGGCAAACACGGCAGTAGCTTGCTCCACAATGGGCCCCCAAAGTCTCAACATTCAAAGAAACCGTTCAACTCTCCGATGAAAGATTTGGATATGTTACTTCCACCAAAAACTACCTGAGGACCTCAGCTGTTGCCCAAGTAACATGAACATGTCAGACTGTGGTCCATACTTTGCAACCTTACAATCTGAGATGTACTGTCAAGTAGTGTCAAGCGAGGTTTCAGAAAAAGGGGTCAGGGGCCCTCCCTCTCCAACTCCCCCCCCAAATCACCTCTTGGGCAAGGCGCCATGACGATCACCACTGAGCAGAGGATGCTCGCTGCTAAGAGAACTGGCCGCCTAAGCAGTCGCACAGGCAAGGTCTTGCTCTTGCTCTGCTGTGTGTTGGAGTGTGTGTGTGTGTGCCTCGGGTTTTGCAGCATTCAGACAACCAAGAACCCACCAGCTTTCCAAAACAGGGTTGCTCCCAATCCGCCCAGCGAGTTTTCTTTCTGCTTCCTTTTAAACCATTTGCAAAAAGGCTATGCAAAAAAAAAAGAGCGCGCCCGTTTCCCTGCAGCCATCCAAAAAAAAGGGACAACTTCAGGGCAGCACCTTGTGCTGCATGTGGACGTTTTTGTGGCCCAAGCACATCCGAAGGTAGGGACCCGCGTTGATTTGGGCGTCTTTATGTGGACCCACAAAATTGGCGGGTTGTCCTTTTGCTTTCCACCCACCAAAAGGCGCACCAACAACAAACAAGACATACCCATTCAAACATCTTTCAAAAGCCGAATGCTCCTTTTATTCTGGCTTAAGTGTGGGACATCGCATACATTCAGCAATTGAATCTGCACAACGTGCTTGTGTTCAGCGAACATCGAATAACCGCCCTGGGCCCTTGCGGGAAAGAACCTCCCGACCGAATCGCTCTTTCTCGCTCACAGGCTTGATGGAGAAAACTTGTAAGCCCTAGATGTGTCTGTGGTGTCCTTTTTAGGCTTACCCCTTAAAACTCTAAGCCCTGGGGAAGTTAATCTTTTACAGACATATAGCCCATGTTACCCAAAAAGTTGAAACGTTGTGTTTTTAAGAGGTAAGTGGGGGACATCCCGCTGGACCCCACCATGCCGGAATTCCTTTGGTTTCCCGTTAAAACTATCCAAATAAGGGCCAGCGACTCCAAAGACACGCCCGTGGGCATGTTGTCTTTCAAGGGAAACACGTGAACAATCGAAGATTGCCCCAAGAGTACAAGGTGATTCTAGTGGAAGAGGAATCCTTGAAATAAGCCTCGAAACTGTGCTTATTGCTACTAGCGTTTCCCAGCCCAACAGTGATTCATTGAAAACCGCTTCCTGGAAATTAACCACTTCAACCCCAGTTGAGACTTCCAAAATAGTGGCTTTCCTTTTTCCCTTTTACACAGTTCCTCTGCTCCTCCCACAAACATGGCAAAATGTCATGTTCCAGCCGTTGTCTTTGGGTTCGCGTTTCCCTCTAAACATTGTTTGGAGGGTCTCTCTTACAACATAGGTTTAGCGGTTTCCAACATAGAGGTTTTCCCGTTATTCCTGTGCAAGCCGGCGGGTTTCCCCTTCATAGGCTTAAGAGACACATTTTCCGGCGGGCTTCGCAATAAAAGCCCCAGAAAATCCCTGGGTTCCCCTCTCCTCGCATAGGTTTATGATCCTTCCGATTTCTCCCTTTGGCACAATAGATATTCTTTTGGTAAAACAGATGCTGCTGATAAATGAAACAAATTCAATCTAAACCAGTACCATCTATGCCTAACCAAACTGACCTAAAACTTCCATTTGCTTAACACCCCTGGAAAATGTGAGAACATATATATCCAACAGTGCTAGATTCCCTTTAAAACCAACAGGGCAAAACTAAACATACTCATTTCAGCAAACTGACCGGAGGAAACAAAAAAAATGCGGTTGCCGCAAATCCGGGGTCAACATTCTGCCTTTTTTTCCGGGTGGTTCCGTTGGTGGCTGACACATATTCTTAAGAAGAAAAAGGGACCGAGACCGGCCGGCGCGCTCGGCTCCATTTCGCTTCGCCAGGGCGCCGCCACGACGCCTTGCGCTCCAACTTCCGCGGCTCCGTGGCCGAGGGCAGCGCCCGCGCCTGCGAGTCTCAGTCCGACGGGCTCCGGTAGGATGGATCCCCGGTACCATCCGTAGCAAGGGACCATATGTGGGGTAGATTTTGCCAGAAACAACCCATCTAAAAAAAAGGCGAAGCTCAGTTCTTGCAACCTGCAGATTTGAGAGGTTAGAATCATTTGGTACCCGTCGCTTTTTGCTGTCTACTTTAGTAGGGGAACCCTCCCCCAAAAAAGAAACGGCAAAAGGGCACTACTGGGAGACCTGCTCACAACAGAACCCTCCAATATGGAGGGTGAACAGGAGGGTTTTCGACTACAAGTTCACGGGGTTCTGGAACCCGAAAAAGCAGATTCTGGTTTCAAAAAATGTGGTTGTTCGGGTTCCATGTTAATTTGTAGGAGTGTATTCTATCTGTTTGGTTGTTGGGGGATTTCAGCGCTATGTCCCTTTTGGTTTTAAAGGGTGGTTTCCTTGGTTGCCTAGTATTCAAGCAAATGGAATCACTGCACCCACCAAAACGGGGATGCCAATGCTTTTTCAGCTTCCCTCTGGTCGCACGATGTGTTTCCCATTGGAAGGGAAGCATTGAGGGTAGAATTATACCCTTTGTGGATATTTGATGTTTTTTATGTGATCCGTGGATTCGAGGGATAATTTCAACCGAGCAGACCGGACATTCTGACCAAGCGGATGGGCGGGGCAACCGTGGCGCGGCGGTCCTTTCCAAGATGGTTTTCTTTGCAATTGGACAAGCATTGTCACGTACCTCTAGGGGTTGATTCCCTATTCTTTTCAGCCATCGTTCTTTTCAAAAACCAGATTCATTTCCCCAGGGTTTTCTGGTGGTTTTCTAGAAAGATTCGGATCCCGGGGTTCAGACTGGAAATGGACGTTGCCCCTAGAGCACCCTCCCATGCACTCACCTGGAGCCAAAAACTTCTTGTCCCGGCTTGGACAGTTTTCCTTTAAAAGGCATTCTGTGGTGGGTTCCATGTTGGACAGGAGGGTATTTCAATCCATGAGCTGATTGGATTGGTCTAAATTGAGCCATGGCATCATGGTCAGAGACGGTTTCTAGCCCCAAACCAGTACCCGCCAAAAGGAATCAATGGCATGCATAGCCACTCCCCGGGCTTCTCCCGCGCTTCCCCCGAAAGCCATCTTAGACCAGTAGGTGGCATGGTACTGTGTATGATGGTCGTTCTTAGTTGTATCCAATGTCATTCCCTTCACTGTGACCGTAACTATTGACTCGCTGTAGTGGCCGAAAGGGAAACTCCAAGCCGAAACTCACAGGGCACCGCTTGCAGGCCTGGGACAAGCAGTTTGAGGCTGTGCTTTTTTGGCAAGAGGTATGCCCTTCTATTGTGCAACGGGAAACTTAAAGAGACACTCATTTTGGGCAGGTTGAGACTTGTTGAAGCCGCCACAAAGAAGCAAACTCTTAAACAGGAGCCTTGACAGGGGGGTGGTCTCTGGTGAGTTCGGTTAAAACCGCCTGAAAAGCCAGGAATCCCTATTTGTCGCCGAACTTCTTTCAGGGGAATCAATTTGAACCCAAAACATGTTGAAGGGTCCCTTTTGGCTTAGCAAAACCCATGCCGATTTGGGGGATCAAAGGTTGAGATAACCTATTTGTATTGGGCATGCTAGGAATTGCAAACACTGTGCCACTAGGTGGCCTCTGGAGACTAGTTCTTCGCTTTACCGCACATGACCCATGTGGCCAAAGAGAGCAGCCAAAAACAATGCGCTATTCAGACATGTCTCATAACTCGAAAAATACCGGCATTGATCTTGGTTTCCCGGATTCCCGTCAAACCAACCTGAACCTTGCGCCCATGAAAGCAGGCTTCAATAGTTGGGTACCTCTTTTGGGTAGTTTGAACCAGAAGCCGAAGGGAATTGGGCTGCCCGATTTCTGATCCCCAGCTAAAAGTCTAACTTTCAGCGGGTTAAATGGAAACTACCACCAAACACTAAAAAGATCTAAGAAGCTAAGGAACCGGACGGCTGGGAGCCACCAAGGCAAAAGGGCCTGAGACGAAGACGAAAACCCACCGCGCCTCCCAGCCCTGCGGCAGGTACACGGGGTGCTGGTCCAAGAAGCTCCTGAAACCAACAGGCATCGGTGGCCGTTTGGAAAAATAGGTGGCCCTGGTAAATGGAACAAAACCCATCTAAACCAGTGCCATCTATTTTTAACCAGGCTCACCTAAAAAGGACTCCTATGCCAACCGTGCGAGCCGAACACCGCCAAAAAGGGAGCGCCGCAAGTGAGGCTCAGAATCAAAACCCGTCGGGATTAAAATGGTCGATCCAACCATGCTTCAACTAGGTCCTCCAGAATTGAGAGGTTAGAATAAGGGTACCCACTTTTTCTGTGGTACTATTTAAGTAAGGGAACCCTCCCCCCCAAAAGGGTACTAGTACTGGGGAACCCTCCCCCCCAAAAAGGGTGCAAGGGCACTCTGGAGGACCTCCAATTACAGATCGGGAATGTAAGGGCCTAAATCATCATACTGATATGAGGTGAAAGGGTAAGGGGGCTTCACCAAAATTGGAAAGGGGGCCAACCCCCAAAGTGACATCAGGCCTGTCCAATCAGGAACGTGGAAAGGAGGCCAAACCCCCAACGAAACATCGCTGCCTAGACCCTGTCAGCTTCCATGATTGAAGGAATCTTGGGGTATATACTGCAAAACTTCCGTCGGAACTATAGAAGTAAACTATGAGTTAAGTATATAACTGTGGGAATGCAACTAAAATTGCGGTGTTCCATGAATTCCCGAAAAGGGTAGTTTCAACACTACCCTCGAAGGGGACAGAAAGCCATCTCAAAATTAAAACCTGGTACCAAAGGGAGCTACCAAAAACATGTCAAGCCTCAAAGCCAGGATGTTTGCACCTAGTTCTGGCTGGGGCCGTCCCAATCTTCCATCTCCCCAGGCTCCCCCTTGCTGCAAAGCCATGGATTGCTGGTGCTAAGATCCTTCTCAACTTCCAGCCCTTACCATACCCCGGGCCCCACAAAGGGGGGGGGGGGGCAACATCGGTGTTGGTCTGCCACGGACTCCACTCCCCGCGTTGGGCCCCCGCGCTGCACTTCCCGACGCAGGCCCCAGTTGGTGTAGACCATCTCGCTGCCCAGCTCCAGGTTCGTCAAGGGGTCCTTGGGCACCTGGCGAACGAGTTGGCCCAACGGGTCCCCTGCACAGCACACCTTTAAGCAAAGGAGTTGGACTTCCCAAAAGGCACCCGAACCCGCGATGAGCCCCTGGGATTGGTGAACGGCCCTTGACAACCATAGGAAGAGAAGGAAGGAAATCACCTAGGTCGTCCAGTAGAGGATAGAATAAGGGTACCCGTTTTTCTTTTTCCCCCTGCAGTCTGTATTAGTAGGGGAACCCTCCCCAACAAAGAGGTAAAAGGGCACCACTGGGGGACCTAGCTGTGGATGGTTCTCGAGAAATCCAGACATCGCACCACGATTTCAAACCATGGAGTTGAAACCATGGTTTGTTGGTAGTTGCTGGCGAATCATCATTCCATGGCTGTGGTGCAGGAATTTGGCTGTACACAGTATGGTCAGATTGGTGTCCAGGTTTGGTCAATGTTTGAAGCTGTTGTTTGCTTTCTGAGGAGGTTCCAGTCAAGTGAAGACCTGGCACACAAAGGCCAGAAATCAAGACTCTCGACAAAATTATGTAGAACCCCACTTCTTTCTGACAGAACCTCACATGACAAAATGATGGGAGCCTTGTTTTTCCAGTCAGGAATTTGTTTCATGACCTGATTTTTTAATCTGGTTGCTTCCTGCCCTCTGGCAGACAGTTTCCGACAAAGCTATAGTTGTCTAGGGCGGTTCAGTTGATGTTTTCAAAGTTAATGCCGTAGTTAAGCTGATACCGATGATGATGCCATCGTTTACTATGATTAAATAACTAGGGGCCCTCATGGAACCCTCGTGGAACCTTACCTCAGGGCCGCCCCGGACCACCCCGCAGCCTATCTGGGCTGAGACCCCAAAGCTTTCAGCAGTTGGGGAAAAAATAAACGCGTTGCACCATTTTGAGGGTCACCCAAAGAAAGACACCCCCAAACAGGTTTGGCTGTGTCCAGACACGGGAAAGTGAGATATTCGCCTGCTACCTAAATCGGGTCCCGAAACATGGGATTCCTCCAAAGACATTGTGCTTCTAGGTTTGCCTGCAGGAAAGTATTTCAGGGCGAACTGCAGTGATTCACCAACCCCGAAACCTGGCGCAAACCCAATTGAACATGCCAGTTGCAGTCACATTTTGCAAACTGAATAGCAACATCAACACCAACGGCTACTGACTTGTTGAGCTTCCTGGCCAAAAACAAGTGTTTAAGTTTTCCGAGCGTTGATCAGCATGATGAAGAACGCTGCCAGCCAGAACTCAGCCCGTAGCTCAAACCTCCGGCTCAATCCCCTTGGTTTTTGCTGGTTCTCCAACCCACTTTCTTGTGGTTGTAGTCTAGGTCCTCCAGATTTGAGAGGTTAGAAAAAGGGTACCCGTGTTTTTCTTCTTTTTTCTGAAGTCTATCTTAGTAGGGGAACCCTCCCCCCAAAAAGAAACGGTAAAAGGGCACTGGGGGACCTAGTAGTGGCATGTGTCAAAATAGGGGGGACCCCCACCAAACGGTCTTTGTCCTTGGAGTCCCTTCAATGTTAAACTCATGTTGTACCCCCACGAAGGTTCGCATCCAGGTATGGTAGCAAACACTTTGCTCTTGCCCGGCACTAACAAGGAAGAGAACTCAAGAACTACAGTTGAGTCAAAGTAGATGGCACAATTCCCTCGCTGTGGTTGGGTGATCCCATTTACTTACCCACATAAAGCGGATGTGCCCCGTACTTTCCGTCTGCCCTCAGGGTGAAGCTCGCTACATGTGCCACACCCTCAGTTGCTTTAAGGATGTCAAACGCACCAAGTTTGTAACTCCATTTCCGGACCCTCGGGGTCAAAAACTCACCAACCGCGTGGCAAAGTTTCACCTCAGGGCCCCCTTTTTGGTGCATTTCCATGCAAACTGCCCTAAGAACGGGGTAACAAAACACCCGCCAAAAGCGTGGGCAAAAAAAAAGAACAACAACAACAACAACAACAACAACAACAACAACAACAACAACAACAACAACAACAACAACAACAACAACAACAACAACAACAACAACAACAACAACAACAACAACAACAACAACAACAACAACAACAACAACAGCAACAACAACAACAACAACAACAACAACAACAACAACAACAACAACAACAACAACAACAACAACAACAACAACAACAACAACAACAACAACAACAACAACAACAACAACAACAACAACAACAACAACAACAACAACAACAACAACAACAACAACAACAACAACAACAACAACAACAACAACAACAACAACAACAACAACAACAACAACAACAACAACAACAACAACAACAACAAACAAAACAAAAAAAAAAAAAAAAAAAACAACGCGTGCGAAAAGGGGGAACCGAGCGGTCGCGCGACTCGTCCGGCTCCAGTTCGAAGGGCCTTGCAGGAGTTCCAGAAGATCTCGAGCGCCGAGCGCTCGTAGGTGTTGCCGCTCCTCGGCTCCGGCCCGCGCTTTGGGTCGGTGAGGGGGGGGGGTTGGGAGGTTGGGACCAGCAAACCGCCCCACATGAGGAGACAAACACGCTGAAGTTGAAGCTCCACAAAGCTTCAAGTTGGTGAACATTGGAGTGAGACGTTTGAGTCTGGAGAGCGCTGCGATGGGTCTAGTCGTGGATAAAACAAGGAGCAACAGGGGGAAGAAATGAAGAACAGGTGGAATCCACACATAAAGCACATCCAAACCGCTTTTACAGACAATTATGACTCATGGGCGGGAGCCTCGATCGACAAAATCTGGCCGTGCCTCGCCCTTAACGTTTATCCCTTTTGGGGGTCTCCGAAAGGGAAGCCGGCCATCGAGGTTCACAAGACATCCCACGAAAAAGTAGACTCACGGGGGGGGGTGCTTGTACCACAGGAACATGTATAAATATTTGGATGCCCTCTGTTTTCATTTCCTTTTTGGGGCTGGTTGAAAGGGAACTTCAAGAGCTAACCAGCCATTTTGGGGGGTTCCAGATTGCCAATTGATCTGCCAAACTCTGAAAAGGCACAAACCAAGGATTGTGCTGTGCCTCCTGCAAGTGCCACAGTGGTGAAAGGAATACCGAATTCGGTATCACGGAAAGGAACACGTTCCATAACCCTGACATTTGTGCCCTTAGCTGGCTGGTTTTGGGGGGGGGGAAGAGCAGGGGTTGCCCGTTTTAGCACAACCCAGCCAGCCAGTTAGTGCCAGCGATTGTGAATTTGCCCCCAATTTGGGGCGGGTTTGAGGCTGTACCCTTTCAAACCTCACCCTATTTTGACACATCCACATGTAAAGGGTATGCACCAGCGAGATTTTGATGGGTTCAATGGCCAACGTAATATTCTTCATCATTTTGGTATGAGGTAGATCTGAAAGGCGATACTTTTGCAGGTCGTCAACTTATACGTGTATGTATGTATATATATATATATCCCATGGGCCAGCGGCTCCTAGTAACCTGTATAGCTAGTAACTGGCCGTTGGCGACTGTTTTTTGGGGAACCAGGCTTGGTTCCCAAAAAAGTGGGAACCAGATTCCTGTCTAACGGTTTAACGGGCCTCTTTTTCACGGTTCCGGGCCTCTTTTTCACGGTTCCGGGCCATTTTTGAACGGTTCCGGGCCCCAATTTCACGGTTCCGGGCCCTTTTTTGTGGTTCCTGGAACCAGCGGTCAGTTACCAATATGGCAGGTAACTAAGCTGGTTCCGCACGTGGAGGTAACTGGAAGCACTGGGTATATATTACATATTATATATATATATATATAATGCATGGCTGTGGGTCAAAATTAAGCCACCATGGGACCACATGTTTAATCCATGTCCATCGAGGCGCTCGGGCACGAAGACGGGGTCCCGGAACATCACATGGGTGATGGGACAGATCAGCACCGCCGGCTCAGCAGGAGCCACAGACGGTGCCATGAGCGGAAGCGGTCAAGGTCTGTCAGTTGCCCGCCCCCCAGCGGGGTCAAAGGGGGCGGTGTTAAGCACAACATGGTTTACGGCAATGTATGTACTCCTTGGTAGTGTATTTATGTAATCGTCTCAGGGGAGCAAAGAAGGCTTGCGGCGAGGAGATATGGTGAAATGATATCCCTTGTTCGAGGTCTGCACTTTGAGGAAGTCCTTTTGGCCCCGAAAGGGGGGGCAAAGAGCAAAAACCATGTTCCACAGCATCACCTAAAGTTTTACCTTCCCTTCAGATGTTTTCTTAACAAAATCTAGAAGACCTGGGAACACAGACCCCATCAGGATCAGTTTTAGCAAATCTGGTGAGTTGGCAAATTTGTGCAAGGTCATCGCCTCGAGAGAAGCTAATCCTTTGGACCCCAGAAAGGGGGCAGGGGAAGAACACAACCAAAGCCTAGACCTAGGTTAAGGAGAAGCTCGATAGAACATAGACTGAGTCCTGACCGATTCGGCTCACTGCGTGTTGCTCATGGAAGCATGGCTTGCTTGAGCCATCGTCAAACTTGGCCCGCTGCCCAGTCCGATCAGCAAGCCGTTGAGTCCGAAACTTCAGGGACCGTAAAGGCTCCCACAAACTGCCCGCCATGATTATCGAACAAGGCCAAATAAGGTTTCGGGACAGGCCGTTGGGAGATAGGCATAAGCGGCTGTCCGACTCAGAGTTAAATTGATCCCGGTACTTCAGGAATCGACCTAGGGACTCAAAGAACTGGTAACAGGTGTTCAGGGCGTCCCGAGGTGGCTCAGGGTTGCGACATCCGCAACACAAACGTAGTGTGGTCTCCCGTCACAGGAAATCCCAAGTTGTTGACCAATGTCTAAAAGCAATGTTCAACCCCACACCCAGCATTCAAGTACAGGGCTGTGGGAAATGCCCACTTCTGTGACTTCCCACATAAAGGGGGAGAGATTCCCTGGTATCACAGAAGTGGTTGGATAAACCCCGTGTGATCAACCACACCCAGCATTCAATTACGCTTCTTGCTCATTGTAGGCTCACGGGCTCTGGACATCAAGCCTCTGCCGAGTCCCGGGGCTAAGCAGCGCTCCTTCCCATCTCCACCAGCCAATCAAAACACGTGAGGCATCGGGCGAAATCGAAACCAGAGGCAGAGGCATGCTCTTGTTGGCCACCTGCAGCTTGAAGGACACCTGCAAATCCCCGCCCAAAAACGGGGTACCGGGTCAAGAAACAACAAACAAGGATTAAAACAACAAACAAACAGCTGGTTCAAACAACAAACAACAAACAACAAACAAACAAAGATAAGGATGTTCCAGGTGGATTAAACAGGATATCAAGGACAAGGATTAAAACAAATATTCCAGGTGGATCAAACAAACAAACAGGTATCAACAAAAATAGAAACCTTGAGGCGTATGCCCCAAAAAAGCATGAACATCCCGGCGATTCTGCCCAAAAAAAGCCTGCACCCCAGATCCCATTTGTCTTTCTGTTGGCTGTTTGGTATGGGTGCGGATTTATGTTGAAATGTTTTTTCGTTTCTGTTTTTCCTTCTTTTTGTTTTTCCTTTTCGTTTTTCGTCCGGGCCAGAAAAATGTCGTATTTTACAGCATTTTCTCGCGAAATTGATGCATTTTACACAAGCCCGTCAACACGCCCAGCATGGTTTTCAACATCCCCCGCATGTCCGACCAACATCCCTAGCATCACCAACAAATCGTGGGTAACAAAATCCAAAAAGTAGCTGGCGGGTTGACGGGGTCAAAAAAAAGATGATTCAAATAGGAGGGCATTTCAATCCCTGTAAAAGAAGAAGAACAAAAACACTAAAAAGTAGCCGGGGGGTTGGGGGGGCGGCAGCCCCTCCCATGATGTTGTTGCAGAAGCGATGATTTGAATAGGGGTGCAATTAAATCTTTGCAAAAAGTCTAAAAAGTAGCGGGGGGGTTGGGGGGGGCGGCAGCCCCCCCCCCCATGCCATGATGTTCGAAGAATTGATGATTCAACTAGGGGTGCAATTAAATAAATCTCTGTAGAAAATCTAAAACGTAGCGGGGGGGTTGGGGTGCGCGGCAGCCCCCCCCATGATGTCGGAAGAAGTGATGATTCAATTAGGGGTGCAATGATTCAAGCAAGGGTACGATAGAATTTAAAAGGCAGCGGGAGGGTTGGCGGGGGTGGCTTCCCCTATGATGTTCGAAGAAGTACATACATACAGACATACATGGATTACACATAATACCTAAAATGTCGTATTTTGCAGCATTTTCTCGCGAAATTGGACGCTCGAAAAGTGATGATTGAACTAGGGATGCTATTTATTCTCTGCAAGATAAATCCAAAAAGTAGCGGGGGGGAGGCGGCAGCCCCCCCATGATGTTTGAAGAAGTGTTGATTCAAAAAGGGGTGCAACTACTCTGCAAGCAATCTAAACAGTAGCGGGTGGGTTGCGGGGGGGGGGGGCTTCCCCCCCATGATGTTCGAAGAAGTGATGATTAAAATAGGGAGGAACTGGTGATGCTGATGATGCGGGAAGCCACATCCAAAAACAAATGAAAGGGTGCAAAAGCCAAAAAGCCCGGACAGGAACTGGGAAAGCAGAGGATGCAAAAAGCTAAAGCCGCCTAAAGTTGCATAAACCAGCGAAAAGCCGCAAAAGCCAAAATGCCACCTGCCGAAGAGGAACTGGGAATGAAGAGGATGCGAAAGGCCAAAGCCAAGAAGCCAAAAAGCCCAGAAGCTGAGAAGCCAAAAAGCCAAGAAGCCAAGAAGCCAAGAAGCCAAAAGCGAGAAAAAAAAGAAGAAAAAAAAACGGAAAAAACATCACCCTAAAATACATACCCCTCCGTTTGGTATTTGCAGTTGAGACATTTTGGCATTTTGGCCGATTATTTGTTAAGTATTCGTCGTTCTGTTTGGTATCAGCATTCCCTCAAATCATTCAGCGCATTTTGGCGGATTCTAGAGCGATGTTCGCTTCTTTGCGCGTTTTTTTTTGCTTCTTTTGGTTGGTTGACGTTGGAAAGGGAGCAAAAAAATCTAAATCTTAGCAGTGGAGTGGTTGGATTTCAACCACCAAACTACAATAAGCAAAAATGTGAAAAATGCTTCCCAACAACAACCATGATTGGGTGCCCCAAAAGGACTCCGATTCGATCCGATTCCTCTTTCCAGGTCCGACCACTGACCAAAAAAGACTCGCCCCCGCCCAAAAGGTGATGTTTGAAACCACAACAACTTGGGCCACCAAAAAGGGGTGCAGAAAGGTTGTTTCAAGGGCTTCAAACGCGCACCTATCGATTACAGGAAGTTCCCCTATCTGGAGACACACCCGAATACTCAGAACAGGTTAGTAGGGTAGCTGCAGAACTAATTCAGTCATGATCATGACAACATCCTCGCGACTTCGCTCCTGGCATGACCCTTTGAGTACAGGAAGCCCTTTGTTTAGGCTTCAAAGGGAACACCAAGAAAGCACGTCACCCAAAAGCCATGGGACCCCCGATCGGAAGTCTCGTTAGATCGCGATCGCCGAGAACTTCCAGCCAACGAGCGGGATCCGAGGGTATTGGTACTTAGTACGTGGTCAGTAAGCTTGGTTCTATCCACTTAGGATGCTTCTCACGATGGTAGGTGGGTATAACCGGGCTTACTATTCACTTCCCCAGTACAATGCCTCTTAAAGTACTCTTTATGGGTGTGTCTTTCTTTAGGGACCCGCTCACGACAAAAGCAAATCGTATTCACTCTCGGTTTCCCTTGAAACCATCCCCGAAAAGGCAAACCCATGGTGGCTCCATGGCCCCATGGCTGTGTCTGGGGTCTCCTCCAGGACAAGACTATTTGAGGAATGGGGGCATTGCCGCTTTTGGCTTGTTCCACATCTGTGGATTCTAACGGGGGAAAAACGAGCACCGTTATTTCAACTCCTTGTGGTTGTTGAGTTCAAACGCTTCCCCCCTCCAAAAACAAGCAAGGTATACCACACCACTTATATAAAGAGCACATACTTTCTTGCCATCGGGGCAAAGCATCGAATACCTCCAAAAACCCCTACCGAACACGCCCAATTCATTGCCCTAAGCCGGCTCAGTTGTTCAGTGACCCTGGAAAAAAAAGGGAACCCTTCTTTGGGAAGACCATTTTAGTAGGGGCAGCCACCAAAAAAAAGGGGAAAAAGGGAGCCACTGAACAACTGAGCCGGGGGTGTCTCCTTCCGAGATTCCTCGCCTGGCCGCAGGGAGCTTGAAGAAAGAGCCCCGCTTGCCATCGGCCCTTCAAGGCCTTGCGCGAATCGATGTCCGAGGGCCATGGGGCAAAATCCGAATCGGCTGGCCCCCAGTGAACATCCGATTCAATCCGACCACTAAAATAGGTTCTAAAATGGGTGGTGAATTCACCTACCAACCAAAATGGGATCCCAAAACGGTTTTGACCCACACTGCCCCCACCCGACTGCCCCCCCCCCAAAAAAAAAGGCCGCGGCCCGCCCAAGGGTTGCAACCGACTCCTTGACTAGTTCAAAGGGGATTCGATTGGCAGGACCAGAACCCAGACCTTGCAAACTTGGCAAGTGATGGAAACGTGAGAACTTTCTCTACCCTGAGCCCATCCCATGACTTGATCACTTCAAAGCGGGGAAAAGACCTGCCATGGAAACGCATGGCAACTTGCGACCTGAAAAGCGAGCTGAAACAGCCATTCGATTAATTACAACTGGTGGCTCTTTCCAAACGACCACTTCCTATGAATCGACCTACTTTGGAAAGTGGCAGCTTGGGCAACCACACTTACGTTTCAGGTTCCAATTGACACGCTAAGTCCAGCGACACAAGCTGCGAGCCGCTTCCGCTTTGCCGCCCTTTTCCGCCCGCAATCCACGCAGGCATTGCGGAAACGTCCACCTGGCGAGCCAGGCTCTCTGGGAGAAACCCCCAATGGATTTCTGTCGAATGGCACACACATAGCCCCCTGCCGAAGGTTAGGAAACAAACCACGTTGGGAGGTCCTGGTAGGATTTATGGGTGTTTTGGACCACTAGCATATTAAGTTTAAGATGGTACCAAACGTTGGCAGTGTTGATTCGGAAGTTTGGGGTGAACAAACACCCTCTCTGTGCCACCAAAGTGGCTGATTCGTTTGACGAGTCGATTACTTGCACGGAGCTTCCCCTGAAGAAACTGATCCTGAAATCGGGTTTTGGGAGCTGCTCAAGTCACCAAGTCAGTAAACCGAGCGCGCCACACCTTCCAAAAAAAAAAAAACGGGCCAAGCCACTGGAATGGGCAAGGCGAGTGGTCCAGGGTCATTCTTGGAGGGTTTGCCCTATGCCGTTCTTGGGAACTCAGCCTTGGAAAACATGATCCTCAAGAAACAAACAACTGAGCACAAGCTGGATTGGAAAGGGAAGTTAAGCCTGGCAACTTCAAGCTGGTGTTACGTCTGAACATTGCTTCAAAAGCAAACTCTTTTAGAATGGCCGAAGTCACCCAAACATGAGACTGGACATCTGGCGAAACGTCCTTATTTGTCCCACCACACAGCAAACATCCCCTGATGTCCAAATGACCCAAGCCTGGAGAACAAGGTGCTTGTTTTCCCTTCATGTCCCTTTGAAAACAGTCGCAAACGGATACCCTGTACAAACCAAAGAAACTAATCAACACCTCAAGCAGTAGTGAACGGTTGTCCGCAGACTGTGTCCACCAGCCTGTGAAACACAATCCTTGGCAAGCAAGCAACAAGCTGTGTTGCTTCCGCCCACTAAAAATGAGCGGAACCAACACGACTATTCTGATTGCTTTAAATCACACTGTTAGACAAAAAAAGAAAAATAAGGAAACAAAACTAAAACATCATCGGACCAACGCCGTCGTAAACAAAAGAACTCGCCGTCGTTTCGGTCTCCGGGGGCTTGTCGTTGGGTGCGCGCGCCTGACTCAGCTTCTGCACCGCAGCGGCCAAGTCAGGCGGCAATGCCTCGAGGCACCCAAAGGAGCCCCAAAGGGCCCCCTTGAAGTTCTCTAGGGGTACCTTCCATGTCCAGTCTTTCCAAGGATCCGGATCTTTTCAGGAAATCCTCAAAAACCCAAGGAAACAGACGGTATTTTAAAAGAATGATGCTTGAAAAGAATGGGGAATCAACCCCTTGAAGTAGGAACTTGTTTTTTCAGGAGAGCAGATTGCACTTATATTTTCATGTTTTTCGCTCTTGGGAGCTCGCACAAGGAAAAGGTTGGTTCCGTTTTCATGTTGTTTCAGCATCTCTTTTCTATAGGTTGGGATTCTTGATTCCTATCAGTTTCGCTGCGTGGATAGACAATATCCTGCACCAGGTGGTAGGTTGTCCCATTTATAGGGTTTCATCCGTTCCGACTGGTGCAGGATTCGTCCCACAGTATCAGGGATGAGCCCAGTCACTACTACTTGGTGGTTTGGATTTGGACCACCCAAAGAGCATTTGAGCCTTGAAACGACACCAAACCGGCGCCAATATTCTATTGATTGCGGAGCAAACCTGATCCCAGCTACAAATGTTTTTCTTTGATGTGTGCGTTTGGGGTGCAGGGGAGCGGGGGGAGCCTTTCTTTGGTTGGTTTGTCGGTGAGGGGAAGGGGTCCATATAGATTTCAGGCTTTTCCTAACCGGATTCCCATGGGTTTAGATCCACACAATCCGTCAATTTTTATTCAAGCTCACATGGGGCTAAATGGAGCGCAAGCCGTGATCCAGGTCCTTTTCTTGGGATCCAGTGCGATGACACATCCAAAAAGGGAAGAAATAATAATGAAGAACCAACCATTGGCGCAACACTTTTTCTTTACACCAAAGTGATCTTGCAAAAAAGTGACTGAAGATCATGGGGAGTAGCGTTCATCTGCCCAAAGGAAAACCAAAGGAATTTCCACTGGAAGTCCTTGTCTTTGTTGGATATTTGGCAAAACTCCGGTAGAAACTGTATTTCAAGGATCCTGATGGAATTTGTGGCCACAGCATACGCATGTTTGACACCAAAAACCAACTCGGGGATGGGAACTGTGGGTTTTGCCCCACCAGGCTAATTTTGACCCTAGAAACAACAAACCCGTCCTATTGTTCGTGGGGTGTTCCCTCCAAAAAGTTGTCTGAATCCCAAAAAGAAATTGGACACCCCAGGAGAGCGGTGACCAAAAATACCAGGACCAAAGTTCATAATACGGGACTAGTGTCCGCGCATCTTCCGGTGGCGGAAGCCCGCAGCGCGGGTGTTTGCTTCCGCAAAAGTACTTTGCTTCCGCAGCTTCCGCGCATGGTCTCTGTGGGATTTCTGTTGGGCTTTGCTGGGGTTGTTTGCGCGATTTGCTGAAAGCCTGTCGTTTCTGAGCGTTATTGTGGGTCAAAAAGCTGCATTGCGAAAACACATGTCAGAGCCAAATAAATCGTGTTTATTCTTCATTTTGCTTGCCAAACTCAGTCAGGCTGGAAACCTTTTTTTGGGCCAAACAAATTGTGCTAGATTGTCTGTGTGTTGTTGGCTTGCTTTTGGCGCAGTCAGGGTCAGGGCAAGAACCTGGCGAATTTGTTTGTGCCAAACAAATCGCGGTTGGTTTTTCCGACTTCACCAAGGAGGATGGGGAATGTGAGGCTAGCGCTCGTCTTGGTCAAAGGGCCGGAGTGAGGCAGGGTGTAATGCGGATGTAGTTCTGATCCACAGTGCTTTTAGACGCAAGGGATCGATTCTTCCCTGGTTTGGTTTTAGTTTATTGGAGTGTAAACACGATTTGTTTGGCCCAAACAAATTGGCTGTGGTTCTCCAAGAACCCGGACAAAAAATGTGTTTGAGCCAAATAAATGGTTCATTTTGTTTGCCCTCTGTCCGCGGGCTTCCGCGGCAACAAAGCTTGCAATGTGCTCCGCAGAAGCTTCCACAAGCTTCCGCGCCCTAACCAAATCCTTCCGCAGAATCCCATTTTGGCACCCCACGACTAAGTTTCTTTATAGCATGCTTAATTGCCGCAAAATCACCCAGAAAATTGATGTTCATCTTGGGTCAACATCGGCTGGTTTCTATGATTTGTGTGCGGGTCAAAACCCAAATACCTTTCTGTTGTCGGTTACGCCCCCTTTTGTGTCCCTTTTGTCCGCTCCATGTTCAAAAAGGTCTTGGGGGGGGGGGTAAGGCGGTAGGGTTTTGACCCAGAGCCATTTGCAGGGCTACCAGTTGCTTAAGCTCACTGGAACAAAAAAAACAGATGTGCAGTAGTGAAATCGATTCCCTTTAAAACCACGAGCAGGAATTTCACATAAATAATCATTTCAGCAAATGGAAGCGGGAACAAGCAACTTTCCACCCTTCTACCCCCAGTGAACATCCCAATCCCGACTAAAATAGGTTCTAAAATGGGTGGTGCACCTACCCCAAAATGGGATCCCATTGGTTTTGACTACCCGACTGCCCCCCCCCCCCCCCCCAAAGAAGGCTGCGGCCTGCCCAAGGGTGGCAACCGACTCCTTGACTACCAGCCTGAAATAAGGTGGTTGGGGCTATTCCCACATAAACACCACCATTTGGGGGTGAGGTAGTGTGAGGTCATTTTAATTCACCCAGAGCCAATTGCAGGGAACAACTTCTCAGACGGAGCTTGCCTCCACTGCCTCAATATCCCGGAAGCGGTGGAAGCCCAGTCGGTGGCGGTGGAGGAAGTTGCGAGGGCACCTGCGCAAAACAAATCTCTGGCTGGTTGAAACACTTCCTGAGTTTTTGGTTGGACAAACAAGCGGTCCAAACTTCTTGTCTGGTTGAAACACTTCCCGAGTTGTTGCTTGGCCCAAAAAAATATATCCAAACTTATTCTTGAAGGGTTCAGTGGCCCCCTCCAGCCACCAGCTCGCAACACGACTTTTGCTTCACAGGGACCCTCATCTCGCTTCCTGAGTGGGTTGCCCAAACTTGTCCAATCTTCTTGGTTGCTGAAATGGTCTTCCCACAAACATAGGTGCCCTTTTAGGGGCAATAGATGGCCCTGGTAGATGATTAAACCACCAGGTAAACCAGGGCCATCTATTGTTCTAGCAAAAACAACCAACAAGGACACCTATGCCCACAAAGCTTCAAGTCCATGAACTCGGCTTCTGGACAAAGGGTTCCTTCGGCTTCTGGATTTCCCGATAGTGGACCGAAAATCACGCGGATTTCCGCTGGTTTTCCGAGGATTTCCCCGACCTGGGCTACTTGTTCCACTTACGTCAGGTAAGTAGGTTGCGACCATGGGAAGGGGGCCAAGCCCAGTTGCCCTAGTTGCAAGGGTTGTAACCTACTAAGTTGGTTGAACCTCCGAGCATGGCTCTGAACTTCCCTTGAGTATCTCACTTCCGTACATTGGGCCAAAGCCCAAAAGGCGACGAACCGAGGCTCCGGCAGTTGGCTGTCCTCTTGGAATGTGGGCAGCGAGGTGTACTTCCCATCCGTGGCAGTGGGACAGCCGATGAAGCAAACGTGCGCGCGGATCTGGTGCCGCCGCCCGGTCAGGATTCGCACCTCAGGTCGTGACCTCTGGCCCTTTGGTGGATTGTGGTGATTCGGTTAGTCCACCACACTTCAAGGGGCGATCGGGTACTTGGTAAGTGGTTGGCAGGTCTGGGTATAACCCACTTGGAAGACTTACCAGCATGGCCCAAGTGGGTTATAACCAAGGTTGTTACCCACTTACTAAGTACCTTGCCCCTTTAGGCATGGTGGACATCGATTGTGTGGTGATTCTTGTCCAACAACCACTTTTGCGGTGGTCCCTGATTCCATTGCATTGCAATAGGAAGCTCTCCGAACAGGGGTCCCCAATATGCTTGATTTCTTCTTGTTTGCCCTTTCACTCCCATCCACCAAAACTGAAAGGCCATCTGACGAACCTGCATATGTATGTGCTTCCCCTTGTTCAGTCGAATCAGATTCATTCATGTGTCTAGCCCGCCCTAAAACATGAACCATGTTCGAGATCCTGAAAGGGCCACCCCCCGCCTGGATCATGCTCATCGCCTTGGTCTGCCAGCTGGCGTGCGTCAGAAGCCGCAGCCTCGCGCGTCTCAGAGGGCTACTTAGTCAGCTAGCAAGCCTGTCTGCAACCCACTGAACAGAGACTTGGCTGTGGCTCAAAACAGTGGTACCAACATGGCACCTGGGTAAACGGAACCAAAGCCTAAAACCTGCGTAACCCTAGCTCTTTAATGTTGAGCCATACCCACTTGTAACCATGGCTTGGGTTTTCACCAGGCCTACTCACCACTTACTACCCGATGGCCCCTTGAAGTAGTCCATGCCCGTAAATGGGGGGTTCCTCAAAATTCTGGCCCCCGAAAGATCTCCTCTTGGTGTCCTGCTAAGTACCAAGAGGGGGTCGGCTATGTTGAGAAACCACCATCGGTCACATTCACGAAGGTTTCCGCGAAAGGACATGGGACATTTTTTTGAGGCCCGGTTTAAAAACATGAACAGAGCTCAAAAACAACTATACCTGGTTTGGGCCATTTTTCTTTTGGAGGAACGATTTCCGGAACGTCAGGTTCCATGTGAAAAGGGTGGGGAGGGCAACCGACCAACAAAGCAGACAGGAAGAAACAAACAATAAAACTGAACAGAGCCAAACAACAACTAGAACAACATAATCACAACAAAAGCAACAAGACATGAACAGAGCCAAACAGCGAAAAACAACTACCAAACCAATCAACACATACCTGTAAGAAAAAACAAAACACCTACCAAACCAATCAACACACTATGAAAAATAAAAAAGGAGAACAAATCAGCGCCACCAACCCCCCCTCCCCAAGCCCAAGCCCAGCCGCCTTCGATTCCCCTCTCTCGCCTGGTGCGGGATTTTCGCGCGCCCGGGGAGAAGTTCACCGCGGAGACCTCGTTGGCCTTGGGCCCCTGGGAGCGCCAGCTGAGCGCCTCGAGAGCCGCGAGAACGCGCGAGCGCGGAGGTGGGTGGCTGGAGTGGGTGGTGGTTTCTGGGTGGAAAGCCAAACGCACCTTGGTATCTCTAGTTGTTTTTTGTTAAATAAACAAATAAAATTGTAGGTGGCGCTCTAGGTGTTTTAGGTGGCTTTTTAGGCGGAACCCTTGGTATGGAAGCAAACAACTGACTGTTTCTTGCAGCCCCCTACTAAAATGAACAGAACCAAAGAAATGAACAAGTAAAGTAAAGTATGGGAGACCAAAGGAGCACCAACCTTTCGGGAGAATCAAAGTGCAACATTACTTTACACCCCTTGGGGGTGTCTGCAAAAACTAACTGTTTGTTGCAGCTCCCTACTAACAATGTGATAACAAACCAAACAACTTGCCCAAAAACAGTGAAGAAACGAACACCTGCAATTTGGGGGGGTCGAGTTTGGTTAAGTACTCATTTAATGGCTAAACTATGGGACCCCTTCTACTGTACGCAAGGGGGAGGGTTCCTATCGATAAGCCATACATGAAACATGAAGCAAACTAGGGGTTCAGAGAAGTTCATATTTGAGCTATGGTCATTCTTCATTGTGCCAAAACTTGAGCATTGGCCAAAACTTGCCCCACTGAAGGTCTGGGATACCTGAGCCACAGTCAATGGTCTGACTTTGTTTTTGCTGAGTACTCCTCCCCATGTCCTACTGGCAGTTTGTTTTTGCTTTTTACAGGACGGCAAAAGCTCACCGCTGCTCACATAAATTGTCGCGGCGAACTGAGCTGATTGGGTGGGTGCCGTCGAAGGTTTGTAGCACGAGCGGGATAGGTTCCTTTGATTGTTTTGGGTTTGCCTCATTTAGCTTCAGGGACCGATCGGCAGAATCCCCAAAAGACAGCAATGAACAAGGGCCTTATTTGGTCCAAACAAGTGACAAGTGACTTTGGGATCAAAAATGGTTTGCCTCAGGTACTTGCAGGCCTTATTTGGTCTCAACAAGTGACAAGTCGCAAAGTTGCAAGTTGCAAACTACCCCCCTTGCATCTGGGGCCAATGAATTATTGGTAGGGGGTAAGGCCATTGGACGAGACGCCGCTCGAACCTCTCGGCCACTTGGAAGATGGCCATGGGAGAGGATGAGGTAATCCCGGACCAAGCTGCCAGTGGCCAACTGGAACCTTGAGCTCTGAGTCGATTGTTCCATCGGTGAATGGACAAAATCCATTTCGCACTACTTGGAACCGTGGTGGAAACCATCGGCTGGTACTTACAGGGAACACGTTGTTGGTTCACACTTGGACTGAACCCTTCTTAAAAGGGGCGATCGGGCACTAAGTAATTAAGACCCACAAAAGCCAAGGTTGTAAGTTGTTCAGTGGGTTATAACCACGCTTGTTACCTACCTACTAAGCACCCTGCTCCATCAAGTGGGAAAATCATCCAAACAGGTCGAAAAGAACCAGACATATCTATGGGTCTAACACAGCATTAGCATTAGTAATTTCTGGGCGAGGGTATTTCTGGGGTCTGATAGCCCAAACACATCCAAGCAAGGTCAAGTCATTGAGCCGCAGCCAAAATGGCTTTGGTTCCCGTAATTGACATGGGAATACTTGCTTGGTTCCAGGTTTTTGCCGCCTCCACTTTGTGAATGCTAAAATAGGCCATAGGACGAAACGTCGGACCGACCCAGACACTTCCAAAAGGCCTTTTGGGTCCGAGACCGCCCCAAAGAATCAATCAAATTGCTTTTCGGAAAAATAAAGAAGAACAAAAAGGCTCAGGTTGAGTCTCACTTGTGGAAACCGTATTCAGCCAAGCAAAGCTGGGTTTGGTGTTTCATGTTTCCGCGCCAGAGTGCCGTTGGTGGGATCCAAAGTGGCATCTAAAATGTTGTCTAGAGTACGACCACTAGTTGCACAACTTGTGGCAAATGTGGGATTCGGTACTCTTGGAACATTGGAGACTTTGAGTGCAGCTTGATATCCCCACCAGCCCTTCCCTGGCTGTCAGCAGGCCCCGAATAGTCCAACCAGGTCACTAGAAAAATCATGTGATAGCGGTTGTGGGGGCTGCTGGGGTTTTGGACCCAGTCAACATGTTCGGGCCTCAAACATCGAGGTTTCCCTTTGGGTCGAAGTCCCTCATAAAAGCACACATAACCATTTGGGGACTTCTCAAGTTTAGGGAAACAATTGAAAACCATCCAAAAGTCATGGTTATAAGTCCTCTAAGTGTTTGTTTTCTTAAGGCGGGAAACCCCCCCCCCATAGCCCCCCTAAAAGTCCATGAATTTGGCCAGAGAAACCCCTGATGGTTGGCTATTCTTTCGGGCTAGCGATACCATAGAAATCCGTGAAATTCTGTCCAGGCAGTCTAACCCCCACCCCCCCCCAACAAATCCAGGAATGCCCCCCCCTCCCTTGCCCCCCCTTCCTACAGCCCCCCCCCCCCGACATCGCCGCCCAGAAATCCATGAAATTTGGTCCAGGCCGCTTGAGGTCGTAGAAGGCCTCGTAGGAGCTGGCCACCAAAATCAGGCCCGAGCTCGGCACGTCCAGGCGGTGCAGGAAGCCTCGCTGGGTCTGCTGGTCGTGGACCAACGGGAAGAGCCTGGACCAAACCACGGGCCCCGGTGAAATATTTTTGCCAGAGGTCGGGGTTTAAAGGGAAGCCAGAAAAGAACCATATTGGTGGTTCTTTCTTTGCTTTTTGTAGTTCTTTTTGTTATTGCTTTGTTTGTGTTTTATTTGTTTGTCTTTGTTTTGGGGGGAGCCCCCGCAAAAATGGACACAGCTATGTTCAGGACCCAACGGCTACCGAATGGCTTGTTCAGTGACATTGTTTAAGACATGTTGGGACCATTTGATAGCCATTGCAGGGCGATGTGTGTGTGTGTGTGTGATTTTTCAGGGAATCCTCTTGGACCACAAAAAGGTGGCCCTAAAAACAATGTCTCACAACTCACTTCGGACATCATAGGATCCAACCCCTCCCCATGTTTCCGCAAAATAATACCTAACCCGCAGCCAGAACTTAGCGGAAACTGAAGGAGTTCCCCAAGATAAGACCCAAAAGCAAACCTGTTTGGTCTTGCTTGATTTTCATAAGGTGAGCATGACAAGTACTGATGGTTAAGCCCTGTCTGACTAAATATGGTTCTGAAGTACCCCACAACCCCGTTACTCTTTAGGCCCTAGTATCTGATAGTAGCTCATTCCACAAAACGACAAACTCGGGTCGTTACAACTTTTGGGTAGGTTTCACTTCAAAATCCATGGAGGTAACAGCAACATATCACCCCAGGGTTCAACCATCAAAAGCATGGTTGACCAAATTTGGATGATGACCATTACGCAAACAATGGCGGCTACATTAAATCATTAACCCAACCAAATCCGTGGCTTCGGCAGGCCCCCGCCTCCGAGGGAGCATGGCTTGCACGTAGCTGGACACCAGGCCTCGCTCGTCCCAGGCCCTTTCCTGAGCCAAACGAAGCGAGCCGCAATTTGGCGTTGTGTTTGGTCAAAATTCGGCCTGATTCGGCCATTTGTCGTATTCCAATGGTTCTTTGTTTTGTACTTTGTGAAGATGTAGCACATGCCCCCCACAAAAAGCGGACCCGCTGGGTATGCATGTGTCTGTGGGGGAAGCTCCGAATCTTTGGCTCCTGTAGCTTTTCCAACAACTCGCACACCCGAGCACCCCGAAAATGCCCGGAATTGTCATCAAGACGACCTCTGACAATAGATATTGCCCGGAAATTTGACCCACCCCGCGTATTCAACAGGGAACTCCCAAACAAAATGAATCACCGCTTGAAAGGACGACTTGTCAAACAGCGGTTGATAGAAAACAAACTTCTTAGGTTTCGAGGGGTGGGTGCACTCACATTGGATACGGTGCATGCCCTAAATATAACATACACTAATTGCAAATAGACCAGCAGACCAGCCATTCTCCCTCGGTAAATTAGAGCTTTCCCTTGTTCCCACATTTAGGGCATTGATCGTACCTAAACTGAGGCATTGACCCTCCACGCTTGAGCCTAGCGAGGTTGGGCTAACAAGCAGGGACCGGGATGAGCAGGATCCTCATCCCTGCTCAAAGATGGTTTCCACTACCCCCGAATACCCCCAGAGGAAATTGGGGGTGCATAACCCATGCATAAAGTGGCTTTATAGTGGTTGTATATCCCATTAAATCCCTGCAGGAAATGGCCTGGGAGTAGTGGCAACAATCTTAGACCTGCTTTCCCCAAGAGACTTTCAGGCACGATTTCAGCGTGTTCTTCACCAAAAATCGAAAGTCCAGGAACCCGGGACAAAGTTCCCTCTCTGAGTGACGCTGAGTGGCTACAGCATCCAATGCGTCGCGCTCATCCACCTGCCAGTGCGGCTCTTTGAGCACCGCGAGCACGTCGTGGGCCTGGCCGATGGAGAGCCACGGGCCAAAAGTACGAGTAGATGCCACCATTCCGCCATGTTATAGGGTGGTCGTTTTGTTTTTTTTCCCCCCCGGAGACCGCGTTTTTCCATCCCACTCACTTAACAGAAAGGGAATTTTGGCTTCTACTTTCACTCTGTGTAAGGTTCTTGTGACATCTGGTGACATGGGTCTGTCTCAAAAAGAGGTAACCCCCCTTGTCGTACATATGGTTTTGGGGATTTTCATCCGAAGGAGGCCGCACGAGACCTGTTCACATGGGTCTGCCTCAATAACAAGGAAACCCCTTCTTGGATATAATGACAACCACTTTTGAGGGGTCCGCAAAAAGAAGGACTGGTCCTAAGTTTGGACCCGCAAATACATCGGACCCTTGCTTCGCAGAAGCCTCCCCGCTTCTACCTCCAGAAATTGATTGTTCTGATTCTGGTCCTGAGATCAAATTTGAAGAATATCAGGAATCCAACCAATTCTGTTTATAGAAATACATACAATTACACAGACAAAAAAAACAAAACAACGCCACGCAGATCCTCGATATTTTGTTCAAACTTACAGTAACTCGGTTGCTTTCTGCTCCCCTGCAAACAGTGAAATTCACTTTTAGTGGTTGAATGGGGAAAACCCAAATTCGTTGGCAAAAAGCTAAAGTCCAACCATCCGTTGGCAAAATGCACCAACGATTTGTCTGATTTTCGAAGACCCAAGGAACCCCGGCATGGGGATCCGATTTCTTTAAGACACACCCACCAACTTCCATTTGGTTAAGACCAATTTGGTTAAGACCAAATGTAAGAAGAAAAACACGTATGTCCAATTTGGTTAAGACCCCTAGAAAAAAGAAGAAAAAAAACGTATGTCCAGACCCCTAGATAAACAATGCCGAAACGACGTCACGTGCTCACCAGCGCCGCACATCCCACCTGCAGCACTGCCGGCTGCGGCGCCACCGGCAGCGCCCGCAGCCGAGGCGCGAGGTCCCGGTCGCGGCCGAGGGCTTGCAGCACTTGGCGGACCTCACGCAGTGTGCGGACCTCTGTGACAGTCACACAGGAAAAACGGGGGGGGGGGGGAAAAAAACAACATGGTTTTTTCTGTGTGTTTGCTGTGTGTCACAGACCCGCGAAACGGTGAGTTGGGTTCTTTGTGGTTTCCATTTCAAACAATCGCCAAAACGGAAAGACACAAACCCATATCAATGTTTGTCTTGGCCCACTGCAAACAGAAAGTCATAGGTTCAGATTGGCTGTGTCAACTGAATATTCAGCCTTAAACCTTCGAAGCCTTTACAGGGTTGAAGCATGCAGCCTGGTTATAACCCACTGGACAGAGACTTACAGCCACGTCGTTTTTGGGTATGACCGTGGTCAACACCACTTACCTGACGTGCAATGCCCCTTGACACAAAAAAGAGTGCCCATAGAGCCATTAGCTTTGAGCACCTTACCAACTCGAACCCCCTCAACTCGCTTATATACCTCACGTGCCGTATCGATCGCCTGATCGCCCCTTTAAGTAGATCTCGTCCTTTAAGGTATGACCTCCTAGTAAAGGGCGGTTGGACGAGAACTACTGTGGATGGACAAAATCCTGCACCGGATTGAAACCATGGGAAACCATTCTTTGTTGCTATTTACAGGGAAATCATCAAACTCCATGGTTTCTGTGGTGCCAAATGGATTTCGCCACCATCCACCGTAGTGCTCGTCCTTTCGGCTCCGCGGTTTCCCACCCCAAACGACCCCATCGCTCGCGTCACAGCGCTCGCGCACGCGCACGGTGGCCTGGCGCGCGGCCCGGCGCGAGGTCCGCGCGGCGAAGGCGGCGGACCAGAGAACCGCCAAGGCCACGGTGGCGAAGTCCTTCGTCGTTTGAGTCGCGTGGCCTTGGGGCCTGGCCTTGGCCTTTGCTTTCTCGTGTTTTTGCTTCTTCGTTTTTTGTGGTTGTTTGCGTTTTTCAACGGAAAGTCACAAGGAACCACCGCAATGCGCGCTGTTTCAGCTTTGTTGGTCGTCTTTGGGTGTGGTCGCCTTTGGGTTTCCTTTGGTTTTTGATGGGTTTTGAAGGACGGCCCAAAAGGAAGACCAGAATGTGTGGCGTCCCCGAAAGCAGACAGACCCGCTAAAACATAGGAGAACCGTAGAAGAAAAAAAAGGAAACACAAACATAGAAGAACCGTTGAAACAACAGGAATACAGAGGACAAACACATGGATCATAGGAAACCATAAGAAAACAATTTAGACAACTGGAAAAAAACACACTGGAAACCAGCAAAGATCATAGACAATAGATATACTTAAAATACACATCCTTTGAAGCGCAAACACCTACCATGTGGAAAGAGATAAACCAAAGGAAGCAAAGCTCTTGCTTTCTTGGAGACAAACACGCTGCACGGAAAAAAAGGAGTGAAACGCCGCGCCATAGGGCAACTGGGCGTCCGCATCTCTTCGCGCGAAGCGGCAGCGCGCAGCCAGCTCGTGCTGGACCGGCACCTGCCAGATCCCATGGGGAGGGTCATAAGGTGACGCTTCACACAAGCCTGCATTGGCTATGGGAACAAAGGGCTAAGGGGGCACCTGTTCTCTTTTTTTTTGGGGGGGGGGCACCTGCAAAAACAAGCTTTAGGGGCACCCGTTTTGGTGTAGTTGACTTTGAAAGGGCGCTGATCACTGGCAACTGCAACGTTGGGTTTTCGAAGGGAGGTCTTCAACCGAAAGGAACCAAAGCCACCACTGGAGATCTCAGGTTTGCCGAAGTTGGCGGAGTTCGAACCGGAGCTGCACGGCGGACATGGCAACAAATACAAACAGCGCACAATTCGTTTGGCATCAATTTTCCAAATGGAACCCGCTTAAAAGCAATAGGCCCAGTGATATTCCCAACAGCAACCCCTTCCGGTAGCCTAGGCCGGAGCCACCCGAATCTCTCTGGAGTCTATCGTCTATCCCTATCTGGGCAAAGACCCCATAGCTTCCAGCTGTTGGGAAAAAAAAAACAGCAACAAAACAAAACTGGATGCTTGGGGTTGAGCCATGCAAGAGCAATCCAACAAAGGCGCCCTTCAAAAAAAGCGACTAAACTCGGTTGCTTTCTGCACCCCTGCTAAAAGTGAATAACTTTTTGTGGTTTAATACGGAAAACCCAAATTCGTTGGCAAAAAGTTAAAGTCCTAACAGCCCTTGGCAAAATGAAAACCAAAGAAACCATGCCCCGGAAAACTCCAGTCAGCCCGCCAGCAGCTCGTCGGCGTTCGCCAGCTGCGCCAGTCCTGGGTGAAAGTTTGGCACCATCTTAGCCCTTCATGAAAGGGATGTTGGTAAACAAACGGAAAGCACCTACCAGGACCCCACGCTACAGCTATGAAATGGTTCAAGAGTGACCTTCTTCTGTAGCAGCCATCTCGGTGCATATTGGGGGTGTTTGGTGGATTTAAACTCCTAAGGACTGTCAAGAGACAGTCCGCAATGTTGGTGCCAACTTTGCTGCATATTGCGGGGGGGTTGGTAGGTTTCATGGGGGCTGGAAGGGAGGGAAGGAGCTCAAACCCTTATTAAGCCCTTAAGGCCTCCCCTCCCCCCAGCCCCCATAATAAGTTGACCTCCTAGGCTTCGGCGCTAAAATCACCGAGAGACCCCGCAAGTTCAGCGCCCGCAGCTCCGCTCCAACGGCTACGTCGCGCACGCCCACGCCGAGACCGGCGGCGTCCAGGCCGACAGAGGACAAGGCCCAGAGGCTGGCGCTGAGCTCCTCCGGGCAACTGGAAACCTGGAGCTTCAAAACGACCTTTCCCACCAATTAACACCGGGGGGTTCAATCAGAAGACCTACTTTGGGTTAAAAAGGCTTCAAACAAAAGACCTACCCTCCCACTAACTATCAGGGGGGTCCTGGAAGACCAATTAACATAGGATTTCACAGGGTCCTAACGGGGCGGCTGACAGCCTGGAGCTTCAAAAAGGACCTACCTGGAGTCTCCGTCTGACCCTCTAAAAATGGGTCAATGACCCCATTGTTTTGGACAATGACCCCATTTTTGAAGGGCCATGGAGACTCCAGGTACTTTGGGGTTCAAAAAATACCACCATGAAAACAAAGGGGGTTCATATAACCACCATTGTTCACCAAAGGATTGTCATCCATATTACCCTCCCACCAGTTAACACGGGGGGTGGAAGACCAATTCACATGGAACCTGATGTTTCGGGGCGTACCCTGAGGTTCAGCTACCACCACTAACACAAGAGCACGTGTCATGTACAGTGTTTTGCAAGCGTTGGAGCTGTAAAACTACATCCATGTGAGCACCCCTTCCGCAAAACGATTTTTGGGTGTGTGTGTGTATATATATATCATTCATTTATAGCCAACGTTGTGTGCCTAATAAGGATTGTCATCATACAAATTGGGTCAACCATTCTTTTGATGGGGGTTCTTTTCATGGAGGTTGAACCCTAGGGCCTACTTGGGGGTCCATTCCAACGTTCGTCAGTTGTAGGATGCTTATCGTCAATGGCATCATCACCGAGCGCTGACCGAACACATAGGATTCAACAACCAAATGGGACTGACAACATGGGAGTCCAACTTCAGATGTGATGGCATGTACACAGGTGCGGTGTTCAAAAGCGGCATGTGTTGTTGGTCTGTTTCGTTAGCAAGCCCGGGTATAACCCACTTACCAGGGTCCCAGGGTCATAAGTCTCCGTTCAGTGGGCTACAACCAAGCTTACTCCTCACTCTGACGTACAGAATCGATCGCCCATTTCGGTTCTCCCCCGGCCGTCTCTCGCGCGGTCGAGACGTCGCTCACTCGCCTGCAAGCTGAACTGAGAGGCGTCCACTGCTTGGAGCACCTTCACCGCGGCTCGCCGCAGCTCCTCCGAGTTCCGAGCGCAAAAAAAAACCGACCAGGCAGCCACAAAACAGAGAGAAAAAAAACTGCGCGGGAGCACTAAAGTACACCATCAGTTGGAACTGGTGCAGGATTTTGTCCATTCACAGCCTGCAAAGGGGTACTTCTTTGCGTGTTGAAGGCTGATTCGTGTATTGCCTGAAGTTCACTGGACAAAACACATCAGCACATGGGGGTCCAAAAGCAAATGTGTTTCTCCCGCAGTATGCCCTTCTCAAACTTCCGGCGGATTTCCATGAGGAAAAGCACATCTTTCTTTCAGGTGTTGATTTTGATGCGAGTTGCCCCTTCAAAACGCACATACTTTGACTAGTCTGGTTCCAGAACGAGCCTGATACAAAAATACACGAATGACCTTATGTTTGTTCCACAGTGCTAGCACCCACTGAAATGGTCAACAGGTGTTGAAATGCGAAGCTATACCCTTCTGTAGCACCTGGAGAGTACCTAAAGATCAGTTTCAAATCGAGGGATGCCTTTTTCTGCATTCTGTCCATCAAGGATTGGAGACCCTGGTAAATGGAAACATGGACTAAAACCTGCGGTCCAATTCCTGGTGATTTAATTTTGACCCACTGCCAAATAGCTTGTGCTTGCAAAACATTTGGTCTACTCTTCTAAAGGGACCCCTTTCAACGAGACTTCACAAACCAGAATTCAGGGATCAAGTAAAGTAACCTACAGCATTCGCTGGCGATGCCCCCGAGCGCTGTGAAATCGCCATGATGGAAACCCAAGCCCTGACGTCTCCGAGCGAGCACAACAACTAGGTCCTCCAGTAGAGAGGTTGAAATAAGGGTACCCTTTTTTCTGTAGTCTATTTTAGTAGGGGAACGCCCCCCAAAAAAAGGGTAAAAGGGCACTACTGGGGGACCTAGACAACCAACACCATGTTCACAACTCCAACAGATGCTTGCAGCTTCCATCAAAGACGAGTGCATATTGGGGGAATGGTGCAACGGGGGGCCCATGGGCCGGGACGAGTGCGTCATTTCTAAGGATGCCAAGGCTTCTGGGCCAGACTTGGCCAAAAGTGGGGCGCTTCTGCTGGTTAAAAGGGAACCTCGTGGAAAACGTCAAAAAGGTAAGCCAAACCTGGCAATGGCTTGGCTTCGAGAATATAAGGGGTCTAGAAATCT
Organism: Effrenium voratum; assembly: GCA_963377175.1. Lineage (NCBI taxonomy): Eukaryota > Dinophyceae > Suessiales > Symbiodiniaceae > Effrenium > Effrenium voratum. Next base: position 22,723 of record CAUJNA010003603.1, on the reverse strand, counting down.
AATGAAGCTAATGAACATGCTCATTTCCCGATGCTGTCCTCTGGGCAAACTAACATTCCCTCAAATCAAAAGGTTCATAGGTTGAAACTCGAGTTGCTCAGCGACTCAGGTCGCAAATTCATTGGAACCCTTGGGCAAATCACCACTCTTGATCCAGAAACACAAATCGCAAAACTTGCACTAGAAACCAAACACAGCAAAATGGCGATGTGCTCTTAACTCTTCCAGCGCCAATTTGCTCCAATATTTCGTTTTTTTCCCAAACGCTCTCCGCAGCAAATGTTTGCCTTAGCTTGCTCTTCGCTTGCAAAAGTTCGAAGCGTTTCTTTCTTTGTTTTCCAAAAGGTCTCTCCCTAGCTTCCATTTGGTTCAGACCCCTGGAAAAAAAATAAAAAGAAAAAAACACATCCGGTAGTGATCGATTCCTTTTTAAAACCCAACAGGGGAAACTAAAACTATATTCTTATGCAAGTGGACCCTCGGGGCACGTCTCGTCTCCTGCTTGGGCCAGGTCTTCGCGAGCTTCCCCAGGCGCCACAGCAGCTGCGAGCCCTCCGTGGCCCCCAAGCCTCCGACGCCGACGCCGAGGGCGACTTCGTCGCCGGCCAGGAGCTCGCGCAAGCGGCGGCTCAGGGGAGTGCCGCGGTGCCTCCAGTTCCAAATGCTGAAAGGCCCCCTTAAAGTGGGTGGTCGGAAGGTGTGGACTAAGTGTTTAAACTTGTTGTTTACAACTAAATTGGCCCAGTGCTTCCAGTTCCCTCCATGTGCGGAACCAGCTCAGCTACCTGCCATATTGGTAACTGACCGCTTCCAGTTACTATACAGGTTACTAGGAGTCGCTGGGTGTTAAAAGTTTGAAGTGGAACTCAGGGAGTTCAACGCAGGTCCAAAACAACTTCTTTGAACTCAAAGCTTCTCGCCGAAGGGATTTTGAAAACCACCTCTTCGACCTTGCCCGAAGGAAGGCGCCGAAGGAAATTTCAGGTAGGGACTCGGCGCCGCGGATTTCGCCGACCTAAGCGATGGAACACTCACTCCACACGCAAAAAATGGACAACACATGTGAAGAAACACCATCGCTTCGGGAAACTCTTTGTCTAGGCAGCGTGAAGCCCCAAAAGAAACGTCATGGCTTGGACGGGAATGTCGACTTGGGACAAGGAAGTAACATCAAGTGAGTCCCGTTTAAACAAAAAACATAATCCAGAACATGAAAGTTGTCAAACAATTGGAGGTATCTCCTTCTGGGGAAACAACAAACGGTGTTTGCTCTTCAGTTTCCCGTCAAACTCACCAACTCTTGCTTTATTCTGTGTTTCTTTGACTTTGAAAGCAACAGACAACAGAAATACAACACTTTGTCTTGCTGGTGCTCAGCAGGAAATGAGGGAATGAACCCAGCATCCCCTAAAGAAAACCACAAGGGATGGTTTATAGGGGTCATTCCATTTCTCATCCTACCGCACCAGTAAGTTGTTGCCCAGCCAAACCTCCTTTGGAAGAACCCGGTCGCCCCACCACCGGAGCCGCGGCTTCCGCGCCACATCGAGCTTTCCGCTTGCGCCGAGGTGCAGCAGAAGTTGGACTGCCAGCTGCCAGCGGGAGGCTTCCTCTTGAGTCGCTATGCTTCAAGGGGCGCTCGGGTTCTTAGTAAGCGGCTAGTAAGCCCGGTGAAATAACCCCTTTAGGAGACTTATAGCCATGGCTTTTGTGGGTTGTAACATGTTGCAACCATGGTGAGGAGACCTGAGATGGAGTGCAAACATGAACGGGATAAGTACAGGGAAAGAAGGATCGGGGTATAATCAAAAGGTATGCCCACCCGTGTTCAGGTGGCTGTCTTTATGAAACCGGGTATATAATAGAACCAGCAACGCCTCACTGGGGAATGGCCGAAAAAAGTGTGCAGTATATTTGCCACCACAATGGCCTTCCTAAAAAGTATAACATCCAGGAACTCAGGGAGTGTGTACTCTTGGCCCACAAAAAGGAGTTGACAAGGAAAGCAAAAGGACCCAATCGCAATACTGATTGACGAGCCTTGTGGTTTGATCATCTTTTACTTGGACCCAGGGGTACACAAAGAACAATATGTCCTGATTATGATCCCTATTTGGTCCACCCTAAAATACAAAAAACACAATCGGAGAAGAACACAATGGGGCAACCCCCAAAGCCAGTGGGTTCCGTGTAGCTTGCCTTGAGAATCAACCAAGAGAAACTTAACCATTCAAATAATTCCGCGAATGTTCCCCCAGCTCCGAACCAAAATTGGAGAAATCAGCCCAGATCCTTCTTCATTTCCCCAGTTCAGGGTAGCTTGAGGGTCCAGGAACTGTGCACCACATCTCCCCAAATCTCCCAAAGGACCAAGCAGGGAACAGGAAGATGGCATGGCTCGATCCTCGCAGCAGGTGGCCAGGCAGTTGAAGGTGATCTCATCCCCTGGCACCTTGACGCCTCAGCTCACGTCACACACGTCGCGTCGCGGTCGTCTCGAAGCTGCGAGGTCCCAAGAGCTTGGGGCTGTCCCAAGATTTTGCCAACCCAACAGAAAGAAACCCGGGACGTTTGCCCTGGCCAAAAAGTTCAAAACCCATGATATCACATCGAAGCACCAACAAGTTGCCAACTAAAAAACCAACAGAAAGCAACAACAAAAAAACGTTTGCCCTTGACTACCAAAAACTAACCAACTTTGATCCCTCATGAATCGACCTGTTGGAGTACCAGTGTGCGTCAACGTTGCTCTGAACTGCAGGCTTCGCGTTGCCGAAGAGCGGACTGGTCTTTGAAGAAGAAAGGATCTAGGGGACACTTCCATTTCCATTCTTTCCAGGGATCCGGATCTTTTCAGAAAACCAACAGAACCCCAGGGGAAACAGCTGAGTTTTTGAAAAGAACGATGGTTGAAAAGAATGGGGGATCAACCCCTAGAAAGAAGAACACCCGCCCCGGCGTCCCTTCAAAAAGCACGCCGGAGATAAATCCTCCGAAGACATGGAAGCTGAGCCAAAAACAAACCAACCATTTGGGACAATTTGAGCGAGGAGTGTGCGCAATGACCCAACTTTCACAAACTCTAGGTCCTCCAGTGGAGAGGTTAGAATAAGGGTACCCTATTTTTCTGTGGCCTATTTCAAAAAAGGATCCCTCCCCCAAAAAAAAGGGGTAAACGGGCACCACTGGGGGACCTTGAACTCTTCCATGCCATGCGACGCTGCATCATCTTCATCAGCGCCAGGGCTGCTTCCCATTGCCCAGCCTACAACAACAAAATCAAACCAACAAGTCCAAACGGCGGGTGGGAAACCAAACAGAGAAAAACAAAAATAATAAAAGAAGAAACAACAAGTCGGAAAACCCCAAATTCAAAAAAACTGGGGACTACGGATGTCCAGTTGTTCAGTCAACTGGTTGGGGCTTGGATCCTCCCCCTCGTTCGCTTCTCAATTTGCAGAGATCTCTGCCCATCGTCCCAAGCACCAGTGAAATACCGATCAGGAATTCGCCCAGCGGTCTTCTGGGGGATCAAGGGCCACCCCTTTGTTTGCCAGTTGACTTTTCAAGGCATGGAGTGACGTGGTCGCTGGGATCACCGGGAAGCCTGGAACAAATCATGGGCGCAACAAAGAGGTCGCGCACCGTGTTCAAACATGGGGCGAGGTCTGGGGCAGGAAAGCAAAGCAGCAACAAAAGTAAGAAAAAAACAACTAAGCAAAAGGCCAATAATTCTTTCCTGTTTTGGTCATGCTCTACATCTTGGTTTTGGGTTTAGAAAGTCAAAATCAAAAAACAACCGGGGGGGTTGAGGAACAAACGATTCGGGTGCCCCAATGTGGACCACCACCACTACCAGACGGGTGAAATGCCCCGGCCGAGGCTCAAAAAAGGCTCAACACAAGTTACTAACCCTGGGTGGTTTGGATTCTTGGTTTGGGAACTTGATTTCATAAACCTTAGACGGGAAGCCACCCCATCAAAACCACCAAGCCAAGTCAGCTGCTCAAATGAAGCGCCCCACTGCATGTCTCCCGTCAACTTTCGACGTTTAGCGTTTAGAAGGGGTTTCCCTTTTCTCAAGGAAAACCAGCGGGGGAACACAAAACGCTAAAAATCTGGGCCCATGAATCCAAGTGTCCAAAGCTCCTGAAAACAAAAGGACTAACACTGGAGGGAAATCAACAGGATAGGGGGGCTTGAACCAAGACTGCCTCAGCTCGCCACAGCTTCCCAAGTCCATCCCCAATGCTGTCCAAACAATTCCCCTGGGGGTCGGAGGCGAGAAACAGTAGCCCTAAAGGAAGGGCAAATTGCCAATCTTTAAAACAACAGGACTCCAAATGAGGTGTGCCTTTGGTGAAGCAATCTACAACAGCCCCAAAAGGGTTTTGTGTACTCCAACCAGAAGTCAAATAACAGGCTGACCTTTAATTAAACCCCAAAACTGGACACATCAGAAACCAACAAGTTGCCTTGGTCGTTCAACCCTTTCAACCAGGATTTAACTCGTTTCTATGGGTTGACAAACGAAACGGAAAACCGACCCAAAAGGGTCACGAGGATACAACATCTTTGGACCTCCTGAAATGTCACCCGACATGAGACACTAGACCATCTAGACCCTTTTTTTGAAATCGTCTACCCAGAACCACGTAAAGAATTCCCAAACGCGGCCGCACCCATTTATGGGATTGTGCCTCACTCCTCTCCAATTAGGTTTGGATTGTGACTCACTTGTTGTTCCTTTCAAAAAGCCACCACTTGAACGGGGGGTACTTTAGTAAGTGGTTGGTAAGCCTTCCACCGATGACAAGTGGGTCACAACCATGGTATATACTATCCCATTTCCTAAGCACCCCGCCCCTAGCCGACAATGTCTCCCCGTGCCTTGGCACAGGCGGACATCGCCGCGTTGCAGCCCACCACATCTCCGGATCCGGAGCCGTCGAGCAGCGCCAAGGCGACCTGCCACTGCGACGCCTGCGTTGGCGCTGCCGGGGGCCCGGGGGCTGGGGAGGGCGGTGACGTGGTGACGTGGTGACGTGGGGTGCCCTTTCTTTCGGGAAATTTGGGATTCCAAATCCTGCATTTGCGTTTTTGTGCCCTGGAAAACAGAAAACATGTCCAGTAGTGATAGATTCCCTTTGAAACCCAACAGGGTAAAATAAGAAATGCCCTTGAGAAAATGGACAAGACCCAACCACACACCATGTCAATGCA